>CM035166.1:83538616-83928580 GCA_020205615.1 Panax quinquefolius
ATTTACTACTATAAAACACCAACTTACACCGCTTTAATGTCCATAAACTTAAACTCTTATTTTGACAATCAATCGTTGCCCCGTTGTTATACAACCAATCCACAACATCGGCGATCCCCACGGAGACATTCTTAGTTGAATGTACTTCCTATCTAACAGTTCTTATAACCGAATCATTAATTCCTTCATTTCTACCGGTGTCAGTCTATATGGTGCCCTAGAAACTGGTGTCGTTCCTGGTACAACGTCAATAACGAATTCTTTTTCCCTATCTGACGGAAGACCTGGAAGCTCATTTGGAAATACATCCACAAACTCCTTCACAATAGGTATCTGGTCCATCACTACTCCCACTTGTTGGGTATTAACAATGTGGCACAAATATCTTACACATCCTTTCTTCAATAACATCATTTCTTGTGTCGTCGTTAGACAACAAGAACGTCCTGGCAATTTACTACTGTAAAACACCAACTTACACCGCTTTAATGTCCATAAACTTACACTCTTATTTTGACAATCAATCATTTCCCCGTGGTTATACAATCAATCCTTTCCCAAAATTACGTCGAATTTTACCAAGTTAAACGAAAATAGATCTATTGATAATCTTTGTCCTCTTGTCTCTATATTACAGTTCTTGTGAATATGATCAATGGGAACTAATTCTTTATTCGTTATTTTAATGTTCAGAGGAATCTCTAACTTCTCGGGAAGGGATCTTAAACATCTAGCAAATTCATATGATAATCAAACAACACATAGGCGTTAATATTATTGACTGGGATTATACCTTAGACCACATTTCCTGATGCCGTTGCATCCTAAATAGTCATATTAAACGTCCTCAACGTAGGTCTATTAGGTGGAGCTGAACCAATTATTGTCAGTTTACAACTATTACCCCGCTTACTTCCCTTCGTTCTATTCTTAGGGCAGTTCCTTGCCATGTGATCAGTTGAACCACACACAAAACAACCCAAGTTCTTCTTCGGGTTGGGACAGTTAGGAGTGATATGCCCTTCCAGCCCACAGTTGTTGCATACCAACTTTCCTTTGAGACAGACTCCCAAATAAGCTTTCCCACAATTCTTGAAAGCTTCGACCCTCCTCTTAGGGTCTCCTTGTTTCGCTCCATTATTCCCAGAGTTGATCCACTTCCTCTTTTGTTTTCCACCGCTTCCGCTGGCACCTTCAGGCTTAACCCCTTCGTCAACTTTATTCGTATTCTTCTTCTCCTTATGGTATTGGCTCAACACCTCACTACCACCTTCGGCTATGATAGCCTTTTCCAGAATTGTCCCAAAAGAGTTACTTTGGAACATAGAAATTCAACTATAGATCCAGGGCTTTAGTCACTGCTCAAACCTTCGAGCCTTCATCTCCTCAGTGTACACCTGATGTGGAGAGAATCTAGCTAGCTCGTTGAACTTGGCAGCATATTAGGGAACAATCATATCCTCTTATTTCAATTCCAAGAACCGCACTTCCATATGGTTTGCATACTCGTTGGGAAGTAGTTCTCGAAGAAAATCTCCTTGAACCTATCCCACGCAATTATTCACACTCCAGCTCTACCATGGTTTGCTTCTCACCAGAAGTTAGCCTCTCCCTTAAGCATATAGATAGCGAAAAATGTCTTTTGCTCCTCCCCTACCCTGGCAATTATGAACGCCTTTTCAATTTCAATCCGATAACCTTTACATATCAGATAACTCAAACTTTACATTTTATTATTACATAATCATAACTTATCAAGTACATATCTCAAAACCTTAAACATGGTTTAAAAGAATAGCAATTATAGCTAAAGTATTTAATCTTCCTGTATTGCATCTGTTCCATGTCATTCAAGTAGCACATAGCGTTACCTTAAATCTTTAACCTGCAAAAATGGTTATTTGCAAGGTTGAGCTTGACAACCCAGCAAAATCTAACAGTTTTCATGCATCACGTAGCATATAATAACATGCTCAACATATATCTCATAAACACTGGACTAACATAACATACATGTTGAAGTTCATATAACAAGTATAAATATTGAGTTTCTTACTTAATCATCATTCATTACTCAATCAACGTAGTTATAAATTGACTTTAACGTTTCATACTTTCAACATATATATAACACATCATGCTCTTTACAATAAAGATTTAAAATAGTTCATCATCAAGTTCACATATAGCAAATAGGAACTGAACGACTTGTCTTGATCGTTGTTTACCAATAATAGTTTAACAGCTTATAACTATCTGCACTTCACGTGCCCTTTGATTCTTCTTTAAAATATCTAGATGATGTAGAAAACTTGGTTAATCTTCTTCCTCTTCCTTGAATCACTGAACTCCTCTTACTCTCAACTTTCTCATAGAGTTATCTCTCTCAATTTCTCTCTAACTTAGCCTTGTTAAACATAGGCGTAAGTTTTATTTCCCAACACGTTTGCTTTGCAGATGATATTCTCATATTTTGCCATGGAGATATGGCCTCTGTTTCCATTATTCACTCGTGCATTCAATCCTTCTCTATGTTCTCTGGCCTAATTCCTAATGCTCGTAAAAGTCTGTGTTTCCTTGCCAATATCCCTAATGATGTTAAGGCAAGTATTAACTTGTTGTTGGGTATTCCTTTTGGAGTATTACCAATTAGATTTCTAGGGGTCCCTCTTATCTCCTCTAAACTCTCCCATTCCGACTACCAGCCCTTGATTCATAGAATTACTGCCAGAGTTTCCTCATGGACTTCCCGCTTCCTCTCTTATTCTGGTAGAGTTCAACTGATTAAATCAGTGCTCTTTGCAATACAATCTTTCTGGGCCTCCCATTTTATTCTTCCCAATTCAGTTCTAAGAGCAATTCAATCTATCATGTGTAGATTCCTTTGGAAGGGGCCTTCTCTTCTTCGGCATGGTACAAAAGTCTCTTGGAAGGATTTGTCCCTTCCCCTTTGTGAAGGTGGTCTCAATTAAGAACCTTCTTGATTGGAACTCAACTCTTATTATTCTCCAACTTTTGAAGGTCATCTCCCATCTTCCCCCTCCTTATGGGCTAACTGGGTCAAATCTACAAAGCTATCAAAGATCAATTTACTCGTATATCTCGAACCCCTGATCGTTCATGGATCTCATGTAAGATCCTTAAGCTTCGTTCCATAGCTCTCCCTTTCCTTACCTATAGAGTTGGGAATGGAAATTCCTTCAGTCTTTGGTATGACCCATGGTTGAATTGGCAACCCTTAAACCCCTCTCCATCTCTGCTCTCCAACTCCAGAATCCCTGTTAATGCGCAAATTTCTGACATCATTTACATGGGTGCATGGTCTTTGCCTTCCAGTAATCATCACGATGTGCAGCAATTCTGCGCCTTGTTTTCATCTCTTCCTAATCCTGCTGATGTCGAGGACTTGATTCTTTGGGACAACCGAGCGGTGAAACATCTTAAAGCTTCCACTATCTGGGAATCTATTCATTACGTGTTCTCAAGAAAGTCCCATGGGCTAAATTGCTTTGGTTCCCCCTCCATATCCCCCGATTCTCCTTTACCCCGTGGCTTGCTCTTCGGCACAGGTTACCCACAAATGATAGGTTCTCAGCTTACCATAGCTTCCGTCCTATGAACTGCCCTTTCTGTGCAAATCATGCTGAGACATTCTCTCATTTGTTCTTTGATTGTCCCTACTCTTCCTCAGTTCTCTCTAATGTTCTTGCCTTCGGAGTCTGGACCAATGCTCCAAGGAGCTGGGATACAGTGGACTATATCATTCACTTTAAAGGAAATAAAATTGATACGATATTTTAAAGTCGGTATTTTCCACCACAGTTTACAAACTTTGGGCGCTTAGAACTCAATTGTCCATAAAAATGCCAAATTGCTTTATGAATGTTTTGGCTAGGAGATTATTATTAGCACTAAGTCAAGGCTTTCTTCTTTCCCCAAATTCCTCAAGGTCACTTGCAGACTAGGCCCGACCTATGTATTTGGTTGTGAGGCTGCTATGGTCCTGCATTTCATGGTTCTTGGTTTGGTCTTTTCTTCAGATAGTTTGTTTCTACCGCTTCTAAATTCTAGAATCAACTTGCTTCCATACGTTTCTCAGCGGCTCGGCTCTCCTTGGTAGTTCTACCTCTTCATTGGTTTGGTTCACTTTTTGCTTCTTTCCATGTTGGGTAGCGACTTTATTCCATATCCGGGTTCGGCTTTGTGGCGATAAAAGTCCTGGCTGGGCTTCGTGGTTCTTCCCTTGTCTTGAAGTCGGGGATTTGGTTTCGGCTTGGTTTCGGCTTGGCTTGGTTTCGGTAAAGATGGTTTGACCTCTCCCACTCGGCTCTCGTAGCCTTCTTCCTATGCTTCAAATCCCTCTTGGTACTTCTGCAATGCAGATTGTTCATCTTCCTCCCGCCACAAACTTTGGGCGGTAGAACTCTTTTTTTTTTCATATTTATGCCAAATTGCCTATGAGTGTTCTTGTTCCAAGGCGCTTCGGCCTCTTCGTTGGTTTAGTTCACCTATTGCTTTCATCTGCTTTTGGTTCAAGATAGCATCTTTAGTCCAGAATCGGGTTGGCTTTGTGGCGATAAAAGGGTCAATGGCATCTCTTGCTTGGCATCTCGGCTCGCCTTGGTTCTACCTCTTGTCTTGAAATCTGGGGTTGTTGGTTTGGCTTGGGGTTTTGCTTTACTTCTCGGTCTTGAGGTTTCGGCTTGGCTTGAGGGTTCAGATAGATGGTTTTGGCCCTTAACTTCGGCTCTCGTAGTTCTTCCTATGCTTGACATCCCTTCTACTTCATAGATGCGCCTCGGTTCAATCTTCTCCCCCATTTATTTGGATGCTTGGTTTCACCTGATTGGTTGTCTATGTTGTTTAAGGTTTCATGCTTGTATTTACTATTGTCCTGCTTAGTAGCGCTTTGTTCTTTCATTTGGCTTGGTTGTTAGTCTTTTGTTGTCCATTTTGGGGGTTGTCCCATGTGGTTCTATCAAAAGCTTCTGGGGTATGCCCTTTTCGATTGTATTTTCTCTTTTTTCTATATACAAACAAACTTAGCGAAAAAAATTGCAAAAACCAAGGGTCTCAAGTCCATGTTTGGCTAGAACCCAATTATTCTCTTCTAATTTATTTTTATGATCTCCTTATTATATAATATATCTTCTTTTCTCTAAGTGTCACACTTTAACCATACTGCTAAATTACTTAGCTATCTAAACTAAATAATTATACAATTATAATATGTATAACTATTATACTTATACATTATGAAATTGTACTCATAAACACCTCTATGTAAAATAATAAACATTTCATTAAAGTGATTATTATTTAATTCATTAATTATTTTAATAAATTATACAATTATTATGTATAATTAATCAATTTCTTTCCTTCTATAAATTATCCCGAGACAATTTATTTAATCCAATCTTTTAATCACAACTTAAATATTTATTTAATTCATTAATCCTAAAACTAATATTTCTTTATAATTATATCGGTCCTTCTCATTCTCATAGTTAATTTACATTCACTTGACCAAATGTAATATATTAAGCCATTACATAAACGCTTTTACATTTATATGTAATATATTACCCTCTCATTTTATTAAAACAAATATATTTATATTAATTCACTATTTTAATTAAGTAAATTACTCACATTATTTATGAATTTTAATTCATAACAATTCCATCGCCAATCAAGGCATACCAATTAAATTATATTATTTCGTAATATAATTTCCATCTTAATTAACTAATATTATTTAGTTAATTTCTTTTGCCACCATATTCTTTTTTCATAACTAATTTTCTTCACTTTCTTTAATAGTTTAATCAACTATTAAATCTCATATAAATTTAATTTTCTTACACCAAAACACATAATTCAAAATATATACATCTCATAATAAGAATTTTAATTATTATGAAAATTCGGGTTGTCACATCTACTAATGGTGTGCCTCATTTGCCCGACCTCAATAGGATAATGAGTAACCGTGCGCTGATGATCACGATGCGTGCTCCTATAGATATAGGACATATGACATATCTTCTGATCCTGCCTCCACAACACCATTCTAAGCACATGAGCCTTATACCTTAACTTTCGAACCTCATCGTTGGCCAAAACCTTCTAACCAATCTCTCTAGTACAATAGGACTCCACAACATCCTTACATTTCTGGACATCTAGCACTTCCCCTCTCAACTTACACAGCTCTTCACGCAACTGCGTGTTTCTATCAACGACTGTCTTGAACAGCCCTATCATCACATCTACAGTAGTTCCCTCCTCAGTAGAAGCAACCTCAGACATCACTTCCTCCTCTGAAGTCGTAGCATAAGAAGATGTAACTTCTATCTCATCAGGGATGTGACGGTATCTAATACCATAATGAGCTAAGATCCCCGATGGCAACCCCACATCACTCTCTATCTCCTCATCATCCTCAGATGGATCTTCTTCCATCCTCTCATCACTAAGCTCTGGCACCACAGCTATATGCTCAAGTACTGGCTCTATCTCAGGTGGAGCAATAATCTCCTCGTGTACTACCGGTATATCCATGTATACAACCTCGTCTCCTGCCATCTATAATAAATTTTTAATATCTTGATTAGCACATAACACAAAATGTTATTAACACATAACACATAAATTTTTGTATTAAATCTTTTCTATTAATCTTTCTTTAGATAAAGTTTCTCAATTCACCAATTAAAACTCTACTTGAGTTTATTTTCTGACTTCACTGAATCTTACTAAGGTCATATCCTAAGGTACTTTCCCCCTTAATTTTTATAACCTATCAGCTCTGATTCTAACATGTGATGCCCCCAAATTTGGGTACTTTTAAACCCTAGATATGGTATTACACGGTACTACAACATTCAAAACATATTACTATATATATTTACTTGTCATGAATGTAATTAATATAATTATTACATCATTTCAATCATTCCCCCAAGTTATCAATAACCTTTATATATTCATTGTATCATGGTAGTAAATATTATAAAAGTTATACTACTACTATTACAACGGCTATTTAATTCTCCATCTTCCTCTTTCCCTTGTCTTTTTCAGACCCTTCACCTTTCTCAACTGTAGCTAAAAACACATAATTTAAGCAAGAATGAGCATTTAATTGCTCAAAAAATATAACCATTTTAAAACAACAAGATCAAGAATCATGTGTTAATTATTCAACAACTGTATAAATAGTTGAGAATCAATACGAACAAGAAAAACTTGTAACTTTCCTTTTTAAAACATTTTTGAACCACAATATGAGTATTTGAAACTGAGATGGTTAAACGACCAAGGGTTATACATTTCCATTCATTTAATTGTGATTCTCAAGTATAAAACCACGAATCCATTATATCGTATGAGTACTTCTAGGTGATCAGTCTATAGTACTCTATGTTGATCAACACTCATCCATTAAACGTGTATACATTTTGTTTTGACACATTTCGTGTCAGCCGAATAAATGACTAAATACATTTGATTATTCATTCTTAGGCTCACCTTTTTATCAATACCAAAGCAATTAGCGTTAGATAGCTTAAATTTTCATAAATAACATTTAAAAGAGTTATTATGAAATAAATAAATCATTTAACATTTGTTGAGCCGAACAATGGCATCAACACTTTCTTAAGAAGTTCATGGCAAAACATGACACTTCTGTACTTGAACAAATATTTGAAAGATTTGTTTAAGTATAAACATTCACATAATTTCATAAGAGCAAGGTTTTAAGAAACTTGCCTCAAGCGTCTTCTAATATTAGTTTACGTTAACTTGATTATTTACAGCCTACACACATAAATTTACATGTATGTACCAATTAGACACATAAACAAAACCAAGTATGGTTCATTCCTACCTCACTATTATTGAAAACGTTCCATTTGTTAACCTTAAGTTACTTATCTTTCATTATCGTTAATTACCATTCCTCGACATTTCTTAACATATTTCACATTTATTAAGTTAAAAGTTCAAGTTATTTATGTCAATATGTTAAACATATTAATTCTACACAAATATAGAATACCTACTTTATTTCGGTAGTTTACATTTAACTAGTTTCATCATTTTAATTCAACTCTAAAACATTACATTAAAGGTTCTAATATTTTTATTAAGATGTTATAACTTAATTAATATTCATCTTCATTTCCATTCCATAACATCTCATTTACCTTCTATATTAAAAATCTCTTTATTGTCAAAAATACAGGGCCTACGTTGTAGTGCCATTTTCCCTTTGTTTTCATGGCGCTACTGGCCATGAAAGTTAAGAACACGAGGCTCTAGAAATTTGCCATGTGGTACCCCATTTCTAGGCAAAACTAGCGCTATAGGAGACTCTCGAAGGTCATCAGATGAAGACTCTACTCAAAGTACTGTGTTGAATGTTGGATCACAACAGTGTCAGTGCTGGGAGAATCTAAAGGAGATGTTGGATACAAGTCAAAAAAAAAACTCTTTTATTAAAGGAAACACGAATTCTCTTTTCTATTCACAAATAAACTTCTTTATTTTGAATAATATGAAATCTTATTACATATTTAAATAAACTCTTTTATTTAAGGAAATACGGATTTTCTTTCCTATTCACAAATAAACTCCTTTATTTTGAATAATATGAAATCTTATTTCATATCTAAATAAACTATTTTATTTAAGGAAACATGGAAACCCTTTTCAACTCCAATTAGTTATTAGGGAATCAAATTCCAACTCTAATTAGTTATCAAGGAATCCAATTCCAACTCTAATTTGTTAGCATGAATTCCAATTTAAAATTAAAATAAACTTTTTATTTTAAGATTAAAATAACCTTTTATTTTAAGATTAAAATAAACTTTTATTTTAATAATAAAATAATGAAGATTATTATTATTATTATTATTATTATTATTATATATATTCTCGTCGTTATATATAAAATCTATATCTGCATGAATCAGATGCTTATTATATATATATATATATATATATATATATATATATATATGATGTATATATGAAAACTATTCCAAAGAAGATTACTTTACGAAGAATGAGTCCTATATATATATATATATATATATATAGGGTCAAATATATATATCAAATTGTGTATTACGCAAGAGTTATGGCGACGGTTTTTTGGGTTATAGAGACGGTTTCACCTGTCGTCATAGCTATTCTGAGCTATGACGACAGTTTACCGTCGCTATAGCCCAAAAAATCTGTCGTCATAATTCTACTGTGTAATACACAGCTGTGTATATACATATAGCCCATATATATATAACATGTTTATATTATATATATACGCAATCATCCCCAACGCATGGACAGCAAAAAAAATCAAGATTTTTTTTCTTTCATAAAATAATAATTTTATACAATAAATCATGCCCAATTAAATTGTTTTAAACACATATCAAATTAAAATAATCAATAATTCGCATAAAGGTTTGGCTTTGATACCACTATTAGGTTTGTAATATTCATGAATGCAATCAAATTGCATAAAATAAGCGGAAATGTGGAAAATCAGAGTTTTAAAATTTTACAAACCATATACCTGGATCATCCTTTATGCACAATTATTAATTAAACAAAAGGATAAAAGACAATAATCATACCCTTGAAAATTTGAGCTTTCTCAGGTACAAGTTTACCTCCAAATCCTTTTCGCGTTCAACTTGAATACACCGGGTTTGGTTATTTCCTTTGATCAACGTTAGTCACCCAAGTGTTTGGCCTCTAGAGGTGATCCACCAAGGAAGAAAAAAGATTCAAGAAGATGGGTGTTTGTCAAAATCCTAGTTTTTCTATCTCTCATGGAGAAGGGTGTACTCTCCAACAATTGGAATTACGTCTATCGATATCTGATATAAGACTCATCTTATAAAGATATCAGTTAACCCTTCTAATCTAATTAGAAAAAGGGTATTATTTAATTAATTAAATTCTTTTAATTAGTTAAGCTCCCTAATCTTATTAGGGATAATTAATTAAACTCTTTTAATTAATTTAACCTCCTAATCTTATTAGGAATATATGAGAGTACTTTTATTAATTAATTTCCAAACTCCTTTAGGAATTAAATAATAATAATAGTAATAATAATAATAAGACTCATCTTATTAATTTATATTTAATATTTTCAAAATATTAAATAATAAATATTAAGTTATTTAATTTATTCTATCACCATAAATTAAATTAAATATACATAACTTATTATTACGATTATGCCATTAACTTCTTAAATAATTATTCTTCCTTTTATTGTGTAACCCTTTAAGTTCTCTATATTAAACCTTGTGAATAAATCAATTAGAATAATTCTAATCTTATTTAAATAAATAAATTAAACTATTAATTTATTTAAATAAATAATATTTAATCTACAATAGGGATAAGCCTCTCTAGCGTTCAACGACTTTCCAGATAATATAGATTTCAACATTAATCATAAAAGAACCTTTGAGTAAATAGTTACCGTACAATTCAATCATTCCACCATACAATGTCCTAATTAAATATAAGACATGGAATTACTGTCAGGTCTTATTTTATTTAATTATATGTATTTGGACTCTTAAATGCACAACTCCAAATAATGCAAATTTGAAACTCATTTCTAATTTCATTCTGCTTTGGCTAAGGACTACTGGGTTGTCATTTATCGAATCACATAGGACATTTCTCTTCTTTTACTAGAAGCGGTAGATTCTTTATTGATCATACATTATCTCCATGTACAATTTATTATACCCAAACATACCCTTTGATATATCCTAAGGGTCTTAAGGAATAAGTCAAAGTATAACGTATCATACACAAGATACTATGATGATCTCAAGTTCAAGGATCACTTGTACTGCTATCACTACAGGAATTCCTATTGACAGGCAAGTAAACCTCCATTAGGTATTCCTTAGCGAGCCACGTTCAGTGAACTTATTCTCTAATAAGCACCTATATACTTGTTTTAGTGTCTCCACATAAATGATCATGAGATCAATCATCCTTATCCAATGAGCAAGCAACGTATGTATCAATCTATCCGGATTCACTAATCCCTAATTTAGTAATCCAACGATTGGGAACTATTTTAGTTTTAAGCTTTCTAAGAATTTAGATCTCATTAGATTGATTATCATCATTATTCTAAAAGCATTGTTTAAAACTATGGGTTTATCACATATTATAAAGCAGCATCATGTAGATAATTAAAAGTCTTTAATAAATTAATACTTTTTATTAATAAATAAATAAGATTGTTACAAAGTATATGCTTTATCATCAAACATGATTGGCTTGTGTGCATACTACTTTCAGTAAGATGATGCACAGTTGGTTCAATGCATCATGCTCCCATCCATGAGTAACGAGCTTCAGCGTCAGCATGAAACTATGGATGCTCTTACTATATTTCTGCACATCAAGCAGTTGATGGTGAGGAAAGTAGGACTGATAGATATCAGATATCTAAGGAGCTCTTCCGATCTAGAATGACCGATGACACTACAGTACAGATAAAAGTCCTTAACATTATCAATTTAATTGATCAATTAGGACAACATGTTTTGTCATGGATGGAGAGTTAAGCCAAGATTTGATCTTGCAATTACTCCCAGACTCCTTCTCACAATTGTTGTGAATTTTTCATATGAACAAGCTAGATATCAGCTTTGCTGATTTGCGTAACATGTTGAAAAATGTTGAGAGTCATTTTCCAACCAAGAAAGACCAAGTCTTACTGGTAGGGGCCAAAGGATCTTCTGAAAAGAAGAACGATTCAAAGAAGGTAAATAGAAATGCAAAAACAAAGGATACTAAGAACAAAAACTGATACGGATAGCAAAGGAGTTTGCTTCCACTGCAATAAGCCTGAACACTGGAAAAGAAACTACGAGAAGTATCTTGTAGAGGCTAACCAGAAGAAGCTTAGTGAAGCTTCGGTTACAAATATAGTTTTGTTCATGATTGAAATAAATTTTTCTTTAAGTCAAGGTTCTACTTGGGTATTGGATACCGACTTTGGTTACAATAAATATAGATTTATGAAGAGACCAAGCAGAAGTAGAAAGCTAAACAAAGATAAGTAATCCTATATGTGGGAAATGAAGCAAAGGTTGTTGCATTAGTCATAGAAACTTATAGTTTAGCATTGCCTACGAGCAAATCTATTAAGTCAATAAGTTGTTATTGTATTCCAGTTCTTATTGGAAACATTATTTCTATTTTGTTGTTAGACAATGAAATCTTTGGTATTATATTTAAGAACAATTGTTGTTCTATTTATAATAATAATGTTTTGTATAGAACTGAAATATTACTTAATTTATTTTGTATACTTGACTTACGTGAAAATAATTTTGCATATTGAACAAATTAGTATAAGAAAATGAGATGAACATTCAAAGAGTTGAATGTGTGTATTTGCTGAAATACAAGTGTGAATTATTTGAAAGGTTCAAAGAATTCAGAAGTGAAATAAATTGGCAAAGTATTAAGATTATTTGATTAGATCAAGGAATAAATACTTGTGCAATAAGTTTCTAGATTATCTCAAATGGTTTTTTCATAATGGACGCCTCATGATACACAATAACTGATTGATGTATCTGAAAGGAAAAATCGTACCTTATTGGACATGGTACGGTCCATAATGATTTTACCGACATTCCAGTATCCTTCTGGGTCATGTTCTAGAAATGGTTGCATATCTACGAAAAAGATAACCTCAAAATCCGGCCCCAAGACTCCATAAAAGTTATGGATAGGGAGGATTCCCAATCTTAAGTTTGTTAAGATTAGGGGTTGTCCAACTTATATGAAAAGGTTTCAAAGGAATAAGTTTGGGATAAGATTTGACAAGTGCAGATTTGTGGGACATCCTAAAGTAAGTTTAGGGTATATGTTCTATAATCCTACTTAGCAAAAGGTGTTTGTTGCAAAATATGTTACCTTCTAAGATAAAGATGTTTATCATTGTAGGGGCTAGTGGGAGGATAATAAATCTTGAAGAGTTCAAGAACCACAAAATACTATAAGTCAAATAAGAGGAACCTGTAGATAGAACTATTGTACCACAACCGAATTATAAATCTGGAATAGTACCGAAGATATCTGGGAGGTATGGATTCATCATGGATGATGATGATGAGGTACGTATCATAGAAGATGATAATCCAGTTACATACGATGAGGTAGGAGTTGTAGAAACTCAGAGAAATGGATTGAAGCAAGCTTCTCAAAAATGGAACATTCGTTTTGATGAAACAAATCAAAAGAGTTTGATTTTATCACAAATTAGAATGAACCTAGTGTGTACAAAAGGGTCAGTGGGAGCGCCGTGACATTCTTAATATTATATGTTAATATACTATGGATAAGGAATGACATACTAATGCTACAATCAGTAAAGATAAAATTGTCTAAACATTCCTCCATGGATGATTTGGGAAGAGTATCTTAATTGGGGATGAAATCTATATAGATAGATTCAAGAAGATGCTCGACTTAACCCAAGGAACGTATATTTATTTGATGCTAAAGTCGTTTAGCATGACAAACTCCAAGAGATGTCTCATGTTGATGAGTCATGGAGTGTATCTCTCTTAATAGTCCCCATAGACTCTTGAAAAGAGAGATCGCATGAGTGACAATCATGTATACAATGAAATATATAAGACCTGATGATGATCGGTCATATTTTGGAGAAGATCACTGTAAGACAGTGAAAAATATCTTAAAGTACTTTACTGGCACTAAGAATGTGATCATATTTATGGGGGGTCTGAATTAAATCTAGAGGGCTAACAGACTCAAGTTTTTTTAGACAGACCAAGACGAAAAAAAAATCCACTTTAAGGTAAAGTGTTACCTTGAACTGTGGTGCAATGAAATTGGAAAGGTTTCAAACAGCAAAAAGTTGCTGGTTTAGTGATAAAGACAAAGTATATATCTATAAATGAAGCTGCAAGTTGATTGTTTGGATGAAAAGTTCATTACAGAACTAGGAATAGTTCCTAAGTCTCATCTTGGATCTAAACATGTGTTGTGGCACTTTCATTTGATTATAAGAATCATTGAAAGATGAGAAATCTCTATAGAGATAGTGGACTCTCAAGAACAACATTACATATCCATTAACTAAAGCTTATCCAACAACAGGATAATCGTCACTTAGAGAAGAAGGGTATGAGATACCATGGTGATTAGCTTTAGTGCAAGTGGGAGATTGAAAGTAGTATGCACACAAGCCAATCATGTTTGATGATAAATCATATACTTTGTAACAATCTTATTCATTTATTAATAAAAAGTATTAATTTATTAAAGGCTTTTAATTATCTACATGATGTTATTTTATAATATGTGAAAAACCTATAGTTTTGAGCAATGCTTTTAGAATAATGATGATGATCATTCTAATGAGATCTAAATTTTTAGAAAGCTTAAAACTAAAATAGTTCCTAATCGTTGGATTACTAAATTGGGGATTAGTGAATCCAGATAGATTGGTACATACGTTGCTTGCTCATTGGATGAGGATGATTGATCTCATGGTCATTTATGTGGAGACACTAAAGCAAATATGTAGGTGCTTATTAGAGAATAAGTTCACTGAACGTGACTCGCTAAGGAATACCTAATGGAGTTTTACTTGCATGTCAATAGGAATTCATGTAGTGATAGTAGTACAAGTGATCTTTGGACTTGAGATCATCATAGTATCTTGTGTATGATGAGTTATACTTTGACTTATTTCTTAAGACCCTTAGGGTATATCAAAGGGTATGTTTGGGTATAATAAGTTGTATATGGAGATAATGTATGATCAATAAAGAATCTACCGCTTCTAGTAAAAGAAGAGAAATGTTCTATGTGATTTGATAAATAACAACCCAGTAGTCCTTGGCCAAGGCAGAATAAAATTAGAAAGAAGTTTCTAATTTGCATTATTTGATTTTGTGCATTTAAAAGTCGAAATACATATAATTAAATAAATTAAGACTTGACAATAATTATATGTCTTATATTTAATTGGGACATTGTATGGTGGAAGGATTGAAATGTACGGTAACTATTTACTCAAAGGTTCTTTTATGATTAATGTTGAAATCTATATTATCTGAAAAGTCGTTAATCGCTAGGGAGGCTTATCCCTATTGTAAAATAAATATTATATATTTAAATAAATTAATAGTTTAATTTATTTTTTAAATAAGGTTAAAATTGTTCTAATTGATTTATTCACAACCAGCTTTAATATGGAGAACCTAAAGGGTCACACCATAAAAATGGAAGAATAATTATTTAAGAAGTTAATGGCATAATCGTAAAAATAAGTTAAGTATATTTAATTTAATCTATGGTGATAGAATAAATTAAATAGCTTAATATTTATTATTTAATATTTTGGAAATATTAAATATAAATTAATAAGAGGGTCTTATTATTATTATTACTATTATTATTATTTAATTCCTCAAGGAGTTTGGGAATTAATTAATAAAAGTACTCTCATATATTCCTAATAAGATTAGGAGGTTAAATTAATTAAAGGAGTTTAATTAATTAAAATAAAACTCAATTTCTTAATTGTTAAGGAAGGTTGCCTACATCTATAAATAAGAGGAGTCTTATTATGGGTGTGGGTTGTTGACTTTTTCATAACAGACGTAATTCCAATAGTTAGGAGAGTACACCCTTTCTATGAGAGATAAAAAAACTAGGGTTTTGCCAAACACCCATCTTCTTGAATCTTTCTTCTTCCTTGGTGGATCACCTCTAGAGGCCAAACATTTGGGTGGCTAACGTTGATCAAAGGAAGGAACCAAACCCGGTAGATTAAAGTTGAACGCGAAAAGGATTTGGAGGTGAACTTGTACCTGAGGAAGCTCGAATCTTCAAGGGTATGATTCTTGTTCTTTACCTTTTCTTTTAATTAATAATTGTGCATAAAGGATGATCCGGGTATATGGTTTGTAAATTTTTAAACTCTAATTTTTCATTTTTCTGCTTATTTTGTACAATTTGATTGCGTTCATGAATATTACAAACCTAACACAAGACCCGGAGATAACACTGGGAAGACAGGCACACCTCAGAGATGACACTGAGGACCTTCAACACTTGCAGCAGTCCAATCTCAGAGATAACCCTGAGCAACGTCTACTTTATCAGCCCAAACCGGAGATAACCCCGGTGAGGGGGAAGGTCATCATCTTGCCACCTTGATGCCATATCGCACCGTCTCAACATCTCATACATACATTTCTACACAACAATGTCCCACAAGAACCAAGAAAGTCCAATCCCGAGTGACTATTGCGCAGGGCAACGGATAGAATTTGAAGCTTGAAGACCGGAGGGCATGTTCCCATCTTCGTACAACCTCTAATCCCATGTCATTGCGTAACTCTCGACAATGGCGGTCCAAAATAGGTCTTACATACCTCAGTCGGATGCCCGGATTGCAATTCTGAAAGTTCGAGTGGACATCACAGTGCACGAGTGCACGTACTTTGAGATGGCAGGACCCGCAAAGCCTGGGGCACCCCGGGCAATCGCAGGTACACCTGTGGCTCCCCCCTCTATAAATAGAGGGCTTGGGGTGGCCATTTTGTAAGAGAAAAAGGCGAGGAAGGCCTATCAAATTTGCTCTGTACACACCCTAAACTGAGTATTTTCTCATTTTAAACACATGTGAGCTCAGACATAGCTACTATTGTACCGGCAGGAGCCGAGTGTTCTTCCACTTAAAGATATATAAGTCTTCTTTGGCAGCCCACTGTAAGCCTTCTTACACATTTTAAGGCATTTCTCTTCATCTTTGCACACACCATTCTTCACGTTGAGAGTCGTGTTGTGTGTGTATGCCCAGACTTCGGTCCGTGATTTTATTTCAGTTTGTATATACATATATTTATATATGGACTAACATTATTGAGTTATGCCTCGATTGAGCCTAGACTTATGTCTGGAGCGTTTATTTACGTTCGTATATATATATATGAACTGTGTGTCGAACTATGTTCGATGAGCCTAAACTTATGTCTAGAGCGTTTATTTGCTTTTATATATATATACTTATATATATGGACTGTGTGTCGAACTATGTTCGATGAGCCTGGATTTTATATCTGGAGCGTTTATTGCTTTAATATATATATATATATATACTTGTATATATTAACTATTGTCGAACTTTGTTCGATGAGCCTGGATTTTACATCCGGTGCATTTACTACACCGGATGTGATCATATCATTTCGTGGCGGTTGATTGTTTTTACAGCTTTATTTACATTTTCGATCCCCCATGGAGGTGCTTCGTGGTGGCTGATTGTGTCTATATATATATATATATATATATATATTTTACAGCTTTTATATATATACATGTTTATTGCTGTTATATATATACATGTTTACTGTTTTCATATCAATTGTGGCATCATGTGAGCCTAGGAATCATGTGATCACATATTCAGTCTACTGGATCTAGATTCGGTTCCCGTGATGGACATTTTCAGCTGTAAGCAGCATGTAAATTTATTCACGGTGTCTGGATTTCCTCATATGGTTTTCATGCCCACGAGGAGTTCGGCACTGCTTTGTACATTATTTTCTCAAAGATGCTTCGTATCTCGAAAATAAAAGCAATCAAGCCAAACACATAATAAAATGAAAGTGTAAAAGGTCTCAATTACTATTGAGCACAAGGGTTTGAAAACCCTCTTTTATAAAACATCACTACCATATCTTGTTTAAAACTGAATTTTTACACAAATTTAAACCATGTGTATATAGGTGCGAACGAGGCCTCGCACTACTTTCAAATAATAGCACATTGACCCACACACACACACACATTCATATAATAGTTTCTTGAAAAGTGGCGGTCACCGTGGTAACACGAATGTCGGGGTGCCTGACGACACTTTCCCTCCATGATAAAGTCAAGTCCCCTGGACCTAATGAATCTCTTGTTTCACAGTACTGGTTTAGCAAAGTGTCACATCACTGGGTCAATGTGCAAACCTAAGAGGACTGAATGATCCGGTAAATACAAAGGAAAAAAATGAATGAATAAAAAAGCTTATGTATTAACTTTAACAGTAGTAATGATGTAATATTTTGGATGACATTATATTTTGTAATTGTAAAGGTCTAAGAACCTAGGTGTAGACTAAGGTGGTGTTTGATAAAACTGAGTGTTAAGACCTGAACAATTTAGACGTCTGAATAATATAGAGCATCTGAATAGAATTATATTTGAATGAAAAAATGTTGTTTGATAATTTCTTTTTTCAAAATGTTTGAATAACAATATTTTACCATTTTAACCCTTTAAACAAAAGAAAAAAATATATAAAAATAAAACAAAAAAAGAACAACTCTTTTTCTCTCTTCATTATCACCATCCTTATATTTCGTTCAAAGAGATCCATCACATTGTTTTGAATATCAAAAGGCAAAATTACTTGGTCCCTTCATGTTTAAGATTTATTACAGGTGACGAGCCAAACATCAAATTGGTTGTGATCATTAGGACTATTGTTGCAGCGATAACGGCTAGATCTTGAGGTAGAGTTTTTGGTGGAGGTTATGGTGTTTGCAGACAGCGGATTTCACAACAAATAAAGGAGAAAGGAAAAATGTTTTAGGGAAATTTTTGGACATGGGTTTCTTTCTGATTTGGGTTTTGATCCTTTGTTGGGTCAATTGATTTTTTATTATTTAGGAATCTGATTTTGGGTTTTAATCAAATCATATTTGTGTCGCATCGACTAAAAACCTTCTTAATTGGGAAGGTTGTGAATCCATTTCAGGATCTATGGAGCATGAATTTCTTGAATGATGAACTGATTATTGTGAAGGGTATGATCAGCGAGTAGCTTGTGATGGATCTTAATGAAGAGAGAGAGAGAAAGAGGGTTAAAATGGATACAAAGGAAATTAATAATATTAAAGAGGGTATTTTTGTCCAAAAAAATATAAACTTATTTAGATGTGCCTCTAAATGGTTAAGCTTTAATTTTGTGTCTAACCGATTAAGAGGCAAAAAAAATTTACCGCACATGTTTTGCCTCCAATTAAAAGGCGTTAAGAGCTAATCAAACACACCCTACGCACCATATCATGTGTTTAGAAGACCTAAAAAATAGAGTCCTTAACACTAATATACGACAATTAGAAAGTATTTACAATAATACATCCACAAAATAATTACAAAAATAACGCAATTCACATTAATAAGGAAACCTAAAATCAAGGAGAAATAACTGCCATAATTAATAATTCAAATTCAAATATCTGGGATCTAACAACAAAAACAAATTCAAATTCAAAATAATAATTCAAATTTAAATTAATACGTTTGGGTAATATTTTAAAATACATTTGGGTATTAAATAAAAATACAATTGATTGTTAAGAGAAATAGATGGAAAAGAGTGTGACCAGAGGTGAACAGAGACAGGTATATCACGGCGACGGAAGGTGATGGGCGGCAAGTCAAGATTGAGGCCGTGGGTAGTGATGGGGTAGACTTCGATTTGATTTGTTACCCAAGCAAGAACCAAACAACCATAATCGGTTGTTATGCAATTGACGGACGGACCGAAATTGTACACATACTCTCTTAAGTTGTTTAGGTTGCCCAACTGTTAAACTAATTTTGTTGGACTGTTAAACCAATTTATTAATTATACACTACATAGGAAAGAGAGACATGAAAGAGTGATGTGTAATGTAATGTTGATAACCAAATCTTCGTACCAAGGTAACCAAACTTTTATACCAATGTAACCAAACCTTTATATCAAGGTAACCAATCTACCTACACACATGCAGTATGAATTGGTTACCTTGATCTGAAAGTTTGGCAACCAACTGCATAAAGGTTTGGCTACCAACTACATCACATTTAAAATAAATTGGCAACTTAATAAAACTAAATTGGTTACCTTGGTATGAAGGTTTGGCTACCCACTGCATGAAGGTTTGGCTACCAACTGCATCACATTCAAAATAAATTGGTAACCTAATAATACTGAATTGGTTACATTGGTATGAATGTTTGGCTACCAACTAAACTATGAAAAAACTGCAAGTGTGGATGTAGATTGGTTACCTTGGTATGAAGGTTTTGTTACCTTGGTATGAAGGTTTGGTTACCTTGGTGTGAAGGTTTGGTTACCAAATGCACTGTGAAAAAACTGAAGGTGTGAAGGTGGATTGGTTACCTTGGTATGACGGTTTGGTTACCTTGGTATGAAGGTTTGGTTACCAACTGCACTATTAAAAAACTGCAGGTGTGGAGATGGATTGGTAACCATAGTATGAAGGTTTGGTTACCAATTTCTTCTATCAATTGCTGATTTTAGATCAAATCCAATAATCAATATAACGACCGAGAAATTCGGATCTTATTGTAAAATGATTTTATTAAATTAAATAATAATAAAATCATATTCCATGTGTTATCAAGATGGTTGTCATTGTATAACCTATTGATGTTAGAATGTCGTTGTATTTGAGTTACGTGGATGAATTAAAGTGTTTGAATTTCCAAGATGAAAATAAAAGTTTTCTGAGAAATTTTCCAAAAAACACTATTCATCGGTATTTGCTCGGGATATAATTTTGAGTTTCTGAGAAATAAGTAATGATGGAATAACAAGGCAAAATGGATTATGTAATAAAAATCTAGTTATGGAAAATGTAATAATTCGCTTGTGGACTTAATTTATAACCGTTAAGGAAGGCGAAATAGTAAGAAATAAGTAATAATTGTATGATATTTGATATTATTCAAAGTAATGAAAACGAGTATAATACGAAGTATTATACGAGTTTGTATGAAGGATGAAATATCGTATATATTTTTCCATATGAATTAGAATACAAGAATAATGCATAAACTATATGTGTATGTATTATGAAATATTAATGGACTTGTAAAGATTGGCTAGGATTTTTTACAAAGCCCAAGTCAATTAAGGTTAAGGCCCAACTATTGAATTAATAAGTAAGCTAGTGTTTGTTAATGTAAAGCCTAAGGATTTATTTAATCCAAGCCCAAGCTAGAGTCCAATGAATTAATTGACCCATGGAGCAAACCATGTTAATATGGTTTAACTTGGTAATCAAATCAAATGAGTGGTGACCAAGACTATGAAGTAATGACCAATTTAAATAAGTGATGGCCAAGTATGAGATAAGAGTTGTGCTAGCCAAGTAATGAATAGTAAGGAGGTGGCTTGAGGAGGTGGGATGGTTTAATGACTAAACTACCCTAGCTTTGCAATTTCTATAAATAGAGGAAGCTTACAAGCCATTTGTTGGTTGTTCAAATAATCTAGACATCATAAAGTGCTTAAGTGTTAGAGAGTTTAAGTCACAAATAAGTTACTTCCATAAGTAAGAAGAAGAAGAAAGCTACCTTACCAAGACTTCAAAAGAGTAAGACTTCTTCTCAATTATCTTCTATCTCTACCATGATAGGATGATAAGAAAAGTTGGATTAAGAAATATGAATGAGTAAGTAATGAACTTAAGCTAATTAAGTTGGTAATAAGTCATTTAAGCTAGCATAAGTTATAAACTTATGTGAAAATAATATGAACTTGTAAGGAGTTTATTAAGAGAAATGATATGAATATAAAAGAATTTATATGATCATATGTATCATGTATACCTAAGTTAAGTTATATGTTAAGAACATATAAGAAATGATGTTTAAGAAACTTTAATTGTCATAAGTCATTAACAATGAAATCTTAACTAGTTTATAGTTTGACAAGTTATAAACTTATGAAGAAATAAGACTAAAAATCCAACAATGAATATAAGTTGTTGTATTAAGTATGTTAAGATTTTCACATGATGAATGAAGTTCATTTGTAATGTTGAACAAATCATAAGAAGGAAGATTTGCCGGAAATTGCACGATTGGATGATAAACGTCGAATTCGTAAAATTCTCGGAATGAAAGTCAAATTTTGTGTTGGATCACGAAACCATTGTTTTCCAATGGAGACAAGTTATATTTGGCATTTAAGAGTTACGGACTCGAATATGACCGGATTCCAACTTAGAACGAAGAAACGAGCGTTGAACGTTCACGAACGTTTAACGTTTTCGTTAAAAATGAACCAATAGATGAATTTTTAGCAAACGAAGTCAAATAGATAAAATTCTTGAATGATCATGTAGATTACGTAATTTGTGAACCGTAGGCTTTTGAACGAGCCAATTCGGACTTATAACGAAGACGTTATGCGTCCGGGAAGTTCACAAAATTCATAAACTGAATTTGTTATCTGGTGCATGAGAGTTGGCACAGCATGGCACCAACCCTAGTAAAAATGACCCGTACCGCAAAACGGAAAAAGTAACCGAAAGACATTGCAAGAGTTCGCCGCAGTCGTAACTATAAGTATATATTATGGTATAAGCAATGTACATGAATACAGCATCAAAAACCTTTGAGTGTGTGAAATACAATGCATGCCCATTAATTAAGGACTCATGTGCAATATGCCAAGTCCGGGACAATGCTAGTATATATAAGGCTCGCGTCAAATGATGAGATGTAGTATAAAGTCGGCGCCTGTAACTACCTCTCGAAACAAGGATAGTAATGAATGTTTTGAAGTACAAAGAAAGAAAAGCTAAATGATTTAAAAGTAAACACAACTTAAGGAAGGTAATGTAACATTGTTAAACCTTAAGGATGTTGTATAAAGGTTGAGAAAACCTAGTTGAATATAAATGCAAGGATAATGATAAACTGGAATGAATAGTAACTTAATCTAATACATAATTAGATTGAAATGAAAGGTATGATATAGTCATATACATACTTGATTATATGTGACCTAATGTAAGGCATTATATGATCATGTATTGTAGAGACTTGAACGACTTGAACATAAAGTTAATATACCGTAGCAGACGCTAAAGGCAAGTATTCTAACTCTTGTCTCAGTTCAATCTGAACAAGTTTTTGAAGTTCATGTATTCTTTCGCATGAATTGAGGTATGTTGAAGTTGAAGCCAATTCCTTTGGCTAGACTTGATGTATAGATAATCTATTCATGTATTATCAAATGTTGTTATCTTTTGTCAACTATTTGATATGGTTTTCAAAAGAAGACTGAAATGTTAAACAAATGTTTTGTTGGTAAAACGACAGGCACGAGAGGTTTCCAAATGCTTAAACGTGCATACGTTTAATGGATGTAGTGTTGATCAACATAGAGTACAATAGGCTGATCACCTAGAAGTGCTCGTAAGTGATATCGACTTACTTGGACTTGCTTCCCAAGGTTGTCCTTTTCCAATAAAGAATGAATACTCGAGGTCTCTGACCGGAGTGAATGTTTTACTAAATATTGTTGTGATTGTAAAACATTTTGAAAGAAAAGATGAAGTGTTATTTTGAGTTATCAATAGTACTTCATAACTATTGTTCAGTTATCGAAGATATACAATTTGTATGTGTCAAGCATGTTGTTATTAAATTGTTATACTTGCTGAGCTAGTTATGCTCATTCTTGCTTGAACCATATGAATGCAGCTAAGACTGAACGTCCCGAAGGATCGAATAAGGATAAGGGAAAAACTAAGGCAGATTACTAAGCTGTCTTGTAATAGTGTAGGTCTATTATTGTAATGTAACTGATATTATGACAAAGAACCTTTGTAATGGGTTTAGAACTTGGGAAATGTAAATATTACTTTGAATATATAGAAGTTATGTTCGTTCTTTGAGACTTTTCAATTGAATGAATGTATAAATGTTGTACAGTATAGCACCATCTGTCGGGCTGGAAGATACCCGGATTTGGGGGCGCTACAAGTTGGTATCAAAGCCTAGGTTATAAAACTTAAGGGGGAAAGTAGAACCTTAAGTCATAACCTTAAGAAAGAATAAAGAAGTAAAAGATGGAAATTAACCCTATAAAAATGCATTATATTATGTTATGTATTTCTATTATTTACTGACGTGTACTAATCAAACTATATTGTTTTATTGTAGATGTCAGGAGAAAATGATATGTATAGAGATATACATGTAGTGAGCGAGGATTCAGTTAATCGGGTAGAGATACTACCAAATCCGGTAGCAATAGAACCAGAGTTGGTGACAATCGAGTCTGGAGACTCGGATGATTTAGACTACATGTCTATATTTGATGGCATGCTAGAGGAGGAGGTGGACGTTATGTCCTTTGACCAGGTTCCACCTACAGAGGGTCAGGTTCCACTTACAGAGGAAATGTCTACGGGGGAATCGATGAAGGCCTTGTTTATGTCGGTATTGGATAGGAATGTCCATTACTGCAAAGAGGTGAAGGAGTTGAAAGAGGAACTCCGAGTTGTCTGGGAGGATAAGGCTAGCATAGAGGGAATGTGGGAAGAGGAGCATGATGATAGAGTTTTAGCTAAGGACAAGGTCCGAGAGCTGAAATGTGAAGTCTTTGAGCTCAAGCAGGAGCAAAGGACTAAAAAGTGGAAGTTGGAGAGGATGTCCTATATTCATAGGAGTTCTCACGTGAGATTTCGATGGCAGTGTAGTCGGATATCGAGATAGAAGCGAGGCGGACCACCACACTATCGATGAGATGTTATTGCTTCACGGCCCGCCAAAGAAAGATTTTGAGAATGCCCTACGTCAGATGTAATCTAGTAATAGCCAGAGTAGAATAAATATGTAAATATTATGTATCTAGCATTGACGTAAAACCCTCTTTTGTATAACAAAGGGTAGTCTTTTGTAAATTCCAATTTTTGGCAAGTAATTGCGGGATGGTAATATAATTAGCTAAGGCTGAGTAATGTAAACAATGTAGTGTTATACTACAAGTTATAAATCAATATAAGTCTTTTTATGGAATATGTTGAGTAATGGATATGAGTTGTCGTTTTACTACAAATAATAATAAACCAATGAGAATAAAGTAATAATGATGTGTTGTTTTCTTAACAGGAAAATGTCGCCAAGAAGGAGACAACGAAATTAGGGCGCTAATGTTAACCAACCGGAGGGTGGTCCAGTTAATCCAATGCAGGAGTTCGTTAATCTTTTAATGGCTGCATTTAATAGAACGAGGGCTAATGTACCCGTGATTCCTGGAGTAGTACGAGCTACTACTTTTAAGGATTTCAAAAGTGTAGGTCCGCCAGAGTTCAAAGGAACTACGGACCCTATAGAAGCCCAGACTTGGGTAAAAGAAATTGAGAAAGCATTTGTTATAACAAATGTTGAGGAGGGTCAAAAGGTTGCCTTTGCAACCTATTTGATGAAAGGAGAGGCCAACTTCTGGTGGGAGGCAAACCAGGCTAGGGCCGATATAGGAAACCTAACGTGGGAGAGGTTCAAGGAGATTTTCTTCGAGAACTATTTTCCCACGAGTATGCAAAGGAGAATGGAGATGAGGTTTATGGAATTGAGACAAGGGGATATGGCAGTTCCCCAGTATGCTGCCAAGTTTAATGAACTGGCACGATTCGCTCCACATCAAGTGGACACTGAAGTGAGAAAGGCTAGAAGATTCGAGCAGGGCTTGAAACCCTAGCTCTATAGCCGAATCTCTGTGTTCCAAAGTACTTCCTTTGGAACCATATTAGAAAAGGCAATAATTGCCGAAGGTGGGAATGAGGCTCTCAGCCAGTACCACAAAAATAAGAAAAGCAAGGGCAAGGTTGATGGAGGAACCAAGACCGGGGGAGCCAGTGGAAGTGGCAACGGTCAGAAGAGAAAGGGCTTTAACTCTGGGAATACCAGAGTGAAACAAGGAGACTCTAAGAGGAGGATGGAGGCCTGTAAAACCTGTGGGAAGACTCACTTAAGAGTCTGTCTCAAAAGAAAGGTGGTATGTTATAATTGTGGACAGGAAGGGCACATTTCGCCTAACTGTCCCAATTCGAAGAAAAATCACGAATGCTTTGTATGTGGATCAACTGACCACATAACAAAGAATTGCCCGAAGAAGGGGATAGAAGGAAATAAGGGAACTAATAGCGGGAAGTTAGCTATTAGTGGTCCAGCTCAGCCGGGGAAATCAATGGCCCGCACTTTTAATATAACGGTCCAAGATGCGGTGGCATCAGGGGATGTAGTTGCAGGTATTATTCCGATCAACAATATAAATGCATACATGATATTTGATTCGGGCGCTACTTGTTCGTTTATAGAATGTGATTTTGCTAGACGACTAGAATTATTTCCCCAAAAATTGCCTGTACCTTTGAACATTAAGGTAGCAAACGAAGAGATAATTCCTGTTGAAGATATTCATAGGAGTTGTTGCGTAGATGTACGTGGTTGTAAGTTATCGGTAGATTTAATACCGATAAAGTTAGGAGAATTCAACATAATTCTCGGAATGGATTGGTTGATTAACCATGGGGCAATTATAGATTGCCAAAAGAAATGTGTGAGCATCAGGACGTTGAAGCAACCTCCTGTAGTATTTTACGGTAGTAAATTATCGGGACATCCGTGTTGCCTTACGATGACACAAACTAGAAAACTTTTAAGGAAGGGTTGTATAGGTTACCTATGCCATGTTGTTGATACCCAGAGAGTGGGAGCAACCATGGAACAAATACCTATAGTAAACGAATTCATGGATGTATTTCCAAGTGAGTTACCGGGTTTACCGCCGGATAGGGAGATCAAATTTGTGATAGACATTGTGCCAGGAGCGGCACAAGTCTCAAGGGCACCGTACTGTATAGCGCCTGTGGAAATGAAAGAACTAATGGTTCAGCTACAGGAACTATTGGACAAAAAGTACATTCAACCAAGTGTTTCTCCGTGGGGGGCACCGGTGTTGTTTGTCAAGAAGAAAGACGGATCGTTAAGGCTTTGTATCGACTATCGGAGTTGAACAAGTTAACGATAAAGAATAAATACCCATTGCCCAGGATCGATGATCTCTTTGATCAATTGAAAGGGGCAAAGTATTTTTCTAAAATAGATTTGCTTGACGGGGGTATCATCGCTTGAAAGTTAGGAAGGAAGATGTACCAAAGATCGCATTCGTGACTCGTTATGGTCATTACGAAGCTCGGTGATGTCATTTGGGTTGACAAATGCACTCGCCATTTTTATGGATATGATGAACAGAGTGTTCAAATTATATTTGGACAAGTTCGTCGCGGTGTTTATCGATGATATTCTAGTCTATTCTAAGATGCCAGAAGATCACGCTGAACACTTAAGATTAGTGTTAGAGACACTAAGGAAGGAGAAGTTATATGCGAAATTCACCAAATGTGAATTTTGGCTAGAAAAGGTGCAGTTTTTAGGTCATGTCATTGATCAAGGGGGGATTTCAGTGGATCCAAAAAGGTGGAAGCAATAATGAATTAGGAACAACCGAAAACGCCGAATCGAGGTGCGAGTTTCCTAGGGTTAGCAGGGTACTATCGAAGATTTATCCAAGATTTTTGAAGATAGCAACCTCGCTGACTAATTTAACAAGGAAGACGGTGAAATACGTATGGACGGATAAATGTGAAGACAGCTTTCAAAGAACCGAAAAAAAGATTAAGTGAAGCTCTGTTTTGTCATCATTGCCGGATGACACGGAAATTTTAGTAGTATATAGTGATGCTTCAGATAGAGGACTTGGTTGTGTGCTTATGCAACATGGCAAAGTTATTACAGATGCATCACGGCGATTGAAGGATTATGAGAAAGTTTATCCTACTCATGATCTGGAACTGGCCGCAGTAGTGTTTTCCCTAAAGATATGGAGACATTATCTTTATGGGGAAAAATGTGAGATATATATGGACCATAAAAGTCTAAAGTATATCTTCACTCAAAAGGAATTAAATATGAGACAGAGAAGATGGCTGGAGTTGATAAATAATTATGATTGTGAAATCTCAGATCACCCCGGAAAGGCCATCGTGTAGTCTTAACGCCTTAAGTAGAAAGGGTCGGGAAAAGTTGTCTATGTTAACGGCTCAAAATGAGTTAATAACAGAGATGGCTAGAATGGAAATAGAAGTGAAGATGCCGAGTGATTCGGGGCAGTTACTCTTTGCTACGGAGATGCAATCTACCATCGTAGAAAGAGTCAAGGAGGTACAACTCAAGACGGACGAGTGTAACCAAATGAAGAAGCGGTTATCCGAGAAGGAAGATGCTAAGTATAGTCTTGATAATGAGGGATTATTAAGATTTGAGGGAAGAATTTGGGTTCCGAATGAGACGGAATTAAAGGAGCAAGTGTTGCAAGAAGCTCATAGTTCGAGGTACTCGAT
This sequence comes from Panax quinquefolius, assembly GCA_020205615.1. Taxonomy (NCBI): domain Eukaryota; kingdom Viridiplantae; phylum Streptophyta; class Magnoliopsida; order Apiales; family Araliaceae; genus Panax; species Panax quinquefolius. The sequence goes on from CM035166.1 coordinate 83,566,942, forward strand.
ACATCCTGGTAGCACTAAGATGTATCAAGACCTTCGACAGAGTTTTTGGTGGCCAAATATGAAGAGAGAAATAGTAGAGTATGTGAGTAGGTGCTTGACTTGTCAAAAAGTTAAGGCCAAACATCAACGACCCAATGGCTTATTACAGTCATTGGAGATTCCAGAATGGAAGTGGGAGCATATCACGATGGACTTCGTGGTGGGACTTCCGACGACGCAAAAAGGGTATGATTCGATTTGGGTAATAGTGGACCGGTTGACGAAGTCGGCTCACTTTTTGCCAATCAGGATCAAGTATAACTTAGACCGCTTAGCTAAACTTTATGTTAAGGAAATCATTTCGGCATATGGAGTACCCAGATCGATTGTGGTCGATCGTGATCCACGATTCACATTGAACTTTTGGAGGAGTTTGCAAGAGCAGTTGGGAACACAGCTGAGGCTAAGCACGGCTTATCATCCACAAACCGATGGGCAGAGCGAAAGGACAATCCAGACGTTAAAAGACATGTTGAGGTCTTGCATCATGGATTTCAAGGGTAGTTGGGATAATCACCTACCACTAGTAGAGTTTGCGTATAACAATAGTTATCATGCAAGCATAGGCATGCCGCCATACGAAGCTTTGTATGGAAGGAAGTGCAGAACACCTTTGTGTTGGGATGAGGTGGGAGAACGCCGGATGCTAGGACCAAAATTGGTGCAGCAGACAGCGGATGTGGTAAAATTAATTCGAATGTGTCTCGTAACAGCTCAGGACAGACAGAAAAAGTATACGGACTCACATAGACTAAGTCGAGAGTTTGAGGTGGGCTCGTATGTGTTTCTAAAGGTATCTCCCTGGAAAGGAAAGATACGCTTTAGAAAGAAAGGAAAGTTAAGTCCAAGGTTTATAGGACCTTTTGAGGTGTTAAAACGGGTGGGAGATGTAGCTTATATGATAGCATTACCTCCAGACCTAGAACGAATACATAACATGTTTCACGTATCTATATTACGTCCATATACACCGGACTATAAGCTTGTAATCGAGTATGAACCGATTCATATCGAGAAAGATTTAACCTATGAAGAGTCGCCGATGCAGATCATTGATAGAAAGGAACAAGTTCTGAGGAACAAGGTAATACCATCAGTAAAGGTATTATGGAAGAACCACGATGCTGAAGAAGCAACGTGGGAACTAGAAGAAAAGATGAAGAAAAATTTTCCTCATCTATTTGATTAAAGTAAGACGAGATTCTGGGGACAGAATCTTTATAAGGGGGGAAGAATGTAACGACCGAGAAATTCGGATCTTATTGTAAAATGATTTTATTAAATTAAATAATAAAATCATATTCCATGTGTTATCAAGATGGTTGTCATTGTATAACCTATTTATGTTAGAATGTCATTGTATTTGAGTTACGTGGATGAATTAAAGTGTTTGAATTTCCAAGATGAAAATAAAAGTTTTCCGAGAAATTTTCTGAAAAACACTATTCATCGGTATTTGCTCGGGATATAATTTTGAGTTTCCGAGAAATACGTAATGATGGAATAACAAGGTAAGATTGATTATGTAATAAAAATCTAGTTATGGAAAATGTAATAATTCGCTTGTGGTCTTAATTTATAAACGTTAAGGCGGGCGAAATAGTAAGGAATAAGTAATAATTGTATGATATTTGGTATTGTACAAAGTAATGAAAACGAGTATAATACGAAGTATTATACGAGTTTGTATGAAGGATGAAATATCGTATATATTTTTCCGTATGAATTAGAATACAAGAATAATGCATAAACTATATGTGTATGTATTATGAAATATTAATGGACTTGTAAAGATTGGCTAGGATTTTGTACAAAGCCCAAGTCAATTAAGGTTAAGGCCCAACTATTGAATTAATAAGTAAGCTAGTGTTTGTTAATGTAAAGCCTAAGGATTTATTTAATCCAAGCCCAAGCTAGAGTCCAATGAATTAATTGACCCATGGAACAAACCATGTTAATATGGTTTAACTTGGTAATCAAATCAAATGAGTGGTGACCAAGACTATGAAGTAATGACCAAGTTAAATAAGTGATGGCCAAGTATGAGATAAGAGTTGTGCTAACCAAGTAATGAATAGTAAGGAGGTGGCTTGAGGAGGTGGGATGGTTTAATGACTAAACTACCCTAGCTTTGCAATTTCTATAAATAGAGGAAGCTTACAAGCCATTTGTTGGTTGTTCAAATAATCTAGACATCATAAAATGCTTAAGTGTTAGAGAGTTTAAGTCACAAATAAGTTACTTCCATAAGTAAGAAGAAGAAGAAAGCTACCTTACCAAGACTTCAAAAGAGTAAGACTTCTTCTCAATTATCTTCTATCTCTACCATGATAGGATGATAAGAAAAGTTGGATTAAGAAATATGAATGCGTAAGTAATGAACTTAAGCCAATTAAGTTGGTAATAAGTCATTTAAGCTAGCATAAGTTATAAACTTATGTGAAAATAATATGAACTTGTAAGGAGTTTATTAAGATAAAAGATATGAATGTAAAAGAATTTATATGATCATATGTATCATGTATACCTTAGTTAAGTTATATGTTAAGAACATATAAGAAATGATGTTTAAGAAACTTTAATTGTCATAAGTCATTAACAATGACATCTTAAGTAGTTTATAGTTTGACAAGTTATAAACTTATGAAGAAATAAGACTAAAAATCCAACAATGAATATAAGTTGTTGTATTAAGTATGTTAAGATGTTCACATGATGAATGAAGTTCATTTGTAATGTTGAACAAATCATAAGAAGGAAGATTTGCCGGAAATTGCACAATTGGACGATAAACGTCAAATTCGTAAAATTCTCGGAATGAAAGTCAAATTTTGTGTTGGATCACGAAACCATTGTTTTCCAATGGAGACAAGTCATATTTTGCATTTAAGAGTTGCGGACTCAAAAATGACCGGATTCCGACTTAGAACGAAGAAACGAGCGTGTTGAACGTTCACGAACGTTTATCATTTTCGTTAAAAATGAACCAATAGGTGAATTTTTAGCCAACGAAGTCAAATAGACAAAATTCTTGAATGATCATGTAGATTACGTAATTTGTGAACCGTAGGCTTTTGAACGAGCCAATTCGGACTTATAACGAAGAAGTTATGCGTCCGAGAAGTTCACAAAATTCACAAACTAAATTTGTTATCTGGTGCACAGAGTTGGTAGCCATGCACGCCAACCCTAGGTAAAATAACCTCGCCAGCAAATAAGGAAAAGTAACCAACACATCGAAGAGTTTGCCGCAGCAAGCGAACTATAGTATATATATTGTGAAATAGCAAATACCATGAAACGCATCAAAACCTCTCGGAGTGTGGAAAGGCAATACGCCCATTAAGTAAGGACTCATGGCAGCCATACAAAGTCCGGACAATGCTAGAGATAAGGCTCAAGCACCAGAAGCGAGATGTAAGTATAAAGTCGGCCACAAATGCCAGCCTCGTAACAAGGATAGTAATGAATGTTTTGAAGTACAAAGAAAGAAAAGCTAAATGATTTAAAAGTAAACACAACTTAAGGAAGGTAATGTAACATTTTTAAACCTTAAGGATGTTGTATAAAGGTTGAGAAAACCTAGTTGAATATAAATGCAAGGATAATGATAAACCGGAATGAATAGTAACTTAATCTAAAACACAATTAGATTGAAATGAAAGGTATGATATAGTCATATACATACTTGATTATATGTGACCTAATGTAAGGCATTATGTGATCATGTATTGTAGAGACTTGAACGACTTGAACATAAAGTTAATATACCGTAGCAGACGCTAAAGGCAAGTATTCTAACTCTTGTCTCAGTTCAATCTGAACAAGTTTTTGAAGTTCATGTATTCTTTCGCATGAATTGAGGTATGTTGAAGTTGAAGCCAATTCCTTTGGCTTAGACTTGATGTATGGATAATCTATTCATGTATTATCAAATGTTGTTATCTTTTGTCAACTATTTGATATGGTTTTCAAAAGAAGACTGAAATGTTAAACAAATGTTTTGTTGGTAAAACGACAGGCACGTGAGGTTGCCAAATGCTTAAACGTGCATACGCTTAATGGATGTAGTGTTGATCAACATAGAGTACAATAAAGGTGATCACCTAGAAGTGCTCGTAAGTGATATCGCTTTATGGACTTGCTTCCCAGTTGTCCTTTTCCAATAAAGAATGAATACTCGAGGTCTCGAATCGGAGTGAATGTTTTACTAAATATTGTTGTGATTGTAAAACATTTTGAAAGAAAAGATGAAGTGCTATTTTGAGTTATCAATAGTACTTCATAACTATTGTTCAGTTATCAAAGATATACGATTTGTATGTGTCAAACATGTTGTTATTAAATTGTTATACTTGTTGAAGCTAGTTATATGCTCACTCTTTGCTTGAACCATATGAATGCAGCCTAAAGACCTAACGTCCCGAAGGATCGAATAAGGATAAGGGAAAAGCTAAGGCAGATTACTAAGCTGTCTTGTAATAGTGTAGGTCTATTGTTGTAATGTAACTGATATTATGACAAAGAACCTTTGTAATGGGTTTAGAACTTGGGAAATGTAAATATTACTTTGAATATATAGAAGTTATGTTCGTTCTTTGAGACTTTTCAATTGAATAAATGTATAAATGTTGTACAATATAGCACCATCTGTTGGGTTGGAAGATACCCGAATTTGGGGGCGCTACAATCAAGGTAAGCATTGGAACAAATATGCCACCACCGCCAACACCACCTACACTTCCAAATGCAACTCCACAGAAAAATCTCATTCTTTCCTAATGAAATTCTCTCTAACAGCAAAAACTGCAATCTAAAATTTGTAAAATCTAAAATTCAAACTGCAATGTAAATTTGCGTTAGTTTTCGAAATAACAAATTTGTATTCAATAATAATTTTCTAGCAATCTACACTATTAACCATTGCAATAATCAAAGTCAAATAAATCCACACTAATTTTGCGTTTTAGGATTTAACAATTTGACTGAAAAAACTCAAATGGGTCTTCTTTTTTTTGAAACATATGTATCCAAATCAAAACTGATAATCAAATCAGCAACTCCTAATCCTCAAAATAATACATAAAAACAGGAAGAAACAGATCAAATCAATCCAATAATTCAAATTCCGTTAAAAACAGTATCATTTCCCCAAAATTGCCTCAGAAAGGCTTGGGGTATTCCCGGATTCCGCCATGATTATTACTGAGCTCAGTGGAAAGGGTCACCAATGACAAGACGAAGAGAGAGACAAAACCTAGGGTTTTAGATATCCTGATTGATTGTATACAGTAGAGTAGACTATACAAAATTTGTTAATGTCACGATTAAAGGATACCCAAATGTCACGATATTCAAATATATTAATTTTGTAAATAAATATGAGAAAATATATATTTTTATAATTATTTTATCTATGCATCATTATTGTAATTATTTCTAAAAATATACTAAAATATGTAATTAATCCAAAAAAATAAGCTCTATTTTTTACTAGAAATCCAACTTGACATAACCTAAAATGGTTAGAATAGGATCTGGGCCTGGCAGCAGGCCAGACCCAATAGCCTGAATGTGCATGCCGCATGCCTTATAACATGAATAAGATGAACTCCTTGAAAAAAAATTCATATTTTATACATAATCAAGTAAAGCTAAAATTAACTTGTGTTGCCTCAACCCACAGTGCTATTCAATAATAGAAGCTGTCATAAAAAAATCAAATATGAAAATAAAACATATTCCAATCATCGCTTTTAAGGCTCTAACAACGAGTAAGTCGTCACTTAGCAATTAAACCTTCAAAATCTACTAGATGTATATATAAAAGTAAAACAATGATCCGCCGGGGGGAGCTCTCTACCTTTTCATCTTTAAGGAGAAAAAATTGAATCCAAACAGTTAAATTCCAAACAACCATACACATCCATAGTCGTATCCATCAATCAAACCAAACCACATATTTCTTGTTCCTGAAGTTTTCCTTCAACGATGCAAACTTCTTCTTGCACTGATTTACTGTTTTACCAGGAACTGCAGTTGCCACTCGCTCCCAACGCTGGCTACTTTCCTTGGGGAACGTTTTTAGAGCTTGAACCAGTGCCCTTTCCTGAACAGCAGACCAAACGTCTTGGTCTGAACTCGAAGAAAGCGCATTTGCAGCAACCACCTCATCCGAATTTTGAGGACTATCCATTTGACTGGAAAAGTCGTTCGGGTTTTCAATCTTTGCAGCATTTTCTTTGGGTCCAGTACTTGTAGATTCCCCCACTACATCTCTGATTGAGAGAGGAGATGCAATGGACTGTGCTGGTTTTCTCTTCTCAAGGAACGAGTCAAATGCTTTGGAAGAATCAGGCTTCTGGAGAAGAACAGTTTTAGTTGCCTTCAGAATCTCCTCAACCGATCTTCCGGTACCAATGTACTCCGAAACAACCTCCCACCTCCGAGATGTTCCTTTAGGATATTTCTGCATACCTTTTCTCAAGAGCTCAATCTCTTCTTTGCTCCAAGGTTTCTCTCTTTTCTCATAGCTACTTGCTGGAATTTTTCCAGCAACCTTCACCCAACCATTTTGCAGAGGCTGCTTCTCTTGTTTATCATCATAATTACATGCAAGTTCTGCTTTAAGAAGTTCTGCTCGTCCTAGCCCCTCTTTTCCCTCAATCTTGTTACATAAATTCCTTAGCTTCTCAGTGTCAAGCGACGTACATAGGCCTTCGACATCATCCTCACAAAGGTCAAGAAAATGTTGGGACAAAACAGAAGCTGACAGTGTTCGAAGACGAGTTCGCTCTTTACGTAATAGCTTCTTTTCTTTTTCTTTCACCTTCTTCTGATGCAAAGCCATTTCAGCTGCTCGCTTTTCCTCTTCCTCTTTTTTAAGCCTCTCCTCCTCAGCAGTCCTAGCTGCTTCTTCCTCCTGCAATTTCTTAGCCAAATATTTTGCCTCTTTCTTCCTCTGTTTTTCAGCTTTCTCCTGTTCCTTTCTCCTCAAAATTCTTGGGTCCCTTTTATAGGCATTGTCAACAAGAACACGTGCCACAAGATATTCCTCCTTCCTAGCCTTCTCTGTAAGCTTTGTGTTCTGCCTTTCCATCCACCTCTTATGGTCACGAGATTCAGCTTGCTCAAGATCAAACTCATCAGCATGCGGAACTCCTCCAGCTTTTAAAGGTGTACCAAAATTATAGAAATTATCCACTTCTTTAAGTGGAGTACTTTCATCTCCTAAAGATGGGACAGATTGGTTAACTGACCAGCGCCCATTCCTTGTAAAAGCGGGTGCAAACACCTTAAAGAAATCCTGTGGGGAACAGTCGGTAGGGATTTCATCATCAAACTCATCCGTGGAGTCGTAAATTCTTCTCCTAATAGGATCAATTAACACCTCATATGCTTCTTGTATGGACTTGAAGTGGTTCTCTATTTCATCTTTCTTTGCTAGTTTTGCAGCTTCAGTTTCCTCGGTAAGAAGAAGAGCAGCCTGTTTGTCAGGATGATATTTTAAAGCAGTCTCACGGTAACTCTTCCTAACCTGCTCCTCAGTTGCAAGATACCTTAAGTGGCCCAATCCTAACAATGCATAATGATCTTGTTGGTTCCTTCCAGTACCAGATTTCTTTTTACCTTTGCTGCTATATGAATCTGAGGATTGAAAAGATTCATGCCCCTTGTCATTAGGCACATTCTGATTCTCACTATCAACATCATCTTCTTTAAAAAAACCAAGAAGATTTTGAGCAGCTGAGTGGTAAGCATGTCCAGCAGGTTCGAAGTAAAGAGCCTTTACTGGAAGACAGTTTGAGGAAACATATATTGACTTTCCATCTACTATCTCTTTTGAGTAAGAAATTAACCCAATACTTGACTGTGAAGGCATATTTTTAAAGGAGAGAAAAACCAACAAAGTGAGATAAAAATATCAATATTCCCCAGCAGTTTCAGTATAGCAATCACTGGGCTGGATCTGAAATGTTCAGACAATATTTCATTAGAAACATGCGCATGGATAGTTAAAATAGTATAAAAATGAAGTACCCATATGGAACACAACATTACAACTAGAGCATAAACACACAATTAAATACAACACTAGACGTTTCCGCAAACAAATACACCCTCGTTCCAATATATAAATATAAGATTATTATCGACTTTTTGAAGTCAACTTAATACATTTTCAAACTCAAAATCAATACATTTTCAAACTCAAATTGACATAAATTCCTTTAATTTTAGTCAATACAATGATAAATATTGTAAATAATAAGGAAAATACTAATCGTAAGATCTATTGGGTTCATAATTATTAGCATGATATACATTATTGGGCCCCCCTCCATCTACAAGTTGCTTAAGCTCTCAGATGAGTTGATTACTTAATATGGTATCAGAGATCTAGTCGTGCAAGATCTTAGGTTCAAATCTTCCCGAAAGCTCGTTGACTTTATAAATAATTTAATAGTGCAAATGCACTTTAGTTTGTCACTTCTCTATAAAAAAAAATTGCATTTGAGGGGGAGTATTAGCATGATATAAATTGTTGGACCCTCCATCTAAAAGCTTAAGTTTTTTGATGAGTTGGTTACTTAAAAATATTTTTTGATAAATTATTTCAAATTTGAGTTTAAAAAAGTCAAATTAACTTTCAAAAGTCCATAATTATCTTATAATTTGGAAGAACAACACTTAAAGTAACGGATGTACATGTAAACAAGTTGGGAATAGATAAATCACATTGTATTGTTTGAAATATCAAAAAAAAATCAGAAGTTTTTGTTAACATAACATGATAAATAGTGATAGCCAAGTAGACTGTAACATGTTACTCTAATAAAACTGAAATTAAGTACTGTAAACTTAACGCTAATTATTAGTGAAACCTTTAAGTTTATGGATGTTTAGGTCTACAAACATTCAGTTTTGCACAAAAGTGTTTTAGTATGTTATGTCATCTAACATGCAAGGATATTTATGACTAAAAACACAAATTACAATATTGCAATGTTCTAAAAGGTGCTAGGCGGGAAGCAAGATTTTTTTATTATCTTTATCTATAATAAAGATAATAAAGGCTTTTGCTTAAAGTTCAAACACATTCGTATTACTACTGTCAAAGTTCAAACACAAACATGCAATTGTTTAAAGTTCAAACATATTTTTAACGTATTAGTTTTATTCATAAACAAGATTGCTATTAAATAATAAAATTTAAAATTTCAAAAATTTAATTCAATATTAAAATTTAAGAAACTAAACATAAATTTAAGAATTATATTGAATTAAACTAAATATTACAAATGTATCGTCATTTATATAATTTGAATTTGGTACAAGTTCAAAAAATTACAACTATAATAAAATTATCCATTTTAACTTGATATTGTTCATTTCTTATCAGTGATTTGATATGCTACAACATATATTATGAATATAGTAAATCATTAAAATATATATATATATATATATATATATATATATATATTAAGATCTGGTTTGGGTAATTATTAAAATAAATAAAAACCTCTCCGCCTAGACACCACCTAGGCCCCCGCCTAATTTCCTAGAAGGATTTTTTACCGCCTTGGGCCTAGGTGAGGCGCCGAGGGGTCTAGCGCCTAGGCGGGGCGCCAAGGGGAGGCCTAGCACCTAGGCAGGGCCTAGACAGACCTAGGTGGGGATTTTTAGAATACTGCAATATTGATGCAGAACGAACAAAGGAAAATGAAAAAATTGCAAAATTTATCTGTTAATTATTATGTAATGTTAGAAGATACAATCTTATCCTGTAATTGTAGTCAATTTTATCTCATAATCATTGTGTATATATTGTTGTAAATTAGAATAGAATAGCTGTAAATTTGGGATAACTTGTGTATATAAATCAATGTAAATGAAAGCAAAAAGTATCAATGATTAACCAAAATCAATTTCTTTCTTTCTACATGGTATCAGAGATTCGTTCCTTATTCTTCTTATCAGAAAACTAGCCCACATATTCTTCATTTTTCGCTACCATTCTTATTTTCTTTCAGAAAACTAGTTAAACAGATTTGTATGAAGAAATTGAGATTATAATTGAATTACCCATTGTCACGCGACCACCACAGAGGTTTCAAAATTCAGACCCACCACCACACGTGCTCCCACGCGCCACTACACTCGCGAAGGGCCGACGCCACGAGCCACCTTCAGCTGGCGCGTGAGGCTTTTCTGGCGATCTTTTGTCGACGCGGCTACTCCCATGGTTTGATATAGGTTTATCCAAATTTTTTTACATCAGTCGGTTGCTTTCGTGTGCGGCTTCATTTTTTTTTCTTCTATTGCACTATGCTACTTTAAAAAATTCTTATTTCTTCTTCTGCATATATTTTCATTTCAAGTGTAGTGAAATTATTTGATATTCTTGGTAAAGTTTATCCTCCTTAGATATATATTGTATCTACCTTTTATATGGCGGAACAAAATGGTGCTAGCAGTGGGGTTAATAACAGTAGTATGGGACAACAAGTTGTTAGAAGTCGTACTCTTAATTCAGCATTAGGTCTAAGCCCTTTCAAACTGGATGGAACCAACTATTTGGCTTGGTCTCAATGTGTCGCATGTGGATTGATGGATTAAGGCGAATCTTATGCAACATTTTATCTATGGAACTACTATGCCTGAAAAAGCTGGTATGGCCCAAGAGGAGTGGAAATATGATAATTCCATAGTGAAGACATGGATTTTTAATTCGATTGAACCTAGTATGCGGAGCAGTTACACGTTCATAGACACTGCATATGAGCTTTGGGAGGTTCTCTCAAACTTTCTATATTTCTAGTGATATGTCTAAGGCATATGATATTCGTAAAAGAATCTATGGATTGTTCAAGGGAAGAAGATTGTGGCTCAGTATTTTGCAGAGATTAATGTACTTTGACATGAACTTGATCATTACCGGGTTTTTTCAGCTAAATGTGTGGAAGATGCAACAACTTATCAAAAGTTTGTTAGTGAAGATAAAGTTGTGGATTTTTTGGCTGGTTTGAACATATAGTATGATCAAGTTCGAGCACAGTTGACTGGTCAGATACCATTTCCATCACTGCGAGAGGCTCATGCCCAAGTCCAAGAAGAGGAAAGTAGGCGTCAGGTGATAGTTCTAAATTTAAATAATGTTGACCGATCAGTCATGGTTGCTTCTTATCCTAAGTCTGGCTTCTATATCCAGTCTCTTGTCACACTTAAACGAGGAGTGCCGCGAATGCAACTACTGTGGGAGAAAGAACCATACAAGGGATCGTTGTTTTAAGCTTCATGTACGCTCTAAAAGTCGTGAAGGAAGGTCTGGTAGTGGTAGTGGTAGTGGTCGTGGACGTGGTTCCTATGCCCATATGTCCACTACAACACCTCCTGTTGATGCTCACTTCCGAGGAAATCTCAGCTTTCTGAAAACTCAGTTCCAAATCTATTTCTTCTCATGCACAATCAGGTATACACTCTTGTGCTCTTAATGTCTCATCAATTTGCCCTAGTTGGATCATTGACACAGGTGCTTCCGAGCATATGATTGAATCCTCCAATCTCTTTACCACATACACGCCTTGTTCTGGCAAAGACAATGTTCGAGTAGCTGATGATTCCCTTTCTCCTGTCTTCGGGAGTGGTTCAGTAGTTTGTACTATATTAACATTATCATTTGTTCTTCATATTCCTTCATTTACCGCAAATTTATTATCTATCCAATGTCTTACTGAACCATTGCATTGCTCGGTCACTTTTTTCATAACTTGTGTTTTACAGGACTTGGTGACGAGGCAGAAGATTGGAAGTGGTAGTGTAGTTGGTGGTCTATATTATTTAGATGTTCCCTCGTCTAATAAGCCTCTAATTACAGATGGGACTGCTACTCAGGCTCTTCAATCTACTTAGCATAACTTCTCTTCATCAATGGCATCGACGTTTGGGATATCCCTTTATTTCCATCTTTAGTTGAATAGTGTAATAAAACTCAATTTTTGTGTGAACCGTGTGAATTGGGTAAACAGAGACGTTCTATTTATTCTACTATTAACAGTCGACATTCTGAATCTTTTGTAGTTATACATACTGATGTGTGGGGACCCTCTCAGATTGTTTTCCATTTGGTTAATTTGTTAGTTTTATTGATTGCTATTCCCGTATAACTTTTACTTTCATTCCAAAACTGAGGTGTTTGACTGTTTTCAAGAATTTCATAAGATGATCCAAACCTAATTTGAAGTTAAAGTCAAAATTCACAATAGTGATAATGGTCGCGAATATAGTAATAATAATGCTTTTGCATCCTATCTCTCTCAGCATTGCATCATACTTCAAACCTCCTGTGTCAAAACCCCTGAACAAAATGGGGTGGCGTTAAGAAAAAACCGGCACTTACTAGAGGTAGCACACACTTATGTTCATTACAAACACACCTAAATTTATATGGAGAGATGTTCTGACTGCTGCAGTTCTTATAAATCGGCTTCCTTCTAAAATTCTTAGGAACAAGAAGTCCTATCTCTTATCTCCAACACACGACAAGTCTTTCTCCTTCGCCTCGAGTTTTTGGCTATGTGTGCTATGTTCATGATAAATCTCAATCGGAAAAAACTTGAACTAAGGTTCCTTATGTGTGTTTTCATTATGTATTCTCCCACCCAAAAAGGTTACAAATGTTATCACCCTCCTTCAAACAAAGTATTTATCACTCACGAGGGCCTTCTAATCAAACTAGTTGCAAAAAGGTATACTCAAACCCATTGGAATTGATTACAAGGAGACATTTGCTCCTGCGACGAAGATGAACTATGTTCGTATCATAATCTCATATGAAGCAAACTTCGGCTGGGATCATCAACAATTTGACGTAAAAAATGTGTTCTTGTAACGCCCCCGAATCCGAACGTTGGCCACCCGAACAAGGGTCGACGTTATCTTGTACATCTTTCGTAACTTAACCAATGATCCCATAATCATATTGGTTGAATTAGTCTATTACAGACTATAAAATTATAAATTTCCTTAACTTCATCCCTGGATCATAACTTGATCTCGATCTCATTCTTTTTACAAGTATCAACTTGTAGTAAATTTTTAACCTTGTGATTTAAACATTCTATACTTCAATATATCAAGTTTCATAGTATTAATGATAAGATCGTTCTAGAAAACAGAGGGACGCATTCCAGTAATTTTGACATCTTACCGACGCTCATTAGTGTAACCTCAGTGCTTACAGAACTCCTAATATCATTCAATACCCTCACTTAGACATATATCTTTATAGATACATCTCTTCATATCGATATTTTCTATTTATCTTAATTTCACAATATTAATAACACACTTCAGATTGAAGCAGAGGAACCTTGCGATGAATTTGGTTTCTTCATCGGTGCTAAATCTCTGTTCTTACAGCACTCACAATGTTATTCAATATCCTCATTCAGATTTATAGTTCTTTATCAACATTATCATAATGTTTTACTATCTATCTGAAATTCAGAGTATCGGTATAACATGATTAGTCCATATTACCAATACTCTCGCTCAGATTAATAGATCTTTAACAATTCTAAGTTATACCAAATTAAAAACATAACACCATTCTAATTATAATAACATGATATTATTAATACAATCTTCGATTATATGGTTTGCTTGTTCGTATTACAGAAGTCATTATGACTTGATACAAATACAAGTAAATAAAACATGAAACCTAATCTACGCTTCTTCTTTACATTCATGATCTTCTTATCATTCTTATTTAACTGCAAATAAAGTTTTATTCGCAAGAATGAGCACGATGGCTCAGCAAGTCTATCTAATAACACATAGACAGCTTTCATATAAACTTTAACATGTTTGACTTGACATAACTTTCAGTTAACGATCATGTTAACATGCTTAATGATAGAACATAATCATATATGGCATAAACACTTTACTTCTTAATAAGTGTTTTTATAATTTAACTAGACTATCTCCATTAGTGGTTATGCTTACAAAATTTTCAAACTCAAAAACTCATTTTTAAGGAACTTTTTATAAAGTGGACAGCAAGGTTGGCAGCCCGAACGGCCATAACTTCTTTGTTTTAAAATATTTTTGAGTCGTTCAAAATCTCACGCGTTCGTAACTTCTGTCTCTACAAACTCTTATTTATATCACAGTCTAGTCTAAAATTCCTTACAGAACTGGACCCAAAATGGCTCTAAAGGAACTGCTTTAAAACTATTTTATATTTCTCTAACCAAATTGATAAAACATGATACCCCATGTATTAATATGATAGGATAACATATCCTAACACTCGATAACACTTCATAACATTAAAATAATAAAATTATAAGCCTACTTATATAGGATTTATGACTTTTGCTCAAGAACACATGAAGAATGGAAAAAAAATTGTACATGGTAACGACTTATGTTCATGAGCTTATAGACTAATAATATGAACGAAAAATAAACATAATAACGACTAGGTATTTTTACCTCTTGAAGTGCTAGCTTTTCGATACTTGAAAACGCAAGACTTTAGCTTTCCTTCATTCTCTCGATTACAAATATAACTCTCTTATGATTACTCTAGCATCTTTTGCTCTTGAATTACTTGTGAATATGTGAAGATTTATTAAGAATGAGGGTTCTATTTATAGGAAACCAAGACTTACGATATTTAGGACCTTAAGCCACCCCACAATGAGTAGTCACTATAGTGAGTCACATAGTTCATCATTGATGAGTCACCAAGCCTAATCACCCATGTGCCACAACACACCACACAATTTTGGGCAACACATTTTAGGAAACAAAGTCTCATTTGCCAACTAATTAATCAAAGAAAAAACTATACATACATAAGCTATATGCATATAAGCTTTCCTAAATGGCCATAATACCCTCACTTTCTCTACAACTTAACCAAATTCCACCTAGTTTGGTTAATCCAACTTAGTTTACTTTCTAGTTAGTCGTCTAGTTAGGTTTCCTAACTAATCCAATTAGTCAAAAATGTAGACTTTCCAAAGTTGCCCTCACTTTCTTCTTTTCTTTATTTTAGTTAGTTTAATTATTTGTCTAGCTAATTTCTTTAATCTAGGATGAAGATGAAATTAAATAATTATTCTTAATATTTTTCATCTCTTCTATTATTTATATTTTTATGTTTAATTAATTTCGCCTTCATGTTTCGTTAGTGAAATACATTCGTTTTATAGTTCTTATGTGATTTTAAATTAATTAAGAGGCTTTGATAGATAGTTAAGATATGAGTTTTTCATAATCCATGATTGCTTAAAGAAGTTTTGATGGGTTATAGTTAATCCTTAAATTTTCATAGTCTATGCTTGCCCACGTTAATTGTAAATTACTAAATTAAAGGGAAGGGAGATCAAAAATCATATTTGAGTTATAAAAATAGACGAGATTGAATTATATGTTATGTTTATTATTTAATGGATTTGAATTCCTAAATTGTTTCCGCATTATTTGTTTTCATATTCTACTTAATCAATTCTCAATCTTTATTTCTAATTCGCCTAAAATAGATATTAAGGAAACATTAAAATTAATCTAGTCTCTGTGGGTTCAACATGTACTTGCCCGTTATTCAATTCGACATTGTGTACTTGCAGTACATAATTTTAACACATCATATATAACTGAAACAAGTAGAGTAGAAGAGAATAATACCTGAAACAAGTGATTAATCATTTAAAATTGTTAAGTTGCAGGTTCGGCAGTAAAACAGAGCCTCCGTGATGGCTTTTGCTATTGCTTTAGAGCTGGAATCTATTGTAGTTGTTGGTGTTTCTGGGCGGGTTGGGTGGATTTTAGATTATGTTTGAAGAGTAGAAGAGGTTAAAAGAGATAGAATTCAGACCAATTTATTATAAGAGATGAAATTAGAAGTTGAAGGTAGAAGAAAACAAAGGACTAGTAGGAAGAATATGAACATTTTGGAGAGAACTTGAGCTCTCATACCAATTTGTCAGGCCCAGATAGGATTCTGACCAGAAATAGAGATAGAAACAGAGATAGAAAAAAATATAAGGATTGAAATTAGAACAAAAAGGGAGGAAGAAGGAGAACTCGTGAGAGATACAGAGAGAAAATAAGGAGAAGCTTAGCAAGCTCTTCATTTCATTCATAATATTCATAACATCATAACTTGGGGAATACTCTCTTCCCTTTACACGTATATATAGCTATCAAATGTTGAAAAGTATAAATTCTCATAACCAACACCTCACCTCTTATCCTTCACTCACCATTAACTAACTCCATGTGCACACATGTGCATTCAAAATATCTAACTATAAAATATACTAACTATTTTAGTTATGGTTACTTTACCCTTTTCTTATGATCCTGACAAAGTATCATTCAAATTTGACTACTATAGTCAAATGACGACATTCAAATAATGTAATTTTCAATCTATTAGTCCTCTCGTCAAATAACCCATGCTTTAATGGAAATAGTGATCAAAACTAAAACGTTTATCCTGGATTAAAGGCTAACAAATTCCAACATGTACAACATTTATATAAACACACAAATATAAACAGAAAAAGATATGCACGTCACACTCATCACATATATTATTTCTTCTATCATAAAACAGCTTTCTACACCATATTTGCAATATTTTTTAGATTGAATGCCATAAAAAATAGGTGTACTTACCAATAAGATACAGAGAAAGAACATAAATTGCAAAGCAGGTCCTATATCAGAGGTATAAAGAACTGCGATATGGAGACAAATGTAGTGTAACATACAAGAATCAGTTTGTTTGAGGCAAAATTCTCTCTTAGTAGAAAATATTATAAAACCCTTTACAATTGCCTTCGTTTTAATTCTAGAAAAAACTTAATTATTAAGCAAAGACAGGGTCATAATTAACCTTCTTAAGGAAAGATGTGTTGAATCTGTTCTTATTAAGTACATATAGTGGGACATTTAATAATGATCAGGAATTTTTAATATTTAGTAAGGGTATTTTAGTCGTATATTTATTGTTCCCCAAGTTAAATTAAGGTTTGAGTCTCTTTAAATAGTAATGTAATCCCCACAAGTTAATTACATAATAATTTATTGATTATTAATATTGAGGCTACGAGATATTTTCCTCTCTTTTGTGGTACCCTTGGTATAGAGCTTCAACCAAGTTAATTTTACCTGGTTTTACGAATTATTTATCTCCAAATTTTTTCTACATCTACTCAAAATATCAATGAACGACATTTACGACACCACATCAAACACATAATATAATACCCAACCAAGATTTGATAATTTAGACAATTTACAAACAAATATCACAATAATAATTAATAACATGGGTTGCAATGGGAAATGAAATGTAATTAGCACAAAAAAAAAGGAAATGAAATTTTCCTACATCAAGTAGAAACAATTGACAAAATAATAAACTTATTAAAAGAGGATGCTCTATCAACAAGATAAATCACAGCTTTGAAGAAACTTCTAATTTCAATTTTTAAACCCCAGAGGATAAACTCTGTCATGATGAAATATTATAAATATAAATACCCTTTTGTTTCATTGTGCAATTCAACATGATTGAACATACTTCAGTATATCTCTAATGCAGTATACCATGTTCAAGACCCAAAAAACTAGATTGTTAGAATGACTGACTAGTACACTTCATTTTGTTTTGCCACAACGCATTCACAATTTAAGAGATCAACTATATCCTAGTTAAATTCCAATAGGTATTAGTAAGTGAAAAAAAAAATAAACTAAGGTGTTATCATGTACAATCATATGCTATTAAAACACGTCTTACTTATTGAAAGTCAAGGGTGGATCCAGGAATTTATTTCAGATATGGCAATAAATATAAAGCACACTAAGATCCTCCCTCGTTTAGGTCGAAAAACGTTTAGTTCATTTAAAAAAATTTATATTACAACATGACAATATGTACAACATATATTTAACTACAACAAACAATTAATACCTAAAACTTATTTAATTAACGCACTGAAACTATTACAGGTATTAAAGCAGTAAGGATAAACAAGAATCAACAAAAGTATTTTTAAAATGCACACATATACATATACATACTATGAAGCACCAACTCAGACATGGACACCGGATACCGCATTTTCCCAAAAAACAGGATACAATACACGTTCAATTATATATATATATATATATTTTTTTAATAATATAAATGTATTTAATCACATATATGAAATAAAATTAACGTTAAAACATTTTAATTTGTAATAATATTTAATGTTAACCAAGACTATAATCAGATGAAATATGCAGACTGACAGCCACTCAAATATGCAAGCCACGCCATATAAAAATTGTAACATACCCATTAGGCAGCCCGCAGTCAAACATGTATGGAATAAACTTAAGAATTTGGGGAGCCACTCAATGACTCAAATATGAAGCAATATATGGAATAAACTTCAGAGCTAAGAATTTGGGCAGCTACTCAATGACTCAAATATGCATCCAGAAGCCACTCAAATATGCAGCCACTAGATTGTAAACTTAAGATATTCAAGCAAAATAAAAATAAATAACTGAAACTGCAAAGAAAAGTGAAAAAAGACCAACGTTTTCTAGGGTTATTGCAGCGGCGAAAGGAGCGGAGGGAGGAGGACGGAGCAGGCCAGAGGTGGCCCGAGAGTCGTCGCTTGAGTCGCCGCACCAATAGACCAAATTCTTTGCCGAGATTTTTTTATTTTTTTTTGCCGATTTGGGATGTTTTAGGTTTAAAAGGTAGGAATTGTATATTTGTATATGTACCCTCTTTTAATTTATTTTTATATTACAATTTAAGTACTTTAATTTTATTACACAAAATATTTATTCCTGACATATCCTTGGCGTGTCATTAGCAAGTCCGGAGTGTTCGAACCCCAAGAAGTGTACGTACTTGTACTTCCTAGATTTACCACTTGATCTTTAGGCTCAATCTCACAATTAAGCACCTTTTAATAATTTGTAAATCATATCCATAATTCTAGTACCGCATAATATAAAAATATCTTCTTCCTCCATATATATATATATATATATATATATATATATATATATATATGAACTGTCACGATAAAATTCAAAAAATTAAAAATGTCATTATATTTCTAACAGTGTACACAACTATGTATATACATATAGCCTATATATATATATATATATGGTAGTGATAAATAGTATCCACGTCGGGGCAAGATTTTTTTTAAATATGTTTTTATCCTTTTTATTTCACTAGATCGATGTGACGCCCCCAAAACAAGTGATACATCACCCATCTTGGTTCATGGAGATCTGATGTCTTGAATTCAAATACAACTTAATTATACAACCGTGCAGTACAATACGACAAAATATAACCTGTGAATTTGAATACAAATATTGTTATACTGTAGAAAAGTATAAAAACTCAAAAGGAGTCCTCATTACAATTATTATCACACTATTTCACGAATAGTGAGGACTACTAATGCACCATCTAGGACCATCACTCTGTTCCCCGACTAGTCCCTGCTACGTTCTCATTTCCTGAAGAGAACAATGAAAGCAAAAGGGTGAGCTCACCTAGCCCAGTAAAAAATATTATGACTAAGATAATGCAGAATAATTTATCGTTAACCTTCAACAATGTTAAACTGATAAAATATAATAAATATCAAGTTTAACTACAGCGGAACAAGTAATCCATTAGAAGAGTCAAGTAGAGAATAAAATCTACTATCTTCTATGATTTAAAAGGGTTTTTCATCACTTTTATCGCTAGGACTCAGCTTAATAAATAATCCACATAATCGAATCACCCCTGCACTACGGCCAATAATATTCTTTAGTATCACGACCACAAATTATCCATACACTACGGGCCAAAGACATTCGTGTATTCATTAATGGTCATGATCATGCCAACAACTGTCCATCAATGCACTACGCCAACGATGAGGACTTTACAAAATCATTTATAACATTACGGTCATGATTACAATCAATAATCCCAGTCATAATCATACCAAGTCCATCTATGCACTTATAGGCCATAGATGACTTTCAACAAAATATAAACATGAGGATGATGACAATGATATAAGAATTCAATAAAATAAGTTCAAGAATTAATTTATCTAGGGCCGATAACGTCCAAATTGTCAACATGATACTACTTTTTGTAGTAAAAAATTCAAGAATGCTCGTAAGAATATTTTCATGAAAAGATACTTTAGATGAAGCGCAAATATCGAGGATATTCCACTAATTTCATGGAGTATAGAAGTCAAAGTTTTAACTAACGAGTATAGTAAAGAATGGAAGAACAAAAGAAATCACCACGCATAAATGCGATAGGCCGACAGCAAAAGTTATTCCAACGTAATAATAAATAACGGAACCAAGTCCGGCATAAAACGCATGCATGTGATATTTCAACAAAATAATAAAGAATGGAACTTTGTCCGGTAAAACGCATGATAAGATATTCCAACGAATAATAAAGATCGAACTGTGTCCGCGAAACGCACCGACAGGATATTCCAACATGAATAATAATGATCGAACCGGTGTCCCACAGAAAAGCATGCATGTGATATTCCAAATGAATAATAACGAATGGAATAATAGAAGAATTTCACCAAGTATAGGGTAGCTCACAGATACTGAGTTATTCCAATGTAATAATAAATAATGGAATAATGTAAGTTCTCTTCATGAATACAAAAGAAATAATACCCTTACAGATACAACAAATAATATTCCCTACCTTAGAGAAAATGGATATTGGAAAAATGAAGTAACAAAATACTTTTCTTCTTTCTCTATAGTTTCTCTCTCTAGAGTTTCAAAGTGAATTCGTAAGAAATAATGAAGGAATGAGCTTATTTATAGGAAAATGGAATTTGAATAAGTAACTAATTCATGAACGGTCCAGTTTGATTTACTTTTAAGCAGATTATCCATATTGGTTTACTATTAAAACTTAAAGCAACGGTCCATACCGATTGACTATTAAAACTTTAAACCAAATGATCCATATTGATTTACTATTATAACTTCAACCAACTGATTCGAAAAATTAGCACATCTCCTCATGGAATAATATTGTACCTAAAAATGATTTATCTTAAAAGAAATATATCTTACTGGTGAATAATACCCGTGAATAGTAACTTCAGGAATAGTAACTCATGAATAGTACTCAAACCGAAAAGTGTCCCGAATACTGGATTTGAACAATATATCCTCCGGACATCAATTATACTAACACAAATAAGTCCAACACAATGGAACTATAAAATTCATCTTTAATCAACACGAACTTATTCATCATTAATATTATAATTCACAATATTTAACAACTAGGTCGCTTCCGGGAAAGAGGGGCTTTCCGATAAGGATTTCTCCTTATCGGCGGCAATTAGGTGACCAAACCTCTCCTTGATGTAACTTCTAGACATTGTCGATATTGCAAATAATAATATGAATAACTTTGTCGTCTCAATTATTGATTTAATAATATATCATATTATGCGGATGATCTTTATGCAATAATTTAATCAATAATATGAGAGATATGACGTAGCAACTCGTAGTAATTAATTGAGTATAACCGAGTGACTTCTCACGTAGCATCGATAATCAATACTGTGTGCTACTACGCAACCACGCCAGATTCTTATTACTTTTACTACCGGGTAGTTCAACAGTTTTAACGGTAACACCTCCGTACCTCCAGTTATTTTTATAGAAAGATAATTTTGTCATTTTCTAACTACGATAATACTTCCGTTGTGGGGTCCACTTAATGATTGTCTTGGTCGTATTTAATATTCCCCAGATAAAAGCGAATATTCCACGACCAATTGAATATTATATAACCACTTGCTTACTTTGCAAAATTTGTAAATATTACCCACAACTATAATATTATATCAAATCAACACCATAATATTCAAAAATATAATTCGAGAAAATTATTCTTTATTCATGAAAGTTGGGGTCTTACAATCGATTTATTTACTTAAATGGCGATATTTTAGGAAAAAAGATTGATATAAATGTTGACTTAGTTTTCGAAAGTTGATTGTAATGATGGGTCAATTAGACAGAGTAGTCATTTGATATCAATTTAAATGGATATACCAACTCATTCGGATTTCCGAGGTTTTCGCAATATGACTCAATATGTGACTCCGTAAAATAGGTCTTGAAATCGAGATTTATAGAGTTCGGGAGCTTGCTTAAGCGAGGGGAAAGTGTTAGGCACCCCCCGACTTCCGTAAAAAACACAGTTACCGCATCTGATTGTTTTCCTAAAGGTGAGGTGTGTGTGATGTGTGATTTGAGAAAACCTAGAATATCTAACTTTGAATCGAAATTGTGTATGTGCATTATTTTGAAAGTAGTTTAAAACCTCTTTGAGCCTATGCACGAAGGATTTGATTTGAAGAAAAGTTTGTTTTAAATTTAATTTTGATAAAGTATTTTTGGGGTGATTTGTATAGCCCTAAATTGAACCACTCACGCCTCAATTCTTGTTAGCCCACGTCTACATATCTAATGCCTAATAAGACTAATTAATTAAATCAACAAAAAATGGAAATTTCAAGAAGAGAACAATTAATTATTACATCATAGTAATTAAGTCTTCATAAAACATAATAATAGTAAATTCCTAACACTAGGAAATAAATGTGACAACCCGAGAATTTAGACAATTTTATTAAAATCTTAAATGATTGAATTAATGTTGAATAATAAGACCTAGACTGAAAAATATGAATGAATTTATTTTTTTTGTGAAGGATTTATATAACTTACAAACTGTAAGTGAGTATCTGATAATGAAGAATAGGGTTATGTGAATATTGATTATGAGTGTATATGATTATGTGATATGTGCATGTTTGGTGTACCATGTTATTGAGAGTTAATAAATATATTATATATATGTATTTATTTGATAACATTTTGTGTAATGAAGCAAAAGTGGTGGTTTAAGTATATAATATTTATATATATTTTACCCAAGAGCATAAAAATAAATTCTTAAATGAAATTATTTTAATAAAGCAAGGATATTATATTTATTATGATATCTTAAGAAAGTAAATAAAATCTTAATTTAATTTATGTAAAAGAGGCAATGATATTATGTTTATTATAATATCTTAAGTAAATAATTAAATTTCATGAGAAATTATGTGTTGCATATTTATTTTGTATTTATGAAATAAATATGTATTAAAACATATTATGTTATGTTATTAGTTTGAAATATATAATTTATAAATTAATGATAATATTTATACTTTATATATTTCCAAAAGGGTGAAACATTTTAAAGGTGAGTTAAATAGTAACTTATTTAATAGAATTGAGTTACTAAAGATCAAGTAATTAAATTACTTATTAAAAGCAAAAGAGAGGAAATAAGACTAATTAATTAAATCAACAAAAATTGGAATTTCTTATTATCAAAGTACTGTTACAAGCTTAGACTCCAAGCCATTTCATTCCTATGTTTGCCGTGAGTTAAGAGGGAGAAGAAATTGAGCATGTGGGTTATTTTATTTTATTTTATTTTATAATGTTGATCACCAACTTCAAGCCAAGTGTCTCCATATTATTTAGCCTAATTATATTATCAAGATTTGCAAGCAAAGTGGGAAGAATTTTTCTCCTTCCTCACCCCCTAATTGCCGAGCACTCCCCGAGCACTCCCCTGCTCAAAACAACTCATTCGTGTAAGACCCCAACTTTTATGAATAAAAAATGAATTTTTATAAATTATCATTTTTATATTGATATAATGTTATAATTGTGGATAGTATTTATAAATTTTGCAAAGTACGCAAGTTGTTATATAATATTCGATTAGTCGGGGAATATTCATTTTAACAGGGAATATTAGTACAACGACACAATCATTGGTGGACCCCACAACGAAATTATTGTCAGATTGAGAAAACGACAAAAATACTATATGAAAATAATGGCGGAAGTTTTACCGTTAACTGTTGAAACACCCGATATTAAAAATGCTGATGTCTGGCATTAGTTGCATAGTAGCACACCAGATTAATTATTGATACTTACGTGAGAAGTCATTCGGTTTTATTCAATTATTATTTATATTTTATATATTATTAAATCAATAATTGAGATGATGAGTTATTAATATTATTATTTTCAATGTTAACGATGTTTAGAAGTTACGCCAAGGAGAGGTTTGGTCACCTAATTGCAAGGCTACCATATGGAGAAATCCTTATTGAAAGCCCTCTTTCTTCTTGAATCTACAGTGGTCGATTAATATTGTGAATTATAATAATGATGATAATTGTTGTTAAAAATATTGAGGTAATTTTATGAGGTATTTTGTTACTTATTATTTAGATTCCCACTCACTCATTTTTCAAAATTATCGAAAGAACGTTATATATATATATATATATATATATATATATATATTGACATGTGTGTGTGTGATAGTGATAGTGAGTTTTGGGGAAAGTGGGATGAATGATTTGGGTGGAAGCATTTTCAATAGTAAGTGGGGGAAATGGTGGAGTGATGAGTATATATATATATATATATATATATATATATATATATATATATATATATATATAGATGGTGGGTGTAATATATGTAATATATGTATTATATATATATGTAGGTTGGATAATTAGCAAACAAGATTTAAACAAAGTCACTGGAGTGATAACCTGTGCTTTATATGTATATGTATATAATATATAATATATATTATATTTTATTTAAAAAATTTGCTTTAATTATGGATGATCCGATTAAAGTAAATCAATCTGGGCCGATTCATGAGTTAGTTACTATGCATTCTATTTTTCTATAAATAGAAGCTCATTTCTTCATTATTTTCTTACAATTCACCGAAATTCTAGAGAGAAAATTTTAGAGAGAAAGAAGAAGAGAAGTCTGCTAACTTTCTTTTCATATATTCAGTTTCTTTTACGGTAAGGGGTGTTATTCTTTTTTATTCATGAAGAGAACTGTTGTTATTCCATTTCTTATTATTCTGCTGGAATAACCTGTATACGCGGTCTACCCTATACTTGGTGACATTGTTCTATTATTCTGTTGGAACATCACATGCATGTGTTTTTACACCGGACTGGTTCCGCTTCTTTATTATTATTCCGTTGGAACATCCTCATGCATGTGTTTTACAGGACTGGTTAAAATCTTTATTATTACTGTTGAAACATCCAGCCGGTTGCAAATTTTGCGACTTTGGTTTCGTTATTATTATTACTGTTGGAATAATCAATACATCGCAATCTGCATGCGTGGTGATTTCTTTTGTTATTCCATTCTTTATTATACTCGGTTGGTTAAAGTTTTGACTTCTATACTCCATGAAATTAGTAGAATATCCTTGATATTTAAGCGCTTCATCCAAAGATATCTTTTTATGGAAATATTCTTCTGATCATTCTTGAATTTTACTCTACAAAGAAGTATCATGTTGACAATTTGGACGTTATTAGTTCCTGAATAATTAATTCTTGAACTTGTTTTTATTGAATTCTTATATCATTGTCATCATCCTCATGCTTATATTATGTTGAAAGTCATCTGTAGCCTGTAGTGCATAGATAGACTTGGTATGATTATGACCGAGGATTATTCTAGTATAATCATAACCGTAATGTTACAAATGATGTGGAAAAAGTCCTCATTGGCCCGTAGTGCATTGATGGACAGTTTTTGGTATAATTATGGCTATGGATTCTCTTTGGCCGTAGTGCAAAGATGAATTATTTTATGGCATGATCATGACCATTGATGAATACACAAATATCCTTAGCCCGTAGTGCATGGAATTTGTGGTCGTGACCCTAATGAATATCCTTGGCCGTAGTGCAGGGATGATGTGGATTATTTATTAAGTTGAGTCTCAGCGATAAAAGTGTTGAAAAACTTTTTAAATCATAAAAGATAGTAGATTCTATTCTCTACTTGACTCTTTTAATGGATTGCTTGATCCATTGCGATTAAACTTGATGTTGTTATATTTTATCGGTTTAACATTTGTTGAAGGCTAACGATAATTTATTCGCATTATCTTAGTCATAATATTTCTTCTTTGGGCTAGTTGAGCTCACCCTTTCTTTCACTTGTTCTCTTGAAATGAGAACATAGCGAGGGACTAGTCGGGAGCGGAGTGACGGTCCTGAGGATAGCATTAGTAGTACTCACTATTCTCGTGAAATAGTGTGTTAATAATTGTAATGAGGACTCCTTTTGAGTTTGTATAATCTCTAGTAGACAATATTTGTATTCAAACTCACAGTTTATGTTTTGTCGTGTTGTACACGACAGTTGTATTAGTAAGTTGTATTTGAATTCTGTACCATGTATCTGGCGACCCAAGATGGGTGATGTATACCTAATTTTGGGGGCGTCACAATTCGAACCACTTCTTTAGCAATCAATTCCAGTTTTAGCTCAGCTAAACACAAGAAGTAAAGCTGAAACACGAGGTCTTTGAGCTCAGGCAGGAACTAAAGACCAAGAGGCAGAAGATAGGGAGAATGTCCTATATACATAGGAGTTCTCATGCGAATTTCCAGCAGAAAGTAGCTGGGTATCTGATAGAAGCAGGGCAGACTCGGCATACTATCAGCCGAGATATTATTGTCGGTCTTGCCGACGCATATTTTGAGAATGCCATAAGGCAGATGTAACCTAGTGGTAGCTAGAGTAGAGATAGATATGTACATGTAATGTATCTAATATTGACGTAAAACCCTCTTTTGTATATCAAAGGGTAGTCTTTTGTAAATCCCAATTTTTGAAAAGCAATTGCGGGATAGAAATGTAATCAGCTAAGGTTGTGTAATGAATGAATGTTGTAGTATTATACTACAAGAAGTAAATCAATATAAGTTTTTTTTATGGAACATATTGTGCAATGAGTTGAAGTTATTGTTTAAGTAATGGATAATAACTCACTAACAAGAAAGAAGTAATAATGACATGTTATTTATCTTAACAACAAAATGCCGCCATGAAAGAGACAAAGAAATCAAGGTGCTAATGTAAATCAACCGGAGGGAGGTACGGTTAACCCTATGCAAGAGTTCGTTAACCTTTTAACGGCCGCTTTTAATAGGAATGGGGCTAATATACCCGTAAATCCTACAGTAGTACGAGCTACTACTTTTAAGGATTTTAAGAGTGTCGGTCCGCCGGAGTTCAAAGGAACTATGGACCCCATAGAAGCCCAGACTTGGGTGAAGGAAATAGAGAAGGCATTTGTAATTACAAATGTCGATGAAGGGCAAAAGGTTGCTTTTGCCACTTATATGATGAAGGGGGAGGTCAACTTTTGGTGGGAGGCGAACCAGGCTAGGGTCGGAATAGAGAACTTAACGTGGACGCGGTTCAAGGAGATTTTCTTTGAGAACTACTTTCCCACGAGTATGCATGGGAGGATGGAGATGCGGTTTCTGGAGTTGAAACAAGGGGAAATGACAGTTCCCCAATACGCTGCCAAATTCAATGAATTGGCGCGGTTTACTCCACATCAGGTGAACACTAAGGTGAGGAAGGCTAGGAGGTTTGAGCAGGGCTTGAAACCCTGGCTCTATAGCCACATTTCTGTGTTCTAAAGTAATTCTTTTGGGACCATACTGGAGAAGGCAATAATTGCCGAAGGTGGTAACGAGGCTCTAAGACAATACCACAAGGAGAAGAAGAACAAGGGAAAGGTAGACGGGGGAGTAAAGCTCGAGGGAGCCAATGGTAGTGGCGAGGGCCAGAAGAGGAAGGGATTTAACTTTGGGAATACCAGAGTGAAGCAAGGGGATCCTAAGAGGAGGATGGAGGCGTGCAAGAACTGTGGGAAGACTCACTTAGGAGTTTGTCTCAAAGGGAAAGCCGTATGTTACAACTTTTGACAGGAGGGGCACATTTTGCCTAACTGTCCAAGTCTGAAGAAAAACCATGGATGCTTCGTATGTGGATCAACCGATCACATGGCGAAGAACTGCCCAAAGAAGGGGATAAACGGGAATAAGGGTGCTAATAGCGGTAAGTTAGCTATTGGATATCTAGTGCGGATGGGTAGGCTGATGGCCTGCACCTTTAACATGATGGTCCAAGATGCAGTTGCATCAGGGGATGTAGTTGCAGGTAGTGTAACGCCCCAGAAAATCGAGCAAATTGTAAAATAATTTTATTTCATTTAATAATGAATAAAATTATATTATATGTGATAATAAGATTAAGGTTGTTCTATAACCTAACAATGTCGGAACGTCGTAGTATTTTGGCTACGTGAAGGAATTAAAGTGTTTGAATTTCCAAGATGAAAATAAAAGCTTTCTGATAAATTTTCTGAAAAATACTATTCATCGATTTCTGCTCGGGAATTATTTCTGAACTTCCGAGAAATACGTAACGATAGAATATCGTGATGATATGGAATATCCAATAATATTTCAGTTATGACAAACCCAGTTTTTCGCCTGCGGACTTAAAACCTAACGGTTAGGGAAGTGATTTCTAGGAAGGAATTTAAATGCGTATAATGAATTAAAGCGATGATCGTATAATACGTAGGTATTGTACGAGGTAATGAATACGAGTATGATACGAGGTATTATACGAGTATGTATGAATAATGTTATGTCGTATATGAATAAGTATACGAGTCGGAATACGAAATTAATACGTAAATTATACGTTACAAGGCTTTAAGCCAAATGAAATGGACTTGTAGATTTGTGTAGGGAGTGTAAGTCCAATAAGGAGTAATGTGCAAGCCTAATGTTAAAGCCCAAATATTTGTAATGAATAATCCAATGTGGATTAATGCAAGCCCAAATTATAAGTAAGCTAATTAAACCTTAAGTCCAAACTATTAATTCAATGGGTTAGGGTGATCCATGGGGCAACCCATGATCACATGGTTGAATGTGATGACCAAGTAAAATAAGTAAGGACCAAGTAAACTTAATGATTAAGTAAAGGAAGTAAGGAGCAAGTAAGCTTAAGGGCTAAGCAAGAGATAAGCTATGTGATAAGCAAGTAACTTAATGGCTAAGTAAATGTGGTGAGCAAGTAAGAAATGTAAGTTGTGGATGCCAAGTTAACTTAATAACTATTGAAGATGTTAACAACCTCTCTTCTATTGGGATAACTGATGCGTTAGCTAATGCTCGCAAGGTGTTCGATTCTTGTCCTGCTGCGCTAGCTAATGCTCATGAGGACTATATTCTTGTCTCTGGGGAGCCCTCGGCTCTGATTACATCCCCCACCCTTGTATGCCGGGATAATCTTTGGCGGCTTGCCTATCCCCCCCTAAGTCACGGAGTTGGTGATTCTTAATTGATTAATGAGAAGAACTTGGGGTTGAGCTTCTTTCACCCTTAACCGAGTGAAGGGAGTGTTACAGTTAACCCCACAATGGAAATCCTTGACTTGGCCTTAATAAATGGTCTTCTAGCCTTGTTGGTCATTTTATCCACTCGAAGCTCCCGTTCAAGCTGGTTGAATCTTCTGCTAAAAAATTATGGGGGCACCTTGGTTTGACAAAAGTCTATCTTCATGATAAGGGGTACTTCTTATTCAAATTTGATTCGGTGATAGAAAGAGACAATGTCTTAGCCTCGGGTCCATGGCACATAGCGTCCAAGCTTCTTTGCTTACAGCCGTGGCAGGAAGGGGTTAATTTCAGTATAACCGATAGTAGCAAAGTTCGATATGGGTAAAGTTCGATAATATCCCCTCTCTTCTTGGACAAAGGAAGGTCTAAGTTACACAGCAAGTGCGGTTGGTGGTAGTTATTTGCCGAATGCGACATGACTTCAAAGTTGGAACCTATGAGCTTTGCTCGAATATGTATTGAGATTGAAGCTTTGTCTTCATTTCTGCATCTATCAATCTTTGTTGTGTTTGTGGAAATGCTCGGGTTGAAGAAAGCAAGTGGCCAGTGAAAGTGGAGTATTGGGCGAGCCCCCTCCTCATTCTAAATGTAATTTGTTTTTGGTCATTCCTTCTCAAATGCCCGAAAACTAATTTTCGATGGGTTCCCAAACACTCCCAGACCCTCTTTGAGGCCCCTTGTTCCACTATTCCTAGCACAACCAGGCCTCTCCTCCTCCGGACCAGAGAAGGTTCATGGATTTGCCGTTTCCAAAGGACTTAAAAGCTCTTCTTCCCCCTTCCAAATCTCTCCATTCTCTTCCACCAACGCCTTCTCCCCTATTGCTCCCCCCCTTATTCCTGGTGATGAGTCTGAATCTCCTATCCCCCCTAACCCTTTACTGGATAAGCTTAAGCAAGTTGATGAGAAGGAATGCAGGGACCTGAAGCATAAGACTAGACCTGGAAAGGAGCCTCTTCAGAATTCTAAGAAGAGGAACAAAGGTCCAAGGGGTCTTCCCCTTCTTGACTAATCCTACTCCCCTTTTTATGACATTCTTTTGCTCATATAATGTCAGGGGTTTAAATAAAAAACCAAAGCAGGCCTTTGTTACGCAACTTTTGTTAGAACAACCATATCTCTTTTGTGGGCCTCATCGAGACCGAATAAAAAGCTCAAATGCTTCCGAATATCGCAGCTGTCTCTGTAGTGGCGGGTTTGGATCTTTAACTATGACTACCACCCGAGCAGTAGGATTTGGGTGGGTTGGGATCCTCTATTTGGAAAGTGGATGTCTGTTTCAATCGCCCAAGTATCCCACTTCAAGCTCTTTCCTCTTTATGGCAATTATCGATCTTGGCTTCTATAGTCTATGGCGAACTACTATAGTGGAGCGTAAATCGGTTTGGGACTAACCTAAATTCCTTGTCCTCCTCGGACACTTGGTGTATTCTTGGGGACTTCAACACTATCAAGAGTGTCTCTCGAATCGGGAAGGTGGTGATTCTTCTTGGGACGCCGGGTATGGTGACTTTAACTTGTTGCTTAGACACTATTGGGGTTCTTGATATTAGTCTTATTGGGCCTCTGCACACATGGTGGAAGCTGTCGGGTTGCTAATCCTATTCATAGGAAGGCTGGATAAGCAATGGGTAGCAGATTCTTGGTTCAACGTAATGTACGATTCCCTAGTCACTTATGGACCTCGTGGTTTTTCGATCATTGTCGATGTTACTTATCTTGGGTGCGATTCTTCGGAAAGCGAAAGCCATTCAATTCTTTAACTTCATCTTTGGAGTTGGAAGGGTTTGATCTTTCTTGTCTCGGATTGTTGGAGTATCGAATACGTGGAAATCCTTTTCATCTTTAATGAGAAACTCAGAAGATTCAAGTGTGCCTCAAAACCTTGAACTCTTCTAATCAGTAACTTATCGACGAATGTTAGCACCTGCGAGGCCTCAATGGTCACCATTCAGCAATCTCTTCATGCAGATCCCTTAAACTCTTGTCTGCTTGCCCTAGAAGACAAATGCTCTCAGTCCTTATGGAAAGCTTTGGCTCTTGAAGAATCTCTCTTGCTCCAAAAATCCTGAGCCACTTGGCTTGCCCAGGGCGATAAAAATTCAAAATTTTTTGCCAATGTTATCAAGAGTAATTGGAACCACAACAAAATTCTCTCTATCTTTAATAGCTCTGGTGTTCTTATTGAGGATCGGTAGGAATATTGACAAGTGGCGGTGGACTACTTTCGGGATCTCTCAGGGTCCTCTCCTCCTACTTACCACAGTGTGTCTTCTTACGGAAAACTTCGTTACAAGCGGATTACTCTGCTTTTCATTTCTTTGCCTTAACCACTCCAATTCTTGATCTTGAAATTCTTGCAGTCCTTGATCCATGAAAAAGAATAAAAGTCCGGGTCTGACGGTTTTAATGTTAATTTCTTTCTCCATTCTTTGGGACATTATAGGCCATGATTTCACTTCTTTCTTTGTCCTCTCTTTTTCATCTCTGGGCACCTTCCATGTGGAGTTAATGCTCTGACTATTGCCTTGATTTCGAAGGCGGATAATCCATCCAATATGTCGGATTTTAGACCTATTTCTTCTTTGCACTACACTCTCACAATGTATAGCGAAGATCCTTGCCAATAGGCTCAAATCATACTCCTTCCCTTATTGACCATGCTCGGTTTGCCTTCATCTCGGGGAGAAGCATTAGTGACAATATCCTCATTGCTCGGGAGCTTTTCGGAATTACCACAGACTTTACGGTCTGCCGGTGTGCTCTTAAAATTGATATTGGGAAAGCCTTGACCTTTTGTTGGTTGGAGGTTTCTCTTGGATTTGTTGGGCCTTCTTAAATTCCCCCTATTTTCATTGGTTTGGATTAAAGAGTGCATCCTTTACGACTATGTTTTCTATCAAAGTCGATGGAGGTCTGTTTGGCTACTTTAAAGGAGCGGGGTCTTAAGCGAGGGGATCCCTGTCTCCTTACTTATTCGTTCTAGCTATGGAAGCCTTCTCCATGATTCTACACAAGGAAACTCATTGCCTAATTTCAAGTTTCATTGGAAAAGCAGAATCGTCAACATATCCCACGTATGCTTTAGATGATATTCTCATATTTTGCCATGGAGATATGGCCTCTGTTTCCATTATTCACTCGTGCATTCAATCCTTCTCTATGTTTTCGGGCCTAATTCCTAATGCTAAGTAAAAGTCATGTGTTTCCTTGCGATGTCCCAATTGATGTTAAGGTAAGTATTAACTTGTTGTTGGGTATTCCTTTTGGAGTATTACCAATTAGATTTCTAAAGGTCCTCTTATCTCCTCTAAACTCTCCCATTCATTTGCCCGACCCTTGATTCATAGAATTCTTGCCGAGTTTCCTCTTGGACATCCACTTCCTCTCTTATTACGGTAGAGTCCAACCCATTAAATCGATTGCTCTTTGCAATCTGATCTTTTGGGCCTCCCATTTTATTCTTCCTAATTCAGGTTCTAAGAGCCATTCAATCTATCATGTGTAGATTCCTTTGGAAGGGCCTTCTTCTTCTTGGCGTGGTACAAAAGTCTCTTGGAAGGATTTGTCCCTTCCCTTTGTGAAGGTGGTCTCATGATTAAGAACCTTCTTGATTGGAACTCATTCTAATTATTCTCCAACTTTTAAAGGTCATCTCCCATCTTCCCCCTCCTTGTGGGCTAAGCGGGGTCAAATCTACGGTCTTATCAAAGATCAATTTACGGTATATCTCGAACCCCCTGAATTTGTTCATGGATCGGCGTAAGATCCTTAAGCTTAGTTCCATAGCTCTCCTTTCCTTACCTATAGAGTTGGGAATGGAAATTCCTTGATCTCTGGTTTGACCCGTGGTTGAATGGGCAACCCTTAAACCCTCTCTCATCTCTGCTCTCGACTCTAGAATCCACATTAATGTCGCGAATTTACGACATCATTTACATGGGTGCATGGTCTTTGCCTTCGGTAATCATCATGATGTGCGTGATTACTGCGCACCTTGTTTTCATCTCTTCTAATCCTTCGATCTGAGGACTTGATTCTTTGGGACAACCCAAGGCGGTGCAACATCTCAAAGCTTCCACTATCTGGGAATCTATTAAACTGCGTGCTCAAAAAAGTCCATGGGCTAAATTGCTTTGGTTCCCCCTCCATATCCCCGATTCTCCTTTACCCGTGGCTTGCTCTTGACACAGATTACCCACAAATGATAGGTTCTCTGCTTACCATAGCTTAGTCCTATGAATTGCCCTTTACATGCAAACCATGCTGAGACTTTCTCTCATTTGTTCTTTGATTGTCCTATTCTACTTGATTCTCTCTTACATTCTTGCCTTGAGATGCGGACCAATGCTCCAAGGAGTGGGATAATCTGATGGACTATATCGGTCATTTAAAGGAAATAAAATTGATGCGATATTTTAAAAGTGGTCTTTTCCACCACGGTTTACAAACTTTAGGCGATTAGGAACTCGATTGTCCATAAAAATGCCAAATTGCCTATGAATGTTTTGGCTAGGGAGATTATTATTATCACTAAGTCGAGGCTTTCTTCTTTCCCCAAATTCCTCAAAATTTGCCTTGAAGACTAGGCTGACCTATGTATTTGGTTGTGAGGCTGCTATAGTGCATTTCATGGTTCTTGGTTTGGTCTTTTTGCTGCATATTTGTTAAAACTCTTGCAAAATTCGAATTAACTTTGCTTCCATAGCGGTTCGTGATTCGGTCTCCTTGGTAGTTGGCCTCTTCATTGGTTTGGTTCAATTATTGCTTCTTTCCATGTTAGGCGGCATCTTTTTTCCATATCTGGGTTCGGCTTTGTGGCGATAAAAGGTGCAGGCCGGGCTTAAGTGGTTCTTCCTCTTGTCTTGGGAAGTTTGGGGGATTTGGTTTCGACTTGAGGGTTTTGGCTTGACTTGAGGTTGATAAAGATGGTTTGGCCCTCTCTCTACGCTCTCGTAGTCCTTCCTTTGCTTGACATCCTCTTGGTTCTTTGCTGATGCGATTTAGTTCGATCTTCCCCGGTTTACAAACTTTGGGCGGTAGGAACTCAATTGTTCATAAAAATGCCAAATTGCCTATGAGTGTTAGGTTTCCATGGCGATTCGGCCTCTTCGTTGGTTTGGTTCAGCTATTGCTTACATCGTTTTGGGTTCGATAGCATCTTGATCCGTACACAGGTTGGCTCGCCTTGAGGATTCTACTCTTGTCTTGAGGAATCTGGGGATGTTGGTTTTGACTCTGGGGTTTGACTTGGCCTCGGTCTTGAGGTTTTGGCTTCGGGGTTTTGATGGTTTTGGCCTCACCTTACGCTCGTAGTTTTCGGTATATGATTTTGTTTAGCCCTCACCTTTATTTGGATGCTCTCGTAGTTCTTCTTGTTTATGCTTGATTTACTATCCCTCCTTAACGCTTTGTTCTTTCATTTGGCTTGGTTGTTAGTCTTTTGATTTTGGGGTTGTCCATCTTCCCCCAAAAGCTTTTATTTGGATGCTTGGTTTCTCTGATTGGTTGTAGTATGTTGTTAATAAGGTTTCATGCTTGTATTTCATTTGTCACTTGTCACCTTACAACTTATAGCTTTGTTCTTTCATTTCGGCTTGGTTGTTTCAGGTCTTTTGTTGTCCATTTTGGGGTAGTTGTTTGTATGTGGTTCTTTCAAAGCTTAAGTCTTAATAAGCCATGAATAAGCACTTTGTTAGAGATTGTATTTTCTCTTCTTTGAAGTTTGTATAATGACAAACAAACTTAGCGAAAAAAAATTGATGGATTGACTTCATTTGAAACGGTTAAAAATCTCAAGTAACGAAGTTATGGCGGAATTCACGAGGTTGGATGATAATCGTCGAAATCGTGAAATTCTCGGAATGGAAGTCAAATTTTGAGCTCAGAAGCGTTGGTTTTCGATGGGTACAAGTCTTATTTGGAATTATAGAGTTGCGGACTCAAAAATGACCGAATTCCGACTTAGAACGAAGAAACGAGCGTTGTACGTTCACGAACGTTTATCGTTTTTGTTAAAAATGAACTAATAGGTGAATTTTGAGTTAACAAAGTTGAAAATGTAAAATTCTTGCATGAACATGTAGAGTATGTGATTTGTGAGCTAATGGCTTTTGAACGAGCCAAATCGGACTTAAAATGATCAAATTTGGAGTCCGGGAAGTTCACAAAGTTTACAAAACTGTTAAAATTTCTGGTGCACAGAGTTGGAGCCGCGACGCCAACCCAAGGTAAATAAGTCCACTAAAGACCTTTGCAAAGATCTTAGAGAAAGCCAAGACCATTGGAGTTTAATGACTACGGCAATGATGAATGTAGCTAGGACTCGCTTCTGTTGAGTCCCATTTATAACCTCTAAAGTGTAGTATGTATGTCGGCTTAATATGAAGGGAAGCTGGTGTGTAGCATTTGACCCCTAAATTTCATAGTAAGGAAAGTTTATAATTGAAGCAAGAATATTAATTGATTAGTAATGAACTAAAGCTTAATGTAACATCATTAAGTATGTTATAAGCCTTAAGTATAACACTAAAGGTTAGAGGTAAGTCAATTGAATGTGAACGTGAACGGTATGCAATAAGTATACTTAACCAATGACGATCTAATTTCGATTAATAACGTAAGAACGTTAGTAAGCCATAAGTAAGATTAATAAGTCGAATTGATCTTTGTTAGTGAAGTAAATTCACTTAAGACGTACATAGAATAGAAAGAAGTTGGTAAGAACGTTCCAAATTATAACGGCAAGCCGGAACCAAGAATAAAAAATCTAATATATGATTATATTGAGAAGAAGGGTAAGATTCATTAGGAACCATGTATGTTCATTCATGACCTAATGTGGTATGTTATGTGGTTATGTGTTGTGGAGACCGTAAGGACTCAAAGGAAAAGTAATTTTTATGTAGCAGACACTGAAGGCAAGTTTTTCTAAACGCTTGTCTAACCTTCGTATTAGCCAGGTTTTCAATGATTCATGTTAGGAGACGCATGAATTATTTTACAAAAAGGTCGATGCCAATTTTAACTCGGCTAGACTAATCTTGAAGATTGACTAATTTCTTTATAAGTCTTTCAATATAGAATTGATAACGTTATCTTATGCCAATTGTTTGGTACGGATTCAAGGTAAGCTTGAGTATGAATAAACAAATGTATTTGACATCGATTATTCAATGAGCACGCGAGGTTGCCAAAACTTAAACGTACATATGTTTAACGGATGAGTGTTGATCAACATAGAGTACTATAGGCTGATCACCAAGAAGTGCTCGTAAGTTATGTCGGACTTACGAACTTAGTGTCGGGTTGTCCTTTTCATGAATAAAAGCTAAAGAGAATGTTCATGGTCTATGGACCTACTCAGAATTTTCAAACTACTATATGTACTTCAGAATTGTTTTATGAAATGAGAAGTGCTATTCAATTTTCATAGTACTTCATAACTATTGTTCTGTTATTGAAGAATAATCATATGATTCACATAGTGGTATATATATAATATCTTGTTAGACTTGCTGAGCTAGTTATGCTCACTTCTTGCTTGAATCATATGATTGCAGCTAAGGTCGAGCGAATTGAGGGTTCCAGTAGAGATAAAGGCAAGGCGAAGATGAATGATTAGTTTATCTTGTAATAGACTAGTAAGTGTATGTATTATATTATGATGAACAAAGAATGTAATGGTTTAAGAAACTGAGAACGGGATGTAATATTATTAATATAATAAGAATTTCATTGATACACACATTTTGATATTGTTTCAATAGTATGAATGTACAGTTATGAGTACCGTGTAGCACCATCTGTCGGGTTGGAAGATACCCAGATTTGGGGGTGTCACAGGTATTTTCCCGATCAACGACATAAATGCTTACGTGTTATTTGACTCGGGTGCAACTTGTTCTTTCATACCATGTGATTTTGCTAGACGTTTAGGATTACTTCCCGTAAGATTACCTATACCTTTGAATATCAAGGTAGCGAACGAAGAAATAATTCCTGTTGAAGATATCCATAGGAGTTGTTGTGTAGATATACGAGGTTGTAAATTATCGGTAGATTTCATACCGATAAAGTTGGGAGAATTCGATGTAATTCTCGGGATGGATTGGTTGTTTAACCATGGTGCAATAATAGATTGCCAAAAGAAATGTGTTAACATTAGAACGTTGAGCCAACCTCATATAGTATTTTACGCTAATAAATCGCCGAGACGTTCGTATTGTCTTACTATGACACAACTAGGAAATTGTTAAGAAAGTGATGTGTATGTTATTTGTGCCATGTTGTTGATACCCAGAGTGTAACGCCCGAGAATTTTGAATTTTGAATGAATTAAATTTTTTTATTGATTATGTGAATTAAATGAATTTAATTGATTTATTATGTGACTAAGATGTTCGAAGGTCGTTCTATGACCTAGAATATACGGATGTGGTTAGTATTCTGGCTTTGTGCTAGTATTAGTGGTTGTGAATTATCAAGATGAAAATGAAGGTTTTCCGAGAAGGTTTGCGTAAAAACACTATTCATCCGATTTCGTTCGGAGCTAGGGTTTGAAATTTTGAGAAACGCGTAATGATAGAATACGAAGATAGTATGGAATATCCAATAATAATTACGTTATGGCAAACGAAGTTTTAAACTATGGACGTAAAACCTAAGGGTTTGTGAAAAAGGTTTCCGAAAGGGAAATGCAATGCGTATAGTCGTTTCGGGTATTATACGTATAAAATACGAGTATTATACTAGTATAAATATGAGTATTGTATAAAGAATAGTACGACGTATAATACGATTATTGTATGAGTATTAGACAAAGAGAATACATGAGTTATACGTGTAGAATGCGAGACATATTAATGGAGTATGAGTTAAGGGTTTGGTATAATCTAATTGGACTTAAACCAATAGCAAGCCCAATGAATTAAGTGTTCAATCCCAAGTTAAGGCCCAACGTTAATTTATGTCAAGCCCAAGTTAAGGCCCAGCGGTAACCAAGTTAAGAGAAGAGATTTTGCACGAGGCACATAATACGGCGTATTCCGTTCATCCGGGAGGCACGAAGATGTACCGAGATTTATGACAACATTTTTGGTGGCCCAATTTGAAACGGGAAGTCGTAGAGTGCGTTAGTAGATGTTTGACTTGTCAACGCATAAAAGCAGAGCATCAGCGGCCGAGTGGTTTGCTACAACCATTGGAAATACCGGAGTGGAAATGGGAGCATATTACGATGGATTTCGTGGTAGGACTTCCAGTCGCGCAGAAAGGTTTTGATGCCATTTGGGTTATCGTGCATTGACTTACAAAGACCGCACACTTTCGACCAATCAAGATCCGCTACAGTTTGAATCAGTTAGCGAGTCTGTACGTAAAGGAGATTGTTTCACGACATGGAGTGCCGGTATCGATTGTTTCTGACCGAGACCCACATTTCACGTCAAAATTTTGGAAAAGTTTGCAAGTGAGGATGGGAACACAGTTAAGGTTGAGTACCACTTATCATTCTCAGATAGACGGACAAAGTGAGCGAACAATACAAACGCTAGAGGACATTGATAAGTAGGTTTTATACCTACTTGTCCGGTATCTATTACTTGAATTATTTGCTTAATCTCATGTTTCGTTGTTACTTTTCATACATTTTATGTTATTTTGTAGGCGATGACACAACATTGGCATGAGGAAAGCAAGGAAAAGTAATTCAAACATCTTTTGGACTAAAATACGCAAGCAAATACAAGGAGGGATAAATGAAGAACTTTTAACACCAAGTTGGATGCATGTTCTTGGCTTGGAACTTGGATTTTATGGTAGTTCTACTTCTTAGCTTTCCGGAACATCTTGAATCGTCTCAATCAGAGTTCAGATGCGAAAGTTATGGCATTTTTATCAACGAAGATCAAAGCTAAGAGTTGTCATGCTTGCCATTTACACAACATCAACTTCAAACTCGATTTCTGCCTTTCTCCAGCTCGAATCTATCAATTGTTAAAGAATGAAAGTTATAAATCTCGTCGATATCTTCGATTTGATAGATGTCAGGACCCGTAACTCCAAGCGGATCAAAAGCTATGCGTGTTTTACCAAAGGACGTCGCAGCAGAAAATAGGATAGCGCGGACCGCGCTAGGGGCGCGCTAGGCCACCAGAAACACTGCCACTGGAGCGTGGACCGTGCCCAGAATGGCTTGGGGACGGCGCGAGGCGCGCTAGGCAGCGAGAAAAGAGTTGTTTTGGGTTATTTGGTGTCCAATTTGAGCTATAATAGGATTCTTAGTTGCCTAACTTGCTAGGATGTCCATTAGAACTCTAAATACTTGAGTTTAACTTGGATTAGGAGGCTAGTTCTAAGACTCCATTAAATCCTTCTTGGGATAGATTTCTATTAACTTAATTCTTTACTTTCTTTCTTAGAGGAAGAACCCTAGATTCGATTAGAATGGGAGATTGAAGCAACTTGGAGAGCATTGAAGATTCAAAGTAGGAGCAAGGAAGGAGCTTCAAATCTACAGACAATAGATTCTATCTTCTCATCTTCTTCTATCTTTATCTTTTAATGATTATTCAAGTGTGGATTCTTAGTTTTAATTCATTAATTATGAACTAATTCTTTGTTTGAGATTACAATGGATCTTATTGTGTAGTTTATTTTAATATGCTTCGTTATCAATTATTATGTTCTATTATGAGGATTGTCTATTGTGATTTGGACTTAATTGCTTAATTGTCTAGCTAACAATTACCGTGATAATCTATATGAACTCAAGAGATGAAGTATTGATTTAGATCTTATTATGATATCATATGTTTGTGATTTCTGCATAGAGGGAATTCATGATTTGTGTTTAGGAGAGATATGCCTTTACGCCATATGTAATCTTATAGAGAACTTGTGCTTTAAATCCTTTTTAATTGTAATTCACATAGAGATATAGTGGATTAGTTAATTAGGGTGTCTTGCTTAATTCTATCATCTGTGGATTTAAGTGAGTATGGGTATTATGCATCGAGAGATGGTTTTATCTGCTTTAGTGTTCTTGATTAACAATTCATGATAGAGAATAATTGATGAGAAGTGTGTTAACTTAAATGAAGCAATAAGTGAAGTTGTGATCTTAAATCTCCGTAATCTTAATTTAACTAGTGGTAATTAGAATTAGTTTAATTATATAATTTGAAATTCATTCGTTTAAATAAGATTAATTTGGTTACGGGTTAGTACTTGGTGATTTGTATTAATAATTCCTCGTGGGAACGATACTCTACTTATTATTATATTACTTGTTGAT
The DNA here is from genome assembly GCA_020205615.1 of Panax quinquefolius. Classification (NCBI taxonomy): domain Eukaryota; kingdom Viridiplantae; phylum Streptophyta; class Magnoliopsida; order Apiales; family Araliaceae; genus Panax; species Panax quinquefolius. The sequence goes on from CM035166.1 coordinate 83,607,750, forward strand.
CACGTATACTTGCGTGTTGTGCGTAATTAGATTTTACCCAACATGCTTAGGACTTGCGTGATAGACTTCAAGGGAAATTGGGACGACCACCTACCCTTAGTCGAATTTGTGAATAATAATAGTTACCATGCGAGTATCTGCATGCCACCGTATGAAGCTTTTTACAGAAGGAAGTGCAGAATGCCATTATGTTGGGACGAAGTCGGAGAGCGACGAATACTCGGACCAAAGTTAGTACAACAAACCGCGGACGTGGTGACAATAATAAGGGCCAGACTAGTGGCAGCTCAAGATTGCCAGAAAAAGTATGCGGATTTGGATCGGCAAGACCGGGATTTTGAAGTCGACAATTTTGTATTCTTGAAGGTATCTCCATGGAAGGGAAAGATCCGTTTTGGCAAGAAAGGAAAACTAAGTCCAAGATTCATAGGACCGTTCGAGATACTAAAGCAAGTGGGCGAAGTAGCATACAAAGTTGCACTACCACCTGAGTTGGAGCACATCCATAACGTGTTTCACATATTCGTGTTGCGTCCTACAAGCATGTGATTTCTTATGAACGCATTCAAGTGGAGAAGAATTTAGTGTATAAAGAAATTCCTGTCCAAATTTTAGATTGGAAAGAGCAAACTTTAAGGAACAAAGTCATTTCTTCTATAAAAGTACTTTGGCGTAACCACGATGTCGAGGAGGCAACGTGGGAGTTAGAAGGTAGGATGATGAGGGATTATCCCCATCTATTTGTGTAACCTTGTAGCAATTCCGGGACGTAATTTTTATAAGGGGGGAGGATGTAATACCTGAGAATTTCCACGTGTTATTAAATGAATATATTAATGGAAATAATATTTATGTGAATATAAGTGTTAATGTTTGGTAAGTTGATTAATTCAATTGAGTGCACTAGATTAACGCGTATTGAGAAGTGTGGATTTGACAATGAAAATGGTGGAATGCCTTGTGTGGCATAATGTGAAATGAGGAAATTCACTAAGCGAGTTAAAAAGGGAATTAGGAAGATTAATCTTGTTTGATCATGTGATTTCATGTAGTTAATGAGTACACTCTTAGATTGGCAATATCACTCTTGTGGACATTAATTCATGTCGTGTAAAACGAGTTTGGCGATGGAGGTTGACACTGATTTGAAGCTAAACCAGTCTTGGCCACGTTGTGGTAATGACGCAACATTGCGTCGTCGTCAAAGAAGACAAATCCAGCAATTTGCACCAAAGATCAATTGGAGTTGGTTACTTTCTACTGTAGCATTGAATTGGGACATTAATGTTATATGTGTGACAAAAATAAAACCATATGATAGGAGTATATTGCAATGAAATGAGGTACCTAGTAGTACAATGACATCATATGAAGTTGTAATGCATAAATGATTAATTATCTGGGTATTCTAGAATCTGAGAAAGGAATTCAATGTTTTAAATAAACATTAATATTAAATAAGGTTATAATGTGGTTATGTGAGTGGTAGAGATAATTATGGGACTACCCGGACAATAATGCCTAACTGCGATATTTTATTGCCTGTAGTTAATGTACATGGATTATATGATGTGAGTATAAAATTTATCTTTAAGTTCCTAATATGGTAACAATTGTACCTTAATATTACATTAGGGGAATTAAAAGAACCAAACCAAGCTTTACATGACCAAATGCTGAGATTTTTCTTTCTTGTCCCAAATTGAGTGTCACCAAGTACAATGAACAGTAACATGAAACTATAACACTTATTTTCCAAAAAAGGCTAAATCCTAGGTGATCATTGCTAGCTAAGTGGCTGGTATGGAGTTGTTAAACCACTCTTCATTAACCTATGTATCTTTCCATTACACCATGGACTCCAAGATTGTGTAATGTCAAGACCTAGTCCATACTTTTTCTATAAATATAAGCTACAATTTCAGTTTTTGTGTTGCTAAAAGAGTTGTCTAAAAGTCTAAGTGAAGAGTTCAAGTGGCTGAACAAATATAGATGTAACGACCGAGAAATTTGGATCTAATGTAAAATAATTTTATTTAATTAAATAATGAATAAAATTATATTATTTATTATTATTATGTGTTAATAAGATGAATGTCGTTCTATAAACTAGAAACGTCGGAAAGTCGTAGTATTTTAACTATGTGAAGGAATTAAAGTGTTTGAATTTCCAAGACGAAATTAAAAGCTTTCCGAGAATTTTTTTGAAAAATACTATTCATCGATTTCCGCTCGGGAATTATTTTTGAACTTCCGGAAAATATATAATGATAGAATACCGAGGTGAGATGGATTATGTAATAATAATTCGAATATGGAAAACGTAATTTTTCGCCTACGGACTTAATTTGAGAACGTTATGGAAAATAAAGCGTTAAGAAGTTAAAGTAATGATTGCATGATATGTATGTATTGTACGAGGTAATGAATACGAGTATGGTACGAAGTATTATACGAGTATGTATGAATGATGGTATGTCGTATATGATGATTGAGTATACGAGTTAGATTACGAGAATAATACGTAGAGTATACGTTCTAAGGCTTTAAGCCAAATGAAATGGACTTGTAGGATTGTGTAGCAATTTATAAAGTCCAATAGAAGTTAATGTGCAAGCCCAAATGTAAGTAATGGTAAAGCCCAAGTGAGTTTGTTAATACAAGCCCAAGTGTAGGATAAGTTAATTAAACCTAAAGCCCAAACTATTAATCCAATGGGTTAGGGTGACCCATGAGGCAACCCATGATCATATGGTTAATCTTGGTGACCAAGGAAAAGTTGTGATGGCCAAGCAAAAGATTTGATGACCAAGTTAACTTAGTGATTAAGTAATGAATAGTAAGGAGGTGGGATTTTTTAATTGACTATTATACCCTAACCTTGGAAATCCTACAAATAGAGGACTTACTAGCTCATTTGTCACTTGTTCATTTCATCCAACACATTACAACTTATTTGTTAGAGAGAATAAGTGAGAATAAGCTAGACTTTCATTGTTAGAAAAGAAGAAGAAAAGCTTGATCATCAAAGGTAATGATCCTATGTCATTAGTCTTCCATCTCTACAATTATAGGTTGATAAGAGAAGTGTTGATTGATAAACATGTATGCTAAGAAGTAAAGAAAATGGATGATCAAAGTACTTAAGTCTTAATAAGTCGTGAATAAGCACTTTGTTCATAAATAAGTTATGAACTAAGGGATAACTTGTAAGGACTTGTAACTTGTGTACATGAATGAAGTTTGGATGATAAGAAGATGTAAGGATGATGGTTAGAAGACTTAAGCTATGATAAGTCATGTAAATGAAATCATAAGTAGTTTATACTTTTATAAGTTATAAACTCATGAAGAACAAGTAATAACTTATCATGAAAATAAGTTGATGTAATATATATGCTAAGATGTTAGTATGATGGATAGACTCCATTTGAAACGGTGAGAAAATCATAAGTAACGAGGTTATGCCGGAATTCACACGATTAGACGATAATTAGGGGTGATAATCGGTCAGGGTAACTCGGTACCCGATTCAGATTCGACCCGAAAATATGATCCGGGTCTCGGGTTCGGTAGCCTTCTGAGTCGAATATGGGCCAAGGGCTCGTTTTTGGGTTATAAGACAGATCTCGAATTTGAGCAGAGTACTATTCGCTCATTTTATGGTTCGAACTCGCCTCCTTCATCTGAACCTTACTCGATCCTTACTCGATGAACCTTACCCATTTAAGAGTTCGGTACTTACTCGATCTTTGATAAAGAAGTGGAAAGGTTAGTCGCTTGATTCTTTAGAGTTCAGACTTGAGATTTCTCACTTCACAGTTCACACTTCAATCGCGGAATCACCTCTTCGTTTACATAAAAATTAAAAGTTTATAGGCTCGAGGGGGTGAGATTTGAGAACTGATGACTGAATTCTTCCCACTAAAGAGGCTTGATACATGAATATTTAGTGATTCAATCTCAGAATCACTAAAGCCATATTCCCAAAAGACGATTGATGAAGCTGAAGCCATGAAGATCGAAGTGTAAATGCAAGTTGTATAAGTCAGTTCTTACTTATATATATATTCTTCCTCTGATTACTTCTATAATCTATAGTTTTGTTATACCAAAAATCCCCAATCAAAAAATTAAAACCCTAATTTTTAGCTTTCAAGTTTCAATTCGATCTTATTCAATGGAGCACTTTGATGCTTCAGGTATTTACATTTCTTGTCTATTTAGTATAGTTCTATACTTTAAGATAATACAAATATTGCACTTGCGAATATCTTTTATTGCATCTTTTAGCTTTTCCCTTGAATGAAGTTTTTCTGTAAAGGGAATGAACCTGCAGATGGCACTAAGCATAATATATCGATTCATAAAAATGATTTCAATGGAACATGAGTTTAAACTTTCTCACGATTCTCAAACTTCAAGTTTTACTAGAGTGATGACTGATGAATAATGAGCTACTAGCTGAGATTGTTTCAGTGACACTGATAGACTGAGAAATCATATGGTGAAGTGTCTTAATATTGCTTTTATAGTGTAGTTTTCCCTTGATTTTCCTTGCTTGGAACTCTCACCAATGATTAGTTGTAGGAACTTGAGCGTTTTATAAAATGAACTTACAATTGCCATGCTCATGTTACTGATTTTGTAGTGTTATTAGTGTTCATGTCATGGTAGTTCTGCTAGTGTTAGTACCAATAAAAGTTATAGAGCTCCAAATATTCTTCAGCGTATCCTTTGTCTCCTTAGCAATGTCCGCCCCGAATCTGATCTCATCCACTTACAGGCATGTCTCCAAACAATCAAATCTATCCATCAATTTTTGTTTTTATTATTACTCACTTTGCTTTTACGATTTTATACTGAAAATTTTCAAACTAATTTTAGGCTAAATTGGTATCCATCCACAAATCAGCTGTTGCCTTACTTTGGATACTAGTTCAATTACTGGTCGTGTCCTTCTAGTGAGTTTACTACTATATGGGTTAGTCTTCACTGCTGTAAAAATAAGTGAACAGATCAATATGGGAATTTTGTAACACCATAACTTTAGCAATTCCAAGGAGAGAGACCCTACAAATTAAAATATACGAACCCTGAACCATTCTTGAATCAGCTTTAAACCATTCACCCCTTTTTTCAGTCATATAGAGCTCCACTTCGATTTGTATAGGGATATAAATTGACTATGAAAATCATAGACTCAATTAGACTGATAGTTACAACATGAAGAATGCTTTTTCTTCACAAATATTACTTTGATCCATATTTGTAAGTTTAGTAAAACAAGAGTAATTTTCCTTTCATACTCTTGTTTGTAAGTATGAAAGAAAGGAAAGAGTAAGTTATTGCAAATTCATCATCACTTAGTTTAATGAACTTGCAATTGCTATGCTCCTGTTACTGAATTTGTACTATTATTTGATATGCATAGAGGATAACTATTCTAACTGTTAAATTGTGAGCCACCATTTCAATGAATATATTTAATAAAAAAAAGAGGTGAGAGAAAAAGCGTATTAAGTTCTTTGGTTCAAATTTAAGCAAATTGTAATCTTGTTGTCAAAACACTTTTTATCATGTGCAACTTACATTTATTTGACATTGTATTTCAAAATATATTTAGTTGAATGTAATACTCAATAAGACAATTTTATTGTGCATGCATATGTTAAATCCTTTGTCTCTAATTCTGAATTTTTGATAATTTTTTGTTTGTTTATTTGAGGTAACAATGAGATCATAAGTTTGATTGAAGAACCATCTGGACCATCTCAAGTGCCAAAATACTCAAACTAAAAATCAGCCTGAAAATGCTATTGAGGTTGAGGTTGAGGCTGAAGCTGAGCATAGAAAAAAAAGAAAAAAAAGACCTAAAAAGCATGCGATGAGTTTACTATTGTGACATTAAGAGATGGAACCAAAAAGGTTGAGTGCAAGCATTGCCACTCAAGGCTTGCTCTTCATAATACGGGGTCTACCAGTCATTTGAATAGGCACATGAACTCTTGCTCTATTCGGTTGGCTTCAATTTCTTGTTCTGGAAAACCCAAGCAGCATGTATTATCTTATCCTACTTTAGAAGTTGAAGGTAAATCTGTTAACTTTAATTTCTTCAAGTATGATAAAGAAAATGTAAGGGAGCTTTTTGCTAAGATGATATGTGTGCATGAATACCCTTTTCGTATGATTGAGCATGAATTTTTCATACTATTTTTGAAAACTTTGAATCCAAGATTTGATCCCATTTCTAGGATGATAGTAAGGAATGACTACATGAAGCTTTATGCTTTAGAGAAGAAAAAAATTAAGTCTCTGTTTGATGGTATTAGTAGAATAAGTTTGACATCTGATTTATGGACTTCTAATCAAACTATTGGTTATATGTCTCATTTTTTGGATTCGGATTAGAACTTGCATAAAAGGGTTATTAATTTTTGTAGCATGACACCTCCACACACTGGTCTTATGATTTCTGATTCTATTTTGCATTGTATAACTGAGTGGGGAATTGAAAATAAAATATCAATCTGTGACTCTTGATAATGCACTGCAAATGATTCAATCAGAAGACATCTTAGGGATAATTTTACAATCGAAAAGGTGGCCTTTATTTTAGTGGTAAAATATTTCATGTTAGATGTTGTGCCCACATTCTTAACTTGATGGTGCAAGATGGTTTGGGGATTATCCAAAATGTTATTCAAAACGCGTTAGAGACCTGCTGAGTACTTGAAAATGTCTCCATCTCGTCTTCATAAATTTGGTGAGATTGTGAAAAATTTACAATTACCATCTTAAAAAAGATTGATCTTAGATGTCCCCACTAGGTGGAACTCCACATATTCCATGTTAGAGTCTGCTTTGCAATTCAAGGATGTGTTCCCATTGTACAAAGAGAGAGACCTTCATTATAACTCTTTGCCTAGTAGGGAAGATTGGGACAGGGCTGAGAGGGTTATTAAATTTTTAGAAGTGTTTAATGAAGCAACAAATGTGTTTTCTGGCTGTGAATATCCTACTTCCAATCTGTTTTTACCTGAGATTTGGAAAATCAAGGAGTTGTTGAATGAAACTATTGTTGATGATTGTGAATATATGAAAGAAATGGCTTACAAGATGAAAGAGAAGTTTGATAAATATTGGGGACAATGCAACTGACTTATGGCTATTGCATCTATCTTAGATCCAAGATATAAGATGTAATTAGTTATATTTTGTTTTCCAAAGATGTATGTTAGTGAATTTGAAGCAAAAAGGAACTTAACACTTATTCAAAATGCTTTGCAAGAACTGTTTGATGAATATGTAGCAATTTACAATGCAGAACAAGTTGTTAATAGTCAATGTGAAACTTCAAGTGCTAGAAATAGTGTTAAACCAATGGTTTCTGTTGGTGGATCTAAGAGTAAGACCAAGAGTAGAGCAGAGTTTGACAGTTGGGCTCAAAACATGGACATTGCATCCCCATGTTTGAAGTCTGATTTGGAAATTTACTTGGAAGAAGGGAGATTGGTTTGTAATGTTAATGATAATTTTGATGTTTTAAAATGGTGGAAGGCAAACACTTTAAAATTCAAGGTCTTGTCTTGTCTGATTTTAGGCACTTCACCCATTCACAGTTAATTAATTGGTAGCCTTGAAAGAAAGATTCTTATTATACGGAGTCCATTTGAATAAAATATCATTTTAAATGAAAGATTCTTATTATACGGAGTCCATTTAAATTTGACGGTCTTTATGAGGACTTTAAAACATTTCTTTCAGGCACATGAATTGTTGAAGCAGAAGAACCTAGAAAGAGAAGGTAAATTTGTTGAGATGACAAGTACCTAAAATTAGCAAAACTGAATTTAGACAAGTATATGAATCATGTGTTGATCCCTCATATTTCATTTCTTTAGCAGCAGGACATAACGCAACAAATTTGATTCCAAATGGCCATGTTCATCCAGAAACGCAGGAGAACTATGGAACATTTGGAAAGGTCACATAAGAAAAATGACTTGAGCTTGTACGAGGATTTGTCAGATTCTAAGGGTATTAACTAAGTCAACGTCCCATTGCAACTTGCAAGAAAGTTCGAGTGGTGGGGCTTCAGTTGCATCTTTTTTCAGGGACTTTGTCGTGAAACTTTGTTTGCCTTTTAAATCTCAAAGCCAGTTCCCATCAATTGTAGTTATCATTGTTGCTGCGATCTTCCTCCTAATGCAGGTATGTAATTTTTAATTAGCATTACTTTTGTTTTGTCTGGCTGCTATTTTTCCTAGTGCTATTGCTCTTTTCAAGTGATACTGTTCTTTTCAAGTGATACTATTTTTCCTATTTTTCCTAGTGCTACTACTCTTCCTCCTAGGTGTTGGTACTTGTGACTCCCCCAAATCCGGGTACTTCGATTTCCACAGGATTTGGTGTTCACTGGACAAATATCATTTATTTATCTACCCATAATAAATTCAAACCATGCAATAGATAGAAATAAAATCCTCCCCGTATGGGGTTACAACATCTGAATAATAAATACAATCCCAGGTCAAACTAACCTTAAACATCTGTGCGAAAACATAAACAAATAAGTCTTAAACAACATCAAGTCTTTACAATAACATTCTTAAAATTAAATAACAAGTCTTCATCACTTATTAGCTTTGCCTTTGCCTTTGCTAGTAGAAGGCTCATCGTACCTTTCGTTCTTAACTGCAATGTTATTATTATGCAAGAGTGAGCATGAATGCCCACAAGTATAAAATGAAATAACAATATGTAATATCATGCGAGTGAATCAAAGACTTCTGAAATAAAAGCTCAACTTTTGAATTAAGAATGAATAACATGAATTCAAAAGATTTCTGAGGGTCATAAGACCTTGAACTATGTCCTAGGTTATCAAGGGTTATACTTGAAACCTTTAACAGTCATAAGACTATGGACTCTTCTACTGCGTGACTTAGGGGATCAGCCGCTTAGTACCATACATCATGCACAATATCTTAACGCTAACGCATAAGTAAATCCCTTTGCAGGGTTGTTTATCTCAGTTTGACATTAGAGTCCGCACCAAAGGAAGTTTGGTTTGGATAAATCAATAAAGGTTCTGAATTTAGAACATTCATCAACTATGGACTAGTTGAATCAATAAGGATTCGCTAGTCTAATAAGGTTCAACAATAAATGATATTTATAATGAATAACAATCTCAATAGGTATACAATAGAAAAATTATTGTATAACAGAATCATACTTTGAAAAGATAGTAAATCTTTAACATAACAAATGAACTTGATTTATAACTTGAATAATGATAACAAGTAGGGTTAAGAAATTTGCCCCGTGCGTAGATTACACGCTAATTAAACACGTTCCTTGAATTTAATCCTACATATCATTTCCATTCACAACTATAGTTAATTATAATGTAACTAGTCATCATAAATTCATTCTCTTTGTCTAACTTTGATTATGACCATACTTAGTCAATTTATCACATTCATTATCACATAATTTACACTTCATGAATAACAAGCTAATTATGTATTCAATAATTCAATCTACATGCAATTATGTTATTAACATGCTAAGCATCTATTTTAACATCTCGTTATACTTCTAACATATTTCTATGTTCCTTAAATTAGGTTAACATGACATTCATGGACTTGCACACTTTAAAAAAAATTTAGTTTCTGAACATTCTGGAGAGTGGCGTTGCGGCATCACTTTTGTGCTTGTTCTCGGTCTTTGTGGTAGCGATGGCGCCACGACTAGACTTTTCAAGGCCATGCAAGACGAGCCTTATAAGCGTTAATTGTGGCCATGGCATGACGATTCTGAAATACGTAATTGCAGTCATGAAAAATCGCAGAACATGCCAATTTCTACCAATTTGTTATTTCTTACGCGAAATTTGACACACCCATATACTAGAATTCGTATATAATCATTACCCAACAATTATAGAGTGGTTTTAACCAATTAAAACACATAATCACAGAATTGAAATATGTAAATTTCACTGTTCTTGAAGGTTTTGAAAACAAAACATGAAAATTACTACTACGGATTCGTTATCACACCGAATCCGTTCATTTAAAGTTTGGTCTCTTCGTATCAACATGCATAATAACATACAAGTGTAAAATTTTCAAAACCATTTATGTTTGACATATTAAAATCACATATAAGGGCCATATGGCCATATCTCATACTCTGTAAATTTTGAAGCAATCATATACGATGTATTTTCATGAAACTGAAGATATGGTTTATACAATATATATAATCAAATATGATATGATAACATTTATTACATATATCAACACATAATTCATACCCTTTATAAATACAGAGATCTTACAGAACTTTGAAAGCCATATTCATAAAAACTTTAATAACGTAATTTACAATTTGGGAAGGAGGAGATTACCCTGGGTATAGAGTATAAATTAGTAGGCTTAGATGCTTTTCAATTCCTCACTCTCAATCTCCTTCACAATCTCTAAATTTTTCTCTGATAATTTATCTCTGTGATTGCTTTGTTCTTAGACTTAGAAAATAGGAAATAAGAAGACGTATATATGAAAGGAACTGACACACTGAGTGGTCAGTTAACCCAATCATGGGTTAACTGCTATTAACTCCCCATAAGGTTTTGTTTGGTTAGGCTTAATTGATTCAGAGTCGTTTAATTTAATAAATCTCTTATACTAAAGTTTAAATCGTGTCACACCCAATTATACCATAACTCAAATATATTATTTAATATAATTTGGATAAAATATAATAATTTCTCATTAATTCACATAGTCATATAATTAATTTTCTCATTAATTATAAAATAATATTAGGCTTATTAAATATTTCATTTAATTTAATAAACTCACATAATTACATACTTTGAATAATAATTATTCTCCACATTAATTTAATAAATATAACACATATCATTAAATTAATCTATCACAATTACATCAATTAATTATTTAATCTAATAATTAAATCATCGAAAATTTTAATTTAATTCAATAAATATTAAGAATTAAATTACAAAAATTTCGTTCGTCACAGTACTAATGATGACAAGCAGAGTTGAGATGCCAAAGTGTTGTAGAACTAATAGTTGGTAATTTTCTTAACTACATGGTTTCATGTTAATCATCAAATTATTTAATAAATTGCTCATATTGACATTGGTAATTACAGAGGTAGCAATGCAGGACTATGTGTTCGTTGAACTAGTTCTTCCACCAATAAAATATAAATAGCTCTTGTAAATATCATTGGAAATAAAGAGAGGGTGATGTGTATGTAAGAGATTGGATAAATGTAATGATGTTACTAGAAATTGTATCATAGAATAATTAATATTGTAAATTTATCATTGTAATATTTGTAACACATGTATTTTTATATATAAATGAAATTGAAGTTTTTCTAAGATTTCACTTTATGTCTCATTTTGGTGTGATCCATCTCAGACTCGAGCTCGAAAAGAATGGCTCGCGAATTACTCGTTGTGAAAACGAGTCGAGTAACTCCGAGCCGAGTAGTATTCGAGTAATTTACGAGTCGAACTTGAGTAGCCTTAGAAATTATCAGTTCGAATTCGAGTCGAACCTGAACACAAATTTTCTGATTCGAGTCGAGCTTGAGCATTATGGGGTTCAGATCGATTCGGGCTCATTTTCACCCCTAACGATAATCGTCGAATTCGTGAAATTCTCAGAATGGAAGTTGAATTTTGATGTTGAGCTCGGAAACGTTGGTTTTCGATGGGAACAAGTCTTATTTGGCATTATAGAGTTGCGGACTTGAAATGACCGAATTCCGACTTAGAACGAAGAAACGAGCGTTGAACGTTCACGAACGTTTATCGTTTTCGTTAAAAATGAACTCAAAGGTGAATTTTGAGTTAACGAAGTCGAAAATGAAAAATTCTTGCATGAACACGTAGAGTATGTGATTTGTGAGCTAATGGCTTTTGAACAAGCCAATTCGGACTTAAAATGAGCAAATTTGGAGTCCGAGAAGTTCGTCAGGTAAAACAAAGTCATCCAATTTTCTCGCACAGACAGAAATGACGTCCATGAGCCAAAGGTAAATAAATAGTACCCGCAAATCTTGAGAAAATGCTATAACCCATCGGAGTTTGGTAGCCAAATGTGCACGAACCCAGGTGAACCTCTCTCATGAGTCACGTCGCGGCGTGGGTCAAGGAAGGAAAGCTGGCGCCACAGCGCCAGACTTAGGGTTTACATAGAAAAGAAAGATTATGAAGATAAAAAGAAAGTAAACTAATTAGTAATGAACTAAAGCTTGAAGTAACATTGTTTAAGTTATTGTTAAACCTTAAGTATGATAACTAAAGGTTGAAGATAATCAATCGAACATGAACGTAATGGCAATGTAAACTATAACGGCAAGCCGGAACCAATAGTAACAAATCTAATACATGATTAGATTGAGAAGAAGGGTAAGATTCATCAGGAACCATGTATGTTTATTCATGACCTAATGTGTTATGTTATGTGATCATCTACTCTAGAGACCTTAAAGACTTAAAGTGAACGTGTAATAACAGTAGCAGACGCTGAAGGCAAGTGTTTTAACCCTTGTCTCAGTTCAATCTGGACAAGATTTGTGATTCATGTATTCTTACGCATGAATTATTGTATGATGAAGTCGAAGCCAATTCTTTCGGCTAGACTTACGATATGTTGGATTTCTTATAATCTATTAAAGTATTGTCAATGTTTTGCCAAATTATTTGGTGTGGTTTTCAAATGAAGACTGAGTATGCTAAACAAATGTTTTATTGTCAAACGACAGGCACATGAGATTACGACAACTTAAACGTACATACGTTTAAAGAATGTAGTGTTGATCAACATGGAGTAATATAGGCTTATCACCTAGACGTGCTCGTAAGATATGTCAGACTTACGGACTTAGTGTCGGGTTGTCCTTTTCAAAGAAAGTATGAAATGCTCATGGTCTTGGACTGGAATTGATGTTTTACTGAATACTATTCATTGTGAAACATTTTAACAAAAGTGAAGTGCTATTTTGAATTATCGATAGTACTTCATAACTATTGTTCAGTTATTGAAGATATATGATTCCTATGTTTCAAGCATATTGTTTAATGGAATTGTCATACTTGCTGAGCTAGTTATGCTCACTCTTCCTTGAACCATATGAATGCAGCTAAGACCGAACGGACCGAAGGATCCGAAAAGGATAAAGGGAAGGCTAAGGTGAACCAGTAGATTACTTATGTAATAGTATAGGTGAATGATATTAATATTTGTTATTATGACAAGAACAAATGTAATGGTTATTAAGAACCTGGGGAGTGGTAATATTGTTTCGGAATATATATAAGACATATTCGTTCTTTTGAGGAATTTCAATTGAATGTATATGTGAACTGTAGCACCGTGTAGCACCATATGTCGGGTTGGAAGATACCCGGATTTGGGGGCATCACAGTAGAAGCATATTCAGTGTGTAAGAAGTTCAATTCAAGCTCAAGGAGGTATACTTTCTAATTATGTTCTTGAAATGGGTCTTGTTTGATTCTTTGAATTTCTTGAAATTCTATGTCAAACATGATGAATTAACATGTTATAATGTGTTTAAGAAGTTTACTAGCATGTATGAATATTTTAGTAATGGTTTGGAACATGTTTGAGTCAAGGGAAATGGAGTTGGGTAACACTCTGCAAAATGTAGTCCGCTTCGTTCTCGAACTGTATACGGCGCAATTGCCGCCATATAATTGTACTAAGGCCCAGCGTAGCTACGCCGGATTCTGAGATAAGTTGAGCCTTCTGTTTTATAACCTGTGTCGACGTCGGGATTTTTAGTTGTCCCTTTCAGTTACTTGTTCTTTGGTGTTCTCATTTTAGGTGAGATTTGTTTTAAAAAATAAGTGAAAAAGGTCCGACATGTATAATGTTGACGATCGACTGTTAAGAGTTGCCAGTTGGTTTTTTAAATGGTTGTACAACACAACCGAGAAAAGGTTTGCACATTGACCCGGTGATGTGACATCGCTAAACAATTGGGTGAAACCGAGATTCATTAGGGTGCGAGGGACTTGGTTATGCGAGGGAAGGTGTTAGGCACCACCCGACATCCGTGTTACCATGGTGACCGCTTCTTTCAAGAAACTATTATCCGAATGTGTGTGTGAGGGTCAATGTGTTTTATTTGGAAGTAGTGTGAGGCCTCGTCACACCTATATATATGAGTGGTTGAATTTATGTAAAATTCGCTTTTTAGCAAGATATGGCGTTGATGTTTTATAAAGAGGTTTTTCAAACCACGATGCTCAATAGTAATTGAGACCTTTACACTTCCATTTTATTAAGTGTTCTATTTGATTGATTTTATTTTCGAGATGCGAAGCATCTATAAGAAAATAATGTACAAAATAATGCCGACTTCCTCGTGGGTATGAAAACCATCCGAGGAAATTCGCATATCGCAGAATAATTTACAAGTCGCCATAAATTGAAAATATCCATCACGGAACCAAATCTAGATCCAATAGTCAATCAATCTGTGATCACATGATTCCTAAAGCACATGATACCACAATTTATATGAAAGCGATAGCGAGATATATATATAAAAGTCAGTAAATATATATATACAGAACATGATTACCAACCACGAAGCACCTCCATGGGGATCGAAATGCAAATAAAGTCAGTAAAGTTATCAACCGCCATGGAGGAAACTCCAGCAGACAAAACGTAAATAAAGTCAGATATAAAGCAATCAACTGCCACGAAGTGAACTTCAAAGCGATTTAAACATAAAGAAAGTCAGAAGCGATCAACCACCATGAAGTAAACCCTGTGTGGAAAGAAATATATATATATATATATATATATATATATATATATAAAAGCGATAAACGCATGTGATGTAAAATCTGTGCTCATCGAATGAGTTCGACAATGATTCATATATATAAGTATATATATGTAAAGCGAGTAAACGCACCGGATGTAAAATCCAGGCTCATCGAATAGTGTTCAACAATAGTTCATATATATAAGTATATATATAAAAATGAGTAAACGCACTGGATGTAAAATCCAGGCTCATCGAATAGAGTTCGACAACAGTTCATATATATATATATATATATATATATATATATATATATAAAAGCAAGTAAACGCTCCGGATGTAAAATCCAGGCTCATCGAACAGAGTCCGACACACAGTTAATATATAAATGTATATATATATATATATATATATATATAAAGCAAGAACGCCTCCTGCATCAAGTTCAGGCTCAATCGAGGCATAACTCGATAATGTTAGACTTTGTATCGCTAAAGTCTTATTCGAACAACAGTAAATGGAAGTGTGATAAATCTAGTTAAAACTAATTAACAAAACAAGTAAATGGATAACGAATGGTAATCGAAGGAATTACAAGCTAAGGTCACAACCTTACCCCACATAGGCATTCTGTCGAACACCTAGCGTGCTATGCTTCATCAATCTAGCTACCCTTCTCTCTTTGGTCTTAATGGTCATGACAATTTGTCGACAGAGAACACACATGTGCTTATGCACCTTTGTTAAGGTATCCACAAACATATCCTCTCCAAATCCACCCAAAAGGGAATAGAACAAAAAAGAACGTCCAAGCTAGATACAATCCTACAAATGTCTATGCGAATTAATCATAACAAGGATTTAAGCATAAGTTCTCTATTAGGTCGCACGTGGCGCACAAATATATGTCTATTCTACGCACAACTTATGCAGTCGAAACCCATAATCACATGCCAATATATTTAGGTGTAAATCTACAATTCTTTTATCGATATCATATAGATTACCAAAATCATCACTAATGTCTTAGCGAGAATCATTAAGCATGAATATATTAAACCAAATCATATAGTGCTAACCAAAGAGATAAGACAATCAATTTAAATAACAAAGGGTTCCATTATAACCTTAGAGCCAATATTCAGTTCATAGCTATTGAACAAAATAGAAGTAGCAATAAAGACAACATTTATAGATTACAAAATTAGAGGAAATAAATGGATAAGAATAAACTTTGTCGAGGCACTTCAGTCTCCAAGCATTTCGCTCCTCTCAAGCTTTCTAATCTGTGTAACTCACCGCTCTTGATGCTCCAAGGAAATCCAGACTTCTCCCTAAACTACATAATCTATATTTACAGACATCAACTAAGAACTAGAGAGAGAAATACAGAAGAAAAGAGTAAAACTAATCTATCTTAAGCTAAACTATGTGACTGTACGATATAGGATGTCTCATACGAAATATAGAGGCTCTCATGTGTTATATATGCACCCCTCCTTCAAGCTAGGTCAAAATAAGTCATTTCTGCATGGGCACCGGAGCTCCCGCTGTGGCGCGGGCAATAGACCTATGGGTGGCGCTGCGGCGCCATGTAAGTTTGGAAAAACTGGAGCTCGTGCTGCAACGCGAGCCCATAAAGGATAAGTGGCGCTGCGGCGTGAAGGTGACATCAGCAAGGACACGGAGGTGGCGTCGCGATGTGAGATATAGGCTAGGCCTTGGCGCCATGGCGCGGCTACATGTAAAATGACCATTTTGCCCTTGAATGCTAGAAAACACCTGTAAAGCCCTGCAATACGTCGATTAAGCATAATAACACTATAATCATATAAAACTATATAAAATCTACGAGATCAGGAAACTATTTAAGTCATAAGGTATCCGATTCGTGGGTATAAATCCCACTCATCAATAACCCCGAGATATCTAGCTCAAACCCAGAAATACCGCTGGAAGTTTTAACCTCAGTCTCGGAAATAACACCGGGTGTTTCAGTTTCAACCTCGGAGATAACCCCGAGGACTACAGTTCAAATACTGGAAATCACACTAGAGAAGACTGTGTCATCTCAGAGATAACCCCGGGATACTCAGTCTCAGCCCTGGAAATAATACCAGGAAAAAAAGTGGAAAACTCGGAGATAACCCCGAGGCATGCAGTTGCAGTTCTGAAGATAACCCCAGAAATGCTTGTTTCAAACCCATGCAAATAACTTCAAACACTCGACAAAAGCCCCGAGGCACTCATCTACCAAGTCCAGAGATAACCCCGGGAAGTCAGGCACATCTCAAAAATAACACTGAGGATGGTCAACACCTGCAGCAGTCCAATCTCAGAGATAACCATGAGCAACGACCGCTAAAATAGCTCAATCCGGAGATAACCCCGGTAAAGGGAAGGATCGTTATTTTTCCATCTCAAACCCACATCGCGCTGTCTCAACAACAACATACATACATTCTACATAGCAATGTCCTACAAGAACAAAAGAGCGCCAATCCTGAGTGACTACTGCACAAGACAGCACACCGAATAGAATTTGAAGCTTGAAGACATAGGGCATGGTCCCATCTTCCTGACTTCGTACAACCTCTAATCCCATGTCATTGTGTAGCTCTCGACAACAGCATGCCGTAAAAGGTCTTATACACCTTGATCGGATGCCTAGATTGAATTTTTGAAAGTTCGAGCGGACATCATGTTGCAAGCGTGCACGTACTTCGAGATGGTGGGACCAAAGAAAACCTTTGTCACCCCGTGGCACCACTGGGAAGTGCATCTGCGGTCGCCAGAAGTATACTCATACTCCCCCTCTATAAATAGAGGGCTTGGGGTAGCCATCTTGTAGAGAGAAAAGGCGAGGAAGCCCTGTCCAATTTGCTCTATACACACTATAAACTAAGTGCTTTCTCATTTTAAAAACTTGTGAGCTTATATATTGTTATATTTTTACCGGCAGGAGCCGAGTGTTCATCCCTTTAAATTTATTGAGGTCTTCTTTGGCAGTCCACTGGAAGCTTTCTTACACACCTTAAAGCCTTTCTCTTCATCTTTGCACACACCCTTCTTCACGCTGAGAGTCGTGTTGCATGTGTATGCCCAGATTTCGGTCCGCGACTTTTATGTTTTTTATATATAATATATAATATATATATATATATTTATTATATTTATATATATGGACTAACATTATCGAGTTATGCCTCGATATAGCCTGGATTTTACATCCGGAGCGTTTATTTGCTTTTATATATATATACTTATATATATGAACTGTTGTCGAACTCTGTTCGATGAGCCTGGATTTTACATCCAGAGCGTTTACTGCTTATATATATATATTTACATTTCATCCCGTCTAGAGTTTACTTCGTGGCGGTTGATCGTCTTTACATCTTTGTTTACATTTTTGATCCCCCATGGAGGTGCTTCGTGGTGGTTGATCTTGTTTTTACAGCTTTATTTACATTTTTGATCTCCCATGGAGGTGCTTCATCGTGGTTGATCCTGTCTATATATATATATATATTTACCGCTTTTATATATTTACATTTCTGATCCCCCATGGAGGTGCTTCGTGGTGGTTGATCATGTATGTATATATATATTTATAGCTTATATATATATATATAACTGCTTATGGCTTTTCATATAAATTGCGGCATCATGTGAGCTTAGGAATCATGTGATCACAGATTCAGTTCCCGTGATGGACATTTTCAGCTGTAAGCAGCTTGTAAATTTATTCACGGTGTTTGGATTTTCTTAGATGGCTCCCATGCCCATAAGGAATTCGACACTGCTTTGTACATTATTTTCTCAAAGATGCTTCGCATCTCGAAAATAAAAAGCAATCCAGCCGAATATTTAATAAAATGGAAGTATCAAAAGGTCTCAATTACTATTGAGCATAAGGGTTTGAAAAAACCTCTTTTACAAAACATCACTGCTATATCTTGTTTAAAACTAACTTTTTACATAAATTCAAACCCTGTGTATATAGGTGTGAATGAGGCCTCACACTACTTCCAAATAATAGCACATTGACCCACCCACACACACACATATTCACATAATAGTTTCTTGAAAAATGGCGGTCACCGTGGTAACACGGATCTCGGGGGGTGCCTAACACCTTCCCTCTGCATAATCAAGTCCCCGGACCCTAATGAATCTCAGTTTCATAGACCCATTTAGCAGTGTCACATCATTGGGTCAATGTGCAAACCTTTTCTCGGTTGTGTTGGTACAACCATTTAAAAACCAACTAGCGACTTTATAAATAAATCAATTATACATATAAATGTCGAACCTTTTCATAACTTGTTTTTTCAAACAAATCTCACCTAATATGAGAACACCAAAAGACAAGAACAAAAAAAGGACAAATAAAAATTCCGACATCGACAGGTGGCGACTCCGCTGGGGACACCAATGAGAGGACTTAAGCCGCTATTACAATCTTTTTCAAAACTGTTATATGCTTATGTGTGGATGTTGTATTTACATTCGATGGATGTGTACGAATGCATTTACTTACTGCTTTACGCTATATCTGCTTGTGATATTAGTGCTTCGCACATGTCATCATTTTCATAAATGGTGAGACACGTTGTATGTGAATGTATGTTGTGTGGTTCCTGTAATACTCGAGAATTTCCACGTATTATAAAATGAATATATTAATGGAAATACTATTTATATGAATATAAGTGTCGTTGTTTTATGAGTTGGTTAATACAATTGATTTGTATTAGATCAATACGTATTAAGAAGTGTGAATTGACAATGAGGATGGTGAACTTCCTTGTGTGGCATATTGCGAAACGAGGAAACCCCTTAAGTGAATTAGAAAGACAATTAAGAAGATTAATCGTGTTGATCATGTGAATTCTTATAAGTAATCAATACGCTCGTAGATTTGTAGTAACACTTTTGTGGACATCAATTCATGTTATATATAACGCATTTAACAATGAAAATTGAACGCAATCAAGCTAAACAAGTCTTGCACCGCTGTGGCACGACGCAGATTAAGGGCGTCAAAGAAAGAGAAGATAAATCGCACAAATTGCGCCAGTAGTCGATTGAGTTGGTTACTTTCTCTCAGTAAATCATCAATTGGGGACATTAATTTTATATGTGTAACATGGATGAAACCATATGATAGGAGTATATTGCAATATATCCAGAAATGTAATTAGAATACTATCGATAATTAATGGTTATGAAAATCCATAATTTCATCAATAAAAAATGGATTAAATTATATTAGTGGTAATTAATCGAGGAGGTGAATAATTTATTTACTTAACATAAATAAGTAAGTTATTAATATAATAATATTATATTGATGAGTTATGAGCATGTGAACAATAATACAAATATAACTATATAGTGTGGTGTGACATTTATGTGGCGATATATTAAGTCTTATAAAACTAAATTGTATGAGGCAATGTGGTTAAACATATTGGAACTATATGTTATAAATACATTGTGAAATGTGTATGTAACAATAAGCATGTGGGTAGACATTAACATAAAATGTACATGGATTATATGTATATTATATAACACCTACTAACTTGAAATGTTTAGTCATATTGTGACATTAGGTTATATTATATGGTTGATATAACATAAGAGTAAAAATGTGTGGGCTAAGTGTTGCTGAGAGTTTCTTTTGTCCCAAAATGAGTGGCACAAGGACATAAATAGTGACTCTAAGCTATAATACGTATGTTTTCAAAAGGCTAAATCCTAGATGATCATGGATAGCTAGGTGGTTGGTATGGAGTTGTTGAGCCACCCTTCATGAACCATTGTTTCATTGCATTGCACCATGAATTCATGTTTTGTGTAACACCAATGCCCAGTCCAAACTTCTCCTTTAAATAGCAGACCAAAATTTCTCAGTGATGTTCTTGAAGTTGTTTGAGATTTTTTAAGTAGGAGATTGAAAGCATACAAGCATTCTTAGAGCTTAAGAGTTCAAGTAGTAGCAAGTTCTTTCACATTACAAAGGTATAATTCCATTACTAGCTTTGCAATTTTAGTTTCTATAAATAGAGTTGTCGAGTTCTTGAAATTGCAAATTTTTGATTTTGTAGAATTGGATGTTAGTATGGATGAGTAATGTTCATATGGTTGTTATATGACCTTACAAACATGTTTAAACTGATATATGAGTGTTTAGGAATGATTTCGTGAGTAATTTCTGTGTTTGGGCTAAACAGTTGCCGAGGTTTATTGTTCCTGGTCTGAACTAGACACGGCGCAGCTGCGCCAGATTAACACTAGGGCTCAGTGCAGCTACACTGACCTCTGAATTTTGTTTTGAAATTTGTTATAGTACTATGACTTATGATAGCATGCAAGAATATGTAAGGAATATATATAGAGATATGGACCTAATTTGAGCATGTTAGACTAGCTTAACATGATTAAAGAAAATGTGTAGCTTAAAATGGATTTAGGGACTTAGGAACGAACTTATTGTGTATGTATGTATACTAACTTTGCAAGCATGTTAGTATGACTTAGAAATGCATGAATAAACCTTTAGATGGTGTTTATGAGGTTAGTAAGCATGCATAAACATGTTGAACTTACTAGTGAGCTTTGAATATGAATATTGTCAAACTATCTCGAGGACTAGAATATGACATTTGTGATCATGTTTGATGACACTCTTAGGCACACTCATGTAGTATAAACGTATATATACCGTGCTTGTGTATCACATTTCAAGAAAAGCATAAACGAAGCATGTTTTCAACCAAAGCGGTACTAATTGCATATATGTGTTATAAATACTCACAAGCATGCCTATTATGAGTGTTATAACTATCTTGTTTGTTTAGAGAGCAAGCATGATAGCCTTTGTGGTTTCATGACCTTGGATGGCCTTAAATTGTCAAAATAATCAATTTAGAAATTTTATGAAAGAAGGAACCTAGATTGACTTAAGAGGCATGAAAAGACCTTTAACATAACAAATGTATCATGTATGATTGTTTTGGTCAAGCCGAGCAGAAGCCACAAGGCAGGAGCTGAGTCTTGGCATAGCTAGAGGATGGCGCAATTTGCACTTTTGATCTAAAGCTTAGCCATGGCATGCTGCCTTGCTTCCATTCATAATGATTTGGCCAGTTTTGAAATCTAATCTTGGACCAGTTAACTTGTATGGTACCTAAGATGCTAGAGGTGGTTTAAAACCGCTTGATAATGTTTTACTTGAATGCCATGAGAAATGTAAGTTTAATTTATAAGAATAAACACAAGAATGGTAAAGTGGTATGGGAAAGCTTCTAGCATGCATGTATGTTAGGCTATAGGTATAAATGGTATGTTAAAGTGGGACAGAAAATGCAAGGCAACAACTCATCTGATTCAGCGGGATGGGGGCACAAGGCCCCCCTAGGTTTCAGACAGTAGCATGACTAGCCAACAACAATTCATAAATGAGTTCTGTTTTTGAACTGATGAATGAAGAATGCCTACACATGTCTTTAACGTGTAATATATGATGAACATGCTACGTAATGTGATAAGGAACATGCCATGTGATAGAAATGAAGGTTATTCATAGCTTTCGATTAATAAGTCCAAAAAGGGTGTTTACATAATATCAAAACAAAGATACGTGAGTTGAACTTGTGATGACGTATAAACTGATTTTGTACCATATGTGCATACTTGAATTATGTCTAGCTTGATTAAAGACTAGGTTAGCTAATGAACATCTTAAACATATAATTCGCTATAAATAGGATTCGAAAGTGTTGATTTTTTAACGTGGATAAACTACGCGTAAGGCAAGTATCCGAACCTACTTTACATTGTGCAAGTATTCTAAACTCTTGCATTACTTATTCCAGTGAATATCGTAAACTTATCTCTTTGAATGTAAGTTATCCTACTTATTTGTTCAATCGATCTAGTATGCTTAAACTCTTGTGTAAACTATTGTTCATGATGAACATGGTATTGTTCTTAAAAATTATGAAAGAGTTGATGCCATTTGATTCGGCTAGACTATATGCATGTTTATAAAACTGTACAAATCAATTGATTGGTGCAGAAATCTTAAAGACTGAGTTGAACAACCCTTATGGTAAGGGGAATGTATGTTGTTGGAAACGCCAACACATGAGTATATTATTACTGTGGTGTTATGCATAACTTAGAGTATTGTAGACTTATCCTCTATAGTACTTGTTTCTTTTGGGTTATCAGTTTAATATTGGTAATTCTAGTAGATGTTCAATAGTCCTTAGTGACTGCTCAGTATAAATTGTTATCCAGTCGGATACCTTGATAGTCTTTGAATTCATATATATATCTGTTGATTTATATTGGATCATTGTTCTTATTCCAAGAATTGTTGATAATTTATTATTCATGATATTATTTTGAAACCCTGAGATATCTTAGTAATGATACTTCGATATTTCAAACTTGTGATATAAAACTCCTTATCCTTGTTGTATATTACTTGCTGGACAATTTGTGCTCATTCTTACTTATTTAAAACCTTTCAGTTAAGACGGAACATGGAGGTGTATCTGGGAAAGACAAAGGAAAGGGCAAGGCTACTGACTAGCTTGTCCCTTTATGTTTAAATCTATCATGTTGTATTAAGACTATTTACAGACTATGTTTAAACTTAAGTAGGATTATATAATAAGTCTTTATTCGATATTATTATGTAATCTATTAAGTACTGTAGGTTGCGAGACTTGGGGGAATAATTATAATAAATCGTTGTATATTATTCTAAATTAGATCTTTCGTTGTGAATGTGTGATTTTAGTTATTATGGTAATACTTTGAGAACGTGACGAACCGAATTCGGGTGACCAAGTGGAGGTCAGAATTTGGGGGCGTCACATGTTGGTATCAAAGCGATAGTTATAAACCTTAGGAACGAGAGTCCTTAGATTATAACTTAGGAAAACTTAGAAGTTAGGAGAGGGATAAAACGGATAAAACTCATGTAGAGTTTCCTTGAGAGACTTAGTGTGTTATGAAATGTAACTTCATTCTATACAATGAACTTATATTATTTAACATTCTGATGGAGTTGCTGCTTGTCTTATCTTATGTTGGTGATTATAGGATGACTGACATGGGAGGACCTAGCCGAGTAGTTGAGGAGGAGCCACGTGATATCCACGTAGTCTATGAGACACCCATGATAGCGGAACATATATCGATAGTTGCCCCTATTGATGATGATGATGAGGAGGAGGAGATGGTGCCTCTACCTGAGGAGTCTGATCTGGAGGAGGAGCCTATGGAGGAGGAACCCGAGCCCATGGAGGACTTCGACGAGACTACATTTGAGGATCTGATAATTGGAGAGTATGAAGAACATATTTTGGAATTAGGATGTAGAGTCAAGGAGCTAGAGACTGAGACTCTAGAGAGGCAACTGGTGATGCAGGAGATGGAGGTAGAAATTGCTCACCGTAAAGATGGGTGCCTTATTTCACCGATCGGTGGCGAGGAACGTCGAGTTGGCAGGAAAGTTAGAAGAATTGGAATTGTAACATTCCGGAATTTTAAATGTAATATTAAATATTTATTGATTTATATAAATATTTAATGGATGTGATTATCGTTGAATAAATATTTGTTCAATTGATTTAATATTTTTTAGTTAATTATTTATTAAATAAATAATTGATGAATCAAGGAAATGATTATTATATTGATATTTCAATTTAAATGATTAATTATTTGTATTGTGTTATGTGATTAAAGGATTTATTTAATTAATTGTGATTTGCATTAATTAAAATAAATATGAAAGCTTGATTAAATATAGTGTGACAAATAACTATATTATAAGGAGTTATTAAAATAAATTAAAGTAGTTTAATTTAGTTTTAACAAACAAGGCTTAATATATTAATTCTTTAATATTTAAAGGGTTTTGCCAAACAAGCCTTATGGCTTTTGAGATTTCTAGTTTATTTAAATAAAATAAAATAAATAAATAAAATAATAAATATAAAGTGTACGTTATTGTGATAACCGATGATGTTTATTAAGGCCATATCAACAGGTTGTTTTTTTATATTACGACATCGGCTATTGTAGTTTCATTCTAGTTGTGCTAGCAAAGAGAGAAATTGAGAGTTGAGAGAAATTGAGAGAAATCTTAGGATTTTCAAGCAGTTCCAGTGGGTTAACAAGAATTACACGCTAATTGAAGGTATGTTCACAAACTTAGAGTTATATATGTGTGTATATACGTGTATATGTATTTCACGACAAGAATTTTCTCATATTCTGTTATAAGCAATTGTTGAATTGTGGATTTATATAGTTGGTAATTGTAATTATATATGTTTATAATCCTAGAATTTATGTCAAATAAGATAATTGCAAGCTAATTTCGGTTTACAGTGGAAGAAAATTTTGACAGTGCATATTTATATGTTTTTTTCATATGTTCATGGAAAATACCAATTTTGAGGGTCAAATTGCATGCTAAAATGTTAATTGAGTTTTGTTTATGCTAGTTTGTTGAAATATGAGCATAACATAATTGGAATGGAGTGATTTGGCCAAATAATGAATTCACAGTGATGATTTTTGGGATGAATATCAAAAATTGGAATTTTATGTGAGAAACAAGAAAATTGAGAAATTAAAATAGTGTTAGTAGGTGTTAAATTGTGTTAAGTGATTGTATATGTAAGCAATCATGTTTATGATAGTTGTATATTTATTTTACGTGTTATTATCACTGTTTGATGGGTTAAATTCGTGTTAGTTGGCTTAATAAAATGTGCCGAAGCTCTATTTTGAAAAACTGGGTTCTACAAGTCACATGCGTAGACAACCCTTAAGCGCAGCGCCAAATGTTGTAGACGGCGTGAGGCATCCCCATATAAAACTCAAGGCTACCGTGAGTACCCATTTTCGAATAATCAAGTTTAATTGTTCTGCAGACTTTGGTTGTTCTTTGTAGCTTAGCTTAAGGTTATGGAATATGAGAATCAGGTAACAACAAGGCTAATACAGAGTTGTGTTATATGTATTATGAATTCAAAATGTTAAAAGTGATTAGTAAATCAAGAATACGTTATGTAATAATTTGGTATACATAATGAACGTTAGACAAGGGTTGCGAAGAAAAACACTTAGAGTTTCTGAAATTTAAATGGTAGCTTAAGACTTGTGCTTAAATAACAAGTTTAGTTAGTAATGCATTCTATATTGAAAAGTGAATATTTGTATGTCTAATAGATGTTGTGGTTTTAATACTGTGTATAGGTGAATGCGAGTTTTAATATTTTAGCTTACGCTCGAGGCAAGTTTTCTAACTCTACACTTTCATTAAGCTAGTTCATTTATTACATTGTGCAAGTTTTCTAACTCTACACTTTCGTTGAGCTAGTTCATTTATTACATTGTGCAAGTTTTCTAACTCTACATTTTTGTTGAGTTAGTTCTATTATTATATTGATTCATTCTAACTTGTTTATAATTAAGCAAGTTTCTTAAGTTCTATTATTGTATAATGAGCGTAGGTTTTGAACTCTCATCTCTATTATTGAACTATTTTAATTCCTTGCATGAGTTAATACATTTTTGGGCAAGTTTTTAGTTTCTAGCTTGCTCTCAGTTACATGTACATTCAGGAATATCATTCTAATGTTATAAGACTCGAACCTTAGCTTATTTTATTATTCAAGCAAAGGTTAACCAGTTTATTCATTCTATTGAATACTTATGCTCTATAGTTATTTCAAGCATGAGTTAGATATGTAGAATCAGTTCATTTATGATTCTCAAATGTTCTAAGTTATGTTGTTATTAAACAACTGTTGTATTATCAAGCATTGTTGATTCAACTAATTCCCTAGTTGATGATCATTAAACTTCAATTACCCTTGAAAGCTTATCAAAACCAAACTTTCTTTGGTGCGGACTTGTACTCTAAATAGTGAGATGAACAACCCTATGTTTAGGGGTTTACGCTTAGTGTTAAAATGGTTGTGCACAATAAATTGTATGAAGGATTGATCCCTCTAAGTACGTGGAGTCCTTATAGTCATACGACTGTTAAAGTTAAAGTTGAAAGATTACTTATAACTGTGGACATGGTTCATGGTCATTTAACCCTCTGTAGAATATTTTAGAATGTTAATAGAATAAATCATTCAGTTCTATTGAGCCTATGAATTGGAAAATGTTGAAATGATAATAGAACATATCATTCAGTTCTATTGAGCCTATTATTTGGCAAATGATGTAAAGATATTTATTCTTATTTCAAGTGAGCTTTGTTTGCTCACTCTTACATATTTATACATTTATTGCAGCTATGGTTGAGAAGGTAGATAAACCTACAACTAGCAAAGGAAAGGGAAAAATGTACAAGTCATGAAGACTTGTAATTTTGCTTAAATCGTTATGATGATAGACTTTTAATAATGATGTGATGTAATAATTTTATTTCCGCACTTGAATGATTGTATTAAAGGTTAGAGAACCTGGGAGATAATGTTTTTATGCAAGAAGAGGAAGATGAACAAGATGGGCTATGATCTACGCACGACTTTGGAGAGGTTGATAGATGGGGTAAATCACTACCCCGCTGAGCAAGGACATACCTGACATACCATAAGTCGGGATATGGTGGCACACATCACACAGAAGGAGTATCAGAGCGTCGTGGAGCATGGAATGTTAGATTGAGTCTAGAAGGGAGAGATCAATAGTGTAGTAGTTTTATTTATGTGTTGTTAATATGTTGTTATAATCTCAATCTTTTGTGTAAGATGCGAGATGATGGTAACCCCAACTTTTGGAAAATGTTAGGGGGTAGTAAGCTAGTGTTGTCCCCGTCTTTTGCGATATTAGGGGATATGTATTTTCATTTATATCAGTATACTAGAAAAGAACGTGTATTGTAACCATTTGGCATATATAAATGATCTTATTTCAGAAATGTGTTATAAACTTTTAGTTCTTTTCGTTTGGAAAATGTCTAAATATGATAGTTAGATAATAAGATGAAAACTTTTGTGATGCAGAAAATGCCGCCCAGACATAGAATAACTGTCAAAGAAGAGTCAGTTAATGATGAGAGAGGACCAGTAGATCCGGTACAACGACTGGTAGATTTATTGGGACAAGCTCTGAGGGGAAGAAACGAACCCGTACCACCCATTCCCCAAGCTGTCCCAGTAACAACCTTTAAAGATTTTAAGAGTGTAGGACCCCCAGAGTTCACAGGAACTACTGACCGGATAGTTGTACAAACCTGGATTAAGGAGATCGATAAGGCCTTCACTATAGCTCGCGTGGGTGACGACCAGAAGACCGTATTTGCCACATACATGATGAGGGGCGAAGCAAACTATTGATGGGAAACTAATCAGCAGAGAGCGGGGAAGGAACGATAACTTGGGAGAGGTTTACGACGCTGTTTTTCATGAATTATTTTTCGAAGAGTATGAAGAGTAGGATGGAAGTGAAGTTTCTAGAGTTGAAATAAGGAGATATGACGGTGGCGCAATACGCTGCTAAGTTTAATGAATTAGCGCGATTTACAGAACACCATGTTGGGGATGAAGAAAGAAAGGCGAGACGCTTCGAGCAAGGATTGAAGTCGTGGTTGTATAATAAGGTATCAGTCTTCCAGATTGATTCCTTTACGACCTTGTTAGAGAAGGTAGTCATTGCGGAAGCTGGCAGTGAGGTCTTAAGTCTATATCATAAGGAGAAGAAGAACAAGAACACTTGTAATGAGCATCGTGGAGGAAGCGGCAGCGGAGGGAGTAATTCTAAAAAGAGGAAATGGGAAAACAACAACCACAACAACAACAACTGAAACAATAACCAAGGTGGAAGTCACCGGGGAAGCTTCAAGAAGAGGACTGAAGCTTGCAACAAATGTGGAAGAAACCATCAAGGGGAATGCTGGAAGGGAAAGACCACTTGCTATAATTGCGGCCAAGAGGGGCACATCTCGCCAAATTGCCCAAAGCCAAAGAAGAATAAATGATGTTTTGCTTGTGGATCGACAGAGCACCAGATAAAGGATTGCCAGAAGAAAGGAAATAGTGGAGCTGGCGGAGGCCAGGGAGGAGGGAGCAAGTTAATGATTGGTGGACCTGCACAACCTAATCGATCGACCGCTCGAACCTTTAACATGACCGTCTAGGACACAGTGGCTGCGAAGGATGTGGTGTCAGGTATCATCCCAATCAATAATATAAATGCTTATGTAATATTTGATTCGGGTGCCACCTGTTCTTTTATATCTCAAGAATTTGCTAGTAAATTTAGTACACCCCGAGAGCGTTTAGAAGATTCCTTGAACATAGAAGTGGCGAATAAGGAAATAATCCCTGTAGAATACGTTTATCAAATTTGTCACGCAAACATTAGAGAACATGAACTGAGGGTAGACTTGATTCCTATTAGACTGGGAGAATTTGACGTTATACTGGGAATGGATTGGTTATGTAACCATGCAGAAAAAAATCACTGTCAGAACAAGTGTGTGAACCTTCAGACTCTGAGTAAGTCTAATGTAGTGTTTTATGGTAGCTAAACGCTTAAGTAATCGTGTTGCGTTACGATGATGCATGCCAAGAAGTTGTTAAGGAAGAAGTTGTTAAGAAGATGTGTAGGTTATTTAGCTTACATTTTAGATACTCAGAAAATGGAGTAGAGATTAAAGATATAACCGTAGTGAATGAATTTCGAGACGTGTTTCCGGATGATCTACCTATACTTCCACCAGACAGAGAAATCAAATTCGTAATAGACTTAGCACCGGGAACCACACCGATTTCGAAAGCTCCATACCGTATGGCGCCAGTAGAGATGAAGGAATTGATGATACAATTTCAAGAGTTACTGGATAAGGGGTACATTCGACCGAGTATGTCTCCTTGGGGAGCACCAATGTTATTCATGAAGAAAAGGCTCTGTATCGATTATCGAGAATTGAACAGAGTAACGATCAAGAATAGATATCCACTACCAAGGATAGATGACTTGTTTGATCAACTGAAGGGAGCAAAATTTTTCTTGAAGATCGACTTACGAACAAGATATCATCAACTAAAAGTGCAGGATGAAGATATACCAAAGACCGCTTTTCGAACCCATTATGGACATTACAAGTTTTTGGTAATGTCATTCGGTTTAACTAATGATCCGGCAGCATTCATGAACTTGATGAATCGAGTTTTCAAGCCCTACTTGGATAAATTCATAGTAGTTTTCATTGACGACATTTTGATCTACTCAAAGACAGAGGAAGAACACACCGAACATCTGGACATTGTTTTGGAGGCACTAAACTAAACTAAACTAAACTACGTCAGTTTTTCGCAGGGAAACAATCGGACCTATTACCCATTCAAAGTCTAAAAAGTTCGCGAGACTACAACCAATTATGTCTTCATCTGACCAGGCTAATCTTGATCCAGTCACTCACGAAGAATTCGACGGATTAAGTAAACAAATCACAAATTTAGCTGTTCTGCTTAAAGAACTACACCAATCTACTCAGGGTACAAGGATACCCGTACATGCTGAATCCTTTGCACAAGGAGGAACCTGAACTTTAATTGGATCCAACCAACAAAATTCATGACACCACCTATCTCAAAGAAGATCTAGACGCCGATGATATCAGAAAGAAAGGCCTTCAGATGGAAAAGACCATCCGTTCTATCAAAGGAATTGGAACACATGGAAGTGTTTCATATGCTGACCTTTGTATATTCCATGGTGTGCAGTATCTAGAGAAGTTCAAGACTCCTAACTTTGAAAAGTATGACGGGTTAGGAGATCCTTATACACACTTGAAGGTATTCATTAGAGAACTCGGATCTTATGCCGAGGATGAGAAGCTCAGAATGCAGCTATTCCAGAAAAGTCTGACTGGAGAAGCCCGATCGTAGTATACCAGATTAGACAATTCCAAGATCCATAGTTGGGAGGAGCTAGCTCATGCTTTCCTCACTCAGTACAGCTTCCAGTCTCAAATGGCCCTTAACCGGTACCAAATTACCAAAGTCAGGAAACAAACCAATGAATCATTTAGAGAATATGCTCAAAGGTGGAGGCGCCTTTTCTGCTCAAGTTGTTCCCGCTATGAATGAGTCAGAGATGGTGATGACCTTCATAGACATACAAGAAGCTCCTTTTTATGAGAGAGTCTTAGCTGATATTGGCAAACCATTCTCTGAAATAATTAAACATGGGGAGATGGCTGAGATAGGATTGAAGTCAAGAAAGATTCAAGACCTAGCTGCCCTTTAAGTTGTTGCTGAGCACATCCAGTCCAGAAATTATGGAAACAACCCCCGAAGGGTCCATAAAAAGAAAGAGGAGAATGTTTCCTTGATACTACAAGGTCAGAAGGGCAGTCAGAATATGCCTATGCAAAGGAGAAATTACACTCCCTTTCAAGCACAGTCTTCAAACCCTCTATTGCCTAAGGGTGGAGAAGTTAAACGCCTTCGAGTGTTCACACCCTTAAGGGACTCACTCGAGAACATTCTCAATCTTTTGACCACTCAGAAGAAAATTACGCATCTTGTTCCACCAGCCAACCCCAATGGGAGAGGTTTCAATGCTACTCGGAAGTGTGCTTATCATGCCGGGGCACCGGGACATGATACTCAGGATTGCTGGGCCTTGAAACATATGATCCAGGATTTAATAGACAGTGGTGAGATTGTTGTTACCAAACCCGATCAACCCCATGTGCAAGACAACCCTCTTCCTCAACACAAAGAAGAGGAGGTCAATATGATTAATTGGACCAGTGGACAGAGTTCCAATTTTAAGGGTGGATTTTCTAGGACCAGCAAGGATGATGCTGACAAGTGGGACTATGCAAAGTTCCAGTTTACAATGGAACAAAAAATGAATCCTCTGCGTGAGAAACTTAGCCAATTGGCAGAATTGGTGGTCCATTATCACCAGGTCACACGCCAATTATTTAGTCAGGAGCATGCCAGTCTCCTTCCTCTTGTTAGTAACTCTCCACCGCGTACTCCAGAAAAGGAAACACTAGAGGATAAAATTGCCAAAAGAGCAAATGCTAAAACCCGTCGGGATTTTTCCAACAAAAGGGAATTTACATACCTAGGCCAACCGATGGAAGAAGTACTATAGATGTTGATACATGAAGGAAGAATCACAACTCTGCTACCTTCAGTCAGCCCACGTTCAAGACGGTTTGATTTCAATGGAGTGTGCCAAGATTACCCCAATCTCGCCATCCCCAAAGATGTAAGAATATTGGGCACTCACCACCTTATTCGGAAATTTAATTGACAAATGTCCTGCAAATGGCGTATTTATGATGCTTTGTGGTATTAGAGAGTGGGGACGCATTTCCTACAAAGTGGAAGGAAGTTTCATAGCAGTCATATCTTTTGAGGCAGATGCAACTACACCCTCACATACAATCCAACCCATTCAGCTCAAAGGTATTGACCATCCATTGAAAGTGGTTGCTCCAGAGCCAATTATCTTACCATTTAGACCACAGCATCCTGTTGTTAGCCTATAGAAAGTTCCATGGAATTATGGAGGGGCTGAAGGATCCACATCTCATATGACTACTGCAATGTTGAAAGACAATCTACTGTATCTTCCCCAATGGGTGATGAAGCCTACCATCAAGTCAAAGGGGAAGAATCCCATGGAAAAAGTGGAAGAATTTCTCCGTACTATGGGCTATAATGAAGCCAAAGTGGTTTTAAGCTTAAGAGAAGCTCCACATCAAATTTCTATACTGGACTTGGTTTTCTCCTCTGAAGATCACAAGAAGGTATTACTCAGGGTTCTGGAAGAAGCCCAACTGCCTAAGTCAATAGATGTTGAGAAATTCCAGGATCTGGTGGATCACATTTTTAACAACAATGTGATATCTTTTACTAATGACGATATACCTCCCGAAGGGACCGGTCATTGCAAGCCTTTGCACATTACTGTTTTGTCCTCTGGATATATGGTGGGAGGAGTCTTGTTAGATGGAGGTTCATCTCTGAATATAAGTCCTTATGCTACTCTGGTGAAGATGAACATCAATCTCAATCTTATCCGAAGCAGCCATACGGTTATTAAAGCTTTCGACGGATCCCGACGAAACTCTGTCAGAGAGATTGAATTGATAGTGGATATAGGTCCATATACATTTTGCACATCTTTTTTCACGTGCTCAAAATAGATACAGGATACAACCTGATCTTGGGAAGACCGTGGATTCATATGGCCGGGGTAGTCCCCTCCACCCTTCATCAGCAACTTAAATACATAATCAATAATAGCCTAGTCACTGTCGATGCTGAGCCGGAATGTCCTGCACAAGGTGACATACCACTCATCAGCTTCAATTCAGAAGTTGAGTCGGTCAGTTTTCACGCCCTGGAGGTGAACAACACTTACTACCATCTTGTTGGGACGCCACCTACCGCAGATTTCTGCCGAAGTGATGTCGACCACTCAAGAAATGATGTCATTGGGTTATCAACCTGGACAAAGGTTGGACAAAGACAATTAGGGCATCAAGCGCCCCATTCAAGTTCCCAGTCAAACAGGGACAGCCGCACTAGGCTATATTGCTAGCTCCAGTCACATGAATCCTCATAAGCACAAACAGATTCCTTCAGCTTTAGCCACACGACGATTATATCCACCTACAGTTCCTGAGCCTGCACGGTCTTTGGTAAAGGTGCCTGCCCATACAATGGCCATGTTATTTCCTAAACCAATACCGTTAAAGGGGAAAGAAGTCTTGGTTCCAAATCCCGAAGTGGATGAAGAGGAACGAAGACGTAAATAAGACATCGTCAGGATGATGTCAAATGTACGCATCATTGTCCATGATGAACATACAAACAGATACACCCGAGACGATGATTGCCCAAACGTAATGGTCATCATTCGGGAGAAAGAGGACGATGACAACCCCTCCATCACTGTAGTCCATCAGGACTTCAACCTTGACAATTGGAGCAGCACTCCTTTCATTGGTCGACAAGGGTAAAACGGGCAGAAACTCCTTCTGCCCTGTAGATAATCATAAATGCTTACTTTTCTGAACAATATTATCAGTTGTTTTGTCAGTACATGCTAACACTTTGTATGATTGAACATTTTCTTATATATTAAGTGAAAGCATATTTTGTTTTAGGACTCTTAATTTAGATGTGCCTATACTTGCTGATAAGGTGCATTTTCTCCATAAGGATTGTAACTTTGATGAAATGTTGGACTCAAACTTGATGGAAATACAAGTGGACATTGAGATACCTCAGGAGATCAAAGAATGGGTCGAAGACAAACCTAAACCCAACCTTGATCAAACCACTTCCTTCAATCTCAGAACCTTAGAAAGCCCTAAATTAATCCAGATTGGTACATACCTCACTCCAAACAAAAGGAATGACATGGTTACACTATTAACCCAATTCCATGATGTGTTTGCATGGTCTCATGAAGACACAGTGGGTTTGTCCACTAACACTATCATTCATCACCTCCCCATCAAAGAGGAATTTAAGCCAGTCAGGAGAAGCTCAGGCGATTAAAACCTGAGTGGAGTTTAAAGATTAAAGAGGAAATTGTGAAATAATTTCAAGAAAGCATCATCATTGTGTCCACATATCCAGAGTGGCTATCTAACATAGTCCCCATGCCTAAACCAAGAGGGAAGGTGCGAGTTTGCATGGATTATCGGGATCTGAATAAAGCTTGCCTTAAAGATAGCTTTCCCGTGCCATTTATCCACATTCTCATTGACAATACTTCTCAATACGACATGTACTCCTTCGCTGATTGCTTTGCGGGGTACCATCAAATAATGGTTACTGAAGAGGATCGTGAGAAAACTGCCTTCATCACACCTTGGGGAACCTTTTTCTATAGACGGTTGTTGTTAAGCCTCATCAATGCCAGAGCTACCTACTAGCGAGCCATGATGGCTCTTTTCCATGATTTAATGCACAAGGAGATAGAGATATATGTGGATGACATCATTTTCAAATCCCAGAAGGAGGAAGACCACCTAGATCATCCCAAAAAGATCTTCAACAGGTTGCATAAGTAAAACTTGGAGTTGAATCCAGCGAAGTGCACCTTTGGCGTTAAATAAGGCAAGTTGCTAGGATTCCTAGTCAGCCATAAGGGGATTGAGCTAGATCCCACCAAAATCCAGGCCATCACGGAAATGCACATTCCTCAGATAGAGATGGAAATACGGGGATTTTTGGGAAGAATCAACTTCATTAGCAGGTTCATTTCTTAACTCACAGCAACCTGTGAGCCTATATTCAAATTGTTAAGGAAGAACTCCTCTATGAAATGGAATGATGAGTGCCAGAAGGCCTTCCTTACAATCAAAGAGCAGCTAGTCAAATCTCATGTTTTGGTACCACCCAAGGATGATGTTCCAATGTTTATGTACATGTCCATAAGTGACAATGCCATGGACTGCATGCTGGGACAGAAAGACGATAGAGGCCAAGAGCGAGCTATCTACTACCTCAGCAAAAGATTCAGCCGCAGTGAACACAAGTACACTCTGATTGAGAAGACTTGTTATGCTTTAGCATGGGCTTCTATGAGGTTACAACATTACCTCCATGGTCACACAACCCATCTCATATCCCACGTGGATCCTCTCGATACGTGTTCAGTTAACCCATGTTGAACTGCCGACTGTCCAAATGGTAGTTGATCCTACAATAATTTGATATCATTTACATGACGCAGAAGTCCATTAAAGGTCAAGGAATTGTGGATCAACTGGTCGCCGCACCTTCAGGGGACTTCAGACCCTTGGAAACATACTTCCCCAATGAAGGGGTAATGGAAATTCAGCAACACTATCAGTACAATGCATGCCAAACATAGAAGATGTATTTTGATGCTGTAAACATGGAAGGTTCTGGGGCTGGAGCAGTTCTAGTATCCGTTACGGGGGAGTAGCATCCCGTCGCCGTCAAATTGTAATTTGTTAACACCAATAACACAGCTGAGTATAAAGGTTGTATCATGGGGCTAAAACTTTCCCAATCAATGGGCATCAGACGGTTAACTGTCTTTAGAGATTCCGAGTTGGTAATCAGACAAACCACAGGAATCTATCACACCAAAGGTCTACACTTGCTGCCTTACCATCAGCATGTTATACAGATGGCTTTGGAGTTTGAAGAAATATCTTTCCTCCACATTCCTCGGAATAGGAATGATTTTGCGGATGTGCTAGCAACCTTGGCCTCCTTGATCAACATACATGACAACCCTCACATTTGCTCAACAAAAGGCTCCACCTATGGGAATTACATTGGAGAAGTATCAGATGAGCCAACTCCCATCCAACACCCTTGGTATCAGCATATCAAGGAGTAGTTACAAGATGGATCTACACCCACTGAGGCGAGCCTGACTGAAAAAAGGTGGATCCATCGACTGGCTATGAAATTCTATCTGAGCGGAGATGCACTCTATAAAAGAGATGAATGATTAGGTCTCCTAAGATGTCTGGACAAGGACCAAGCACAGAGGCTCATGGATGAGATCCATGGTGGAGTATGTGGCCCACACACGAGCGACCCTCTACTTGTAAAGAAAATCCTAAGAACATGGCATTACTGGCTCTCTTTCAAAGCTGAATGTGATGATCACGTAGAGATGTTTTCAATGCCAAATTTATGGAAATGCTATCCACGCCCCTCCACGGGAGCTCCACAATATGAGTTCGCCTTGGCCCTTCTCAATGTGAGGAATGGACGTGATCGGGCCCATCGAGCCCAAAGCCAGTAATGGGCATCAGTTTATCTTCACCATGATCGACTACTTTACCAAGTGGGTAAAAACAGCCTCCTTCCCCAAGGTTACCAAAGAAGTCATCATTGTTTTCATTAAAACAATGTCATTTGGCGATATGGACAACCAGAGATAATTGTGTCAGACAATGCTAAGAACCTCAACAACAAAATGATGGAGGAGTTGTGCAGTAAATTCCACATCAAACATCTCAACTCTGTCATCTACCATCCAAAGATGAATGGTGTTGTTGAAGCGGCTAACAAAAACATCAAGAAGATCATGCAAAAGATGTCCACCAACCACAAAGGATGGCCCGACTTATTGCCTCTTACTCTGTTAGCCTACAGAACATCAATGCGCACTTCCACTAGGGCAACCCCCTACGCATTAACCTATGGGATGGAAGAAGTTATCCCCATAGAAGTGGAAATGGAATCCCTCAGAGTGTTGATAGATGCTCAGCTAGATGAAGACCAATGGGTACAAGATAGGTATCACCAATTGTCTCTAATAGATGAAAGGCGTGTCGCTGCTATCTTCCACAGTCAGTTATATCAACAAAGGATCGCCAGGTCCTACAACAGAAAATTCTGACTGTGGGAGTTTAAACAACATGACTTGGTTTTAAAGAAGATCATTGACAACCAAGATCAGTCCAAGGGAAAATCCGCCCCTAACTGGGAAGGCTCGTTTATTGTCAAGGAGGTGTTGACAGGAAGTGCTCTCAGATTACAGGAAATGGACGACGATGAATTTCCACAGCTTATCAACTCAGACACCGTGAAACGGTACTATGTCTGAGGTCACCATCAAGCAAACATCCTGGTTTTGGATCATCAGATCCCCAGTCATTTCAGGTTTTAACCCTTCACTACATACAACTTCTCTTCATACTCATCTGCCCCATTAGGGACAAACACATTTTCTAACCAGCAGCCTGGTTTCAGATCACTAGATCCTTTTCTCTCCATTTGGTTTTGAACCCTTCCTCAACTCCAGTTATCCCACCAAGGATTGAACCTTTCACACCTGTAGTTTTACCCCATTAGAGATAAGACTTTTTGTAAAGATCGAGAAATTTATATTTTTATTTAAATATTTATTGAATTAAATAAATATTTTAAATAATTTATTTATCGAGGGAATAAATAATTGATGAATTGTAGTGAGTTAAGTTAGTAACTAAATTGATTTATGTTAATTAAATTGAGTAATGATAATTTTTTCAAGGATTTAATTTAAGGAAATAATTAAATTAAATCATTGCTAATATTTAAGAAAATAATTAAATTAAATGAATTGTTTAATTTAAAGGAACTAAATAAATTAAATAAAGTGATGTTTCTAATTTATTAATTAAATTAGATATATAATTATTTATTTATTATAAGTATAATGGTAATAAGATTTTTATTATTATTATTATTATTATTATTATTATTATTATAAGTTATTTAAATTAACTAAACTAAATTTATCTAAATTAACTAAATTAAGGTGTGACACAAAGTAACTATATAATATAAATAATATAAAAATAATTTAGTTTGGGGATATTTTTGGTTAGCCAAACATGGCCTTGTGGCATTTGGCTTACCCCAACTGACGTCTTTTTATTTCTTTAACGGAAGAGTACGTGGGAGTGGCCATTTTATTACTTCGCGTCTTATTCTTTCCAAGGCAAAAGTAGCAGAGGGTTTATAGAGAGAGCTTGAAAGTAAGAGAGAAAATCAGTGAAAGGGAGAGTCTCTGTGAATTTCAGTGGTGTTGCTAGAAGGGTTGTTAATTGTTTTACTAATTCAAGGTATAACTTATTCCTAAATTTTCTAGTTGGAATTGTAATTGATTTAAAGTTCTCTATCATGTGTTTTTGTTTAATTGTTGTTTCATATGTTGATTATATATATGTATATTTTTAATAAATTGGTTGGTTATCATCTGTGATTGTATATCAGTTATCAAATTCGTGAGAATTGGGATTTTATCAGATAACTGTGATATGTTCATATGATATGGCTTTAGAAAGTACGAAATTTGATGCTCTATATGTGTTGTAATCTGTGATTTGTTATTGGATTATGTTAATATGTTAAGAAACGAAGGAAACGTAGTTTGAACGAAGTGATTTGGTGAAGAATTGAAATCACAGTGTTGATTTTTGGGAAGAATGTCAAAAATATTGAGTTTTATATGAAAATGAGAAATTTGAGAAATTAAAATAGTTAAAAGTGTTGTTAAATTGTGCTAAGTGGTTGAATATGTTAGCAATCATGTTTATGATAGTTTTATATTTATTTTATATGTTAATTTCACTGTTTGGTGGGTGAAATTCGTGTTTGTTGGGCTAAAGTCGGCTACTATTCATAGCCGCTTCTCTTCGCTCTGTAATTCACCAACGCAATTACTTATTAAGTGCCATAGGCTAAAATCGCAATCTTGCCAGCTGCAAGCATTAACCGCTACTGTATGGGCGCAACGGTATGCCATACATCGATCTCGGCGATGATTTACGCCTATTTGTAGGTCATGTGTAATTGACTTATGTTGGTGAAGCATGCATGCTAATGATGTTAAGAAATAATATACACTATAATATAAGATTGAAAGGTGTTGTAATACAAAGTGTAAAAGATTTTTAAGTGATTGTTAATTGAGTTATATAATGAAACTAAAAGTAATATTTTTAAAAGTTAGATATGAAAGATTAAGTTATGTTGGATAGTAATGAGATTTCAGATTCGTTAATGATGTTAACCAACATGGTTAGGTGCTAAGTTAAGGTTATGACCTAAATGATGGTTTAAACCCCTAAAGCTAATATTCATACAACTAATTGTTATTGCTATTACAATGATTTATATAGGGTAATTGGAGAATATTTTACACTTGTGTAGCTTACATACAAGACAAGTTCTTTAACTCTACTCTTATAATATTTATGCAAGTTTCTAAACCTTATCTTTTACATTGAGCAAGTTTCTAAACCTTATCTTTTACATTGAACAAGTTTCTTATCCTAAACTTCCATTGAGCAAGACTATTGATTCTATTCTTATGTATGATTGAATAAGCTCTTGTAACCTAATTCGTTACATCGAATGAGTTTCACATTCTAATTTCTTGTTATTATTATTCAAAACGTATATTGTTCTAACACATTGATTCAAATGAGATTGTTCTAATTCTTTGAATATAGTACTTTGCATGTGTATCATGTTTATTCAATTATATATTATTGATATCCGATCTTTGACTTTGATAGCCATGTTCAGTTATACATTCTTGTAGTAAACCTTTAAGAAGTAAGTAACTTTTATTGATTTCATTCATTTATAATTGAATAAGTGTTCTAAAATTCTAGAAGCACTGATAAACTAGTTCCAAACTAAACTTTCTTTAGTGCGGAAATTCTAAATTTAAACTGAGACGAACAACCCTAACATAGGGGATTTTATACGTGTAACGTTTAGATGTTTGTGCACAATACATGGTACAGAGGGCTGATCCCCCTAAGTACGTGAAGAAGAGTCTGTATAGTCTAAATGACTGTTAAGGTTGAGGTAATAATACCTAAATACCGAAGACATAGTTCGTGGTCTTAAGACCCTCAGATATTAAAGTTCGAGCTTGTTTTCTATTTTTGATTCATAAAACAAGTTCATTATTATTCAGTATTCGTTGTTCATTCTTATGTTGTTATTATTACTATTCTTTATATCTGTGAGCAATTGTTTACTCACTCTTGCAATTAACACTGCAGCTAAAGCTAAAAGAGTCGATGAGCCATCTACTAGCAAAGGAAAGGGAAAGATGTCCAAGTGTTGAGGAGTTATTTAGAATTTATTTAAATGCATGATGTTATAAGACTTGTTTTCTTTTATGATGTTTTCCGCAAACTTATGTAATAAATTAAGGTTAGATTACCTGGGATTGTTTATGAGATGATGTAACCCTTTAATGGGAGAGATTATTGTTTAAATTAATTATTGTTTTATCCTTTATTATGGGTAGTTAGATGTAATTATTTTGATAATGACCACCAAATCCTATGGGAATGAAGTACCTGGATTTGGGGGTGTCCCAAGTTGGTATCAGAGCTTTAGGTTATGAACCTTAGGTGGGGGAAACCTTAGGAAGTAACCTTTAAGAAGTCAGAAAACATAGTGGTGTTTAACTCTTATCGGGTTTTAAGGAAATGGATTAAGGCATCCATTGAAACTAAACAATAAAAGACATTATGTGCTATGTGTTAATAACTTATGTGCTCGCGAGTATCGATAATGTTAAGTAAAACTTAAAATATTTTGTTGTCAGGATGTCTGACGAAGGAGGATCCAGTCCAGCTAGGAAGGTGATACCTCAGATACCTAGAGATGATGAACCCCGTGATATTCACGTTGTGCAGGAACAGTTGATTCAGGAGGATGAGCCTGTGACCGATCCCAAGGAAGATAATTCTGAGGAGATAGAGGATGATGATGAGGAGGATCCTATGGAGTTTCCACCAAACTCCGTATCAGCTGAGATGTATGATGCTCTGTACGATCGTAACGTAGAGTTATAGGATAATGTAGAGGAACTGAAGGAGATGGTTGATATTCATCATGCTGCGTTGGAGCAAAAGGATGTAGAGATTCAGGAACTTGACTCAAAACTTGGAAACACAGAGTGGGACTTAGTTCATACTAAGGGTCAGCATGAAGATCTATTGGTAGTGAATAAGAAGATGAAGACTGACATTGAGAAATTAAAAGATGACTTCAAAGAGGAATCAGCTAAGCGAGCAAGATCAGAGGACGCTTGGATGAAGGCGACTAAACGTGCAGACCGTTCTGAGGCTAAAGTCCAAGTGAAGAAGGCCAAAATGAACGAAATGAATCATGCCTTTAATTCTACAATTGATAGGGCCCAAGATCGAGTCTTTTATTACCCGCCTCAATTTGAAGACTCGCCGTGGTTCGTAATGGATCGTAGGACAGCATATCGCATCATGGAGGAGGAGCGCAGAGAAGCCTCTCGACGTCTTAATATTAATAGATAGAAAATAAGAGTGATGATAATATGTGGTTATTATGTGAATAAATTAAGTTTTAAATCCCTTATTTTGAGATGAATAAAGGGGTAGTATGAGTATGTAATCCTGAAACTTGTTTAGTTCAGGAAAGTGGATGGTTATAACAG
Source organism: Panax quinquefolius (assembly GCA_020205615.1). Taxonomy (NCBI): domain Eukaryota; kingdom Viridiplantae; phylum Streptophyta; class Magnoliopsida; order Apiales; family Araliaceae; genus Panax; species Panax quinquefolius. The sequence continues at coordinate 83,649,630 of CM035166.1, forward strand.
ATATGCTATCTTTTATATATTTTAAAGCATTATAAATGAATAAAATATCAAAGTTTATTTGAAATGTTATGTGTTATAGCTTTAATCTTAGAATGTTTAAGTTAAACTTCAAATACTTAAGAAGTTGAGTGAGGAACTAATAAGCGTATATTCTAACAGAAAATGCCTCGTAGAAGAAGATAACCACGTCAATAACCACCTTCTGAGGGGTCTACTAACAATAAAAATGAGGCCAACGTTAATCTGGTTCAGCAGTTGGTAACTCTGTTGACGGGAGCACTTGCGAATCAACTGTAAGCTCAAGTCACGACCTTCAAGGAATTCAAAGCTGTTGGATCGCCAGAGTTTCAAGGGTCCATGAATCCAGTGGAAGCCCAAACCTGGATCATGGAAATGGAGAAGGTGTTTGATGTTGCTAGAGTTAACGAAGATCAGAAGACTGCATTCACGACGTTCATGCTGAAGTCCGAAGCTAGCTACTGGTGGCAATCAAATAAGGTTCGTGGGGGACAAGGAGTGATAATGTGGGATAGATTTAAGGAGATGTTTTTCGAAATGTACTTTCCAGCGAGTTCTCAGAATCAGTTGGAGGTGCAATTTTTGGAGTTGAAGCAAGGAACCATGACGGTGCCAGAATATGCTGCGAAGTTTAACGAGTTGGCAAGGTTTGCCACTTATCAAGTCAATACGGATGAGCGTAAGGCAAGAAGGTTCGAGCAAGGATTGAAACCCTGGCTGTATAGCAATGTTTCAGTGTTCCAGTTAAATACATTTGCGGTTGTACTAGAAAAGGCAATTATCGCAGAAGGTGGAAGCGATGCCTTGACCAAGTACAATCAAGAACAAAAGAAGAGGAAGAATGATAGTGAAAATAAAGCTGGTGGAAGTAATGTTGGAAGTAACAATCAGAAGAGGAAGTGGAACGAGAATTCAACTACGGGAGGACATCAAGGAAGTCAGCAGAAGAAAAAGTTTGAAGCTTGTGCTACTTGTGGAAAGAACCATACTGGGGTGTGTTTGAAGGGAAAGCGGGTGTGTTTCAACTGAAGTCGAGTAGGAGCTGAGTGTTCATCCCTTTAAAGTCACTGAAGTCTTCTTTGGTAGTCCACTATATGCCTTCTTACACACCTTAAAGCATGTCTCTTCATCTTTGCACACACCCTTCTTCACGTTGAGAGTTTTGTTACGTGTGTATGCTCGGATTTCGGTCCACGACTTTTATATTTTGTATATATATATATATATATATATATATATATATATATATATATATATATATATATATATATATATGGACTAACATTATCGAGTTATGCCTTGATTAAGCCTGGATTTTACATCCGGAGCGTTTATTTTCTTATATATATATACTTATATATATGAACTGTTGTCGAACTCTATTCGATGAGCCTGGATTTTACATCTGGAGCGTTTACTACACACACACATATATATATATATATATATATATATATATATATAGCGACAAATTCGCCGAAATGATAGACTGAGCCAGGATCAATATATATCATGTGCGTTTACCGCTTTTATTTATATATATTTACATTTCGTCCCGCCTGGAGTTTACTTCATGGCGCTTGATCGTTTTTATTGCTTTTTTATATTTTGTCCCGCCTGGAGTTTACTTCGTGGCGGTTGATCGTCTTTACAGCTTTATTTACATTTTCGATCCCCATTGAGGTGCTTCGTGGTGGTTGATCTTGTTTTTACAACTTTATTTATATTTTTGATCCCCCGTGGAGGTGCTTCGTTGTGGTTAATCTTGTCTCTATATATATATTTACCGCTTTTATATATTTATATTTTTGATCCCCCATGGAGGTGCTTCGTGGTGGTTGATCATGTGTGTATATATATATATATACAGCTTATATATATATAACTGCTTACGGCTTTTCATATAAATTGTGGCATCATGTGAGCCTAGGAATCATGTGATCACAGATTCATTCTACTGAATCTAGATTCGGTTCCCGTGATGGACATTTTCAGCTGTAAGCAGCTTGTAAATTTATTCACGGTGTTGGATTTCCTTAGATGGCTCTCATGCCCATAAGGAATTCGGCACTGCTTTGTACATTATTTTCTCGAAGATGTTTCGCATCTCGAAAATAAAAAGCAATCCAGCCGAACATTTAATAAAATGGAAGTATCAAAAGGTCTCAATTACTATTGAGCATAAGGGTTTGAAAAAACCTCTTTTACAAAACATCACTGATATATCTTGTTTAAAACTGAATTTTTACATAAATTTAAACCCTGTGTATATAGGTGCGAACAAGGCCTCACACTACTTCAAAATAATAGCACATTGACCCATACACACACACATTCACATAACAGTTTCTTGAAAAGTGGTGGTCACCGTGGTAACACGGATGTCGGGGAGTGCCTAACACCTTCCCTCCGCATAATCAAGTCCCCGGACCCTAATGAATCTCGGTTTAACAGACCCGTTTAGCAGTGTCACATCACTGGGTCAATGTGCAAACATTTTTGTAGTTGTGTTGGTACAACCATTTAAAAAACCAACTGGCGACTCTTACAGTTAAATTGTCGACATATAAATGTCGGCCCTTTTCACAACTTATTTTTTTAAACAAATCTCACCTTACATTAGAACACCAAAAGAAAAGAACAGAAAAGGGATAAATAAAAAACCCGACGTCGACACTATGTAATGTGTTAAGGAGCATGCTATATGATAAAGATGAATGTTAATTATGATTTTCAAATGTTAAGCCCAAAAGAATATTTGCAAGAAATAAAGCAATAAAGACGTTGTTTGCATTTGTGATGTCTTACAAACTGAATTGTGCTATGAAAATATAGGATAGGTGATGTATATGAAGTTAAAACTAAGTTAGATGTTTATATGTACGTTGAACTTACCTATATATGTTAGCTAATGAGCATCTTGTACATATAATACGCTATAAATAGGATTCGAAAGTGTTGATTCTTAACGTGGATAAACTACGCTTAAGGCAAGTATCTGAACTATCCTTTACATTGTGCAAATATCCTAACTCTTGCATTACTTTATTCAACGGATATCGTAAGCTTATCTCTTTGAATGCAAGTTATCCTACTTATTCGCTCAATTGAGCTAGTATGTTTAAAACTCTTGTGAAAACTATTATTCATGTTGAACTTAGTATTATTCTTGAATACTGTGAAAGGGTCTATGTCATTGATTTGGCTAGACTATTTGCATGTTTATAAAACTGTCCAAACCAATTGATTGGTACGGAAATCTTGAAAACTGAATTGAACAACCCTTATGGTAAGGGGAGTATATGTTGTTGGAAACTCCAACACATGAGTAGATTATTACTGTGGTGTTATGCATAACTTAGAGTATTGTAGACTGATCATCTATAGTACTTGATTCTTTTGGGTTATCAATTAAATATTGATAATTCTAGTAGATGTTCAATAGTCCTTAGTGACTGCTCAGTACAAATTGTTTATCCAGTTGGATACATTGATAGTATTTGAATTCATATTTATTTGTTGATTTATATTGAATTATCGTTTTTATTCCAAGAATTATTGATATTCATTATTCATGATATTATTTTGAAACTCTGAACTATCTTAGAGATGATACTTCGATATATTACTTGCTAGGCAATTTGTGATCATTCTTGCTTATTTAAAACCTTTCAGTTAAGGCGGAATAGGGAAGTGTCTCTGGGAAAGACAAGGGCAATGGAAAGGCTACCGACTAGCTTGTCCCTTTATGTTTAAGACTATTATGTTGTATTCAGACTGTTTTCAGACTATGTTTAAGCTTAAGTAGGATTATGTAATAAGTCTTTATTCGATATTATTATGTAATCTATTAAGTACTGTAGGTTGCGAGATTTGAGGGAATAATTATAATAAATCATTATATATTATTCTAAATTAGATCTTTCGTTGTGAATGTGTGATTTTAGTTGTTATGGTATTACTATGTGCATGTGACGAACCGAATTCGAGTGACCAAGTGGCGGTCCAAATTTGGGGGCGTCACAGTCACTCCATTCCCCGACTAGTCCCGACTACGTTCTTATTTCCTGAAGAGAACAATGAAAGCAAAAGGGTGAGCTCAACTAGCCCAGTAAGAAATATTATGACTAAGATAATGCAAAATAAATTATCGTTAGCCTTCAACTGTGTTAAACTCATAGAATATAATAAACAATAAGTTTAACTGCAGTGGAACGAGCAATCCATTAAAAGAGTCAAGTAGAGCATGATATCTACTATCTTCTATGATTTAAAAAGTTTATCATCAATTTTATCGCTAAGACTCAGCTCAATAAATAATCCACATCACTGAATTATCCATGCACTACGGGCCAATGATATTCATTAGTATCACATCCACGAATTATCAATGCACTACGGGCCACTGATAATCATGTTATCACCAATGGTCATGATCATGCCAACAACTGTTCATCAATGCATTACGGGCCAATGAGGACTTTTACCACATCATTTGTAACATTACAGGTCATTATTATACCGAATAATCCCTGGTCATAATCATACCAATCAACAGTCCATATATGCACTACAGGCAAAAGATGACTTTCATCACAATATAAGCATGAGGATGAAGACAATGATATAAGAATTCAATTAAATAGGAGCAAGGATAAATTTTAAAGATTTATAGGAATAATTATAATAAATCATTATATATTATTCTAAATTAGATCTTCGTTGTGAATGTGTGATTTTAGTTGTTATGGTATTACTATGTGCATGTGACTTAACCGAATTCGAGTGACCAAGTGGCGGTCCAAATTTGGGGGCGTCACGGTCCACCCATTCCCAAACTAGTCCCGACTACGTTCTTATTTCTGAAGAGAACAATGAAAGCAAAAGGGTGAGCTCAACTAGCCCAGTAAGAAATATTATGACTAAGATAATGCAAAATAAATTATCGTTAGCCTTCAACCGTGTTAAACTCATAGAATATAATAAACAATAAGTTTAAGCTGCGGTTGGAACAAGCAATCCATTAAAAGAGTCAAGTAGAGCATGATATCTACTATCTTCTATGATTTAAAAAGTTTATCATCAATTTTATCGCTAAGACTCATTTCGATAAATAATCCACATCATTTGAATTATCCATGCACTACTGGCCAATGATATTCATTAGTATCACGTCCACGAATTATCAATACTTTCACGGACCACGATAATCATGTTATCACCAATGGTCATGATCATGCCAACAACTTGTTCATCAATGCATTACGGGCGATGAGGACTTTTACCACATCATTTGTAACATTACAGGTCATTATTATCTTAGAATAATCCACAGGTCATAATCATACCAATCAACATCCATATATACTACTGAGTGAAAGATGACTTTCATCACAATATAAGCATGAGGATGAAGACAATGATATAAGAATTCAATTAAATAGGAGCAAGGATAAATTTTAAAGATTTATAATTTAATTTATCCAGAATTTAATAATGTCCAAATTGTCAACATGATAATGTTTTGTGGAGTAAAATTCTAGAATAATATTGTATCAAAAATGATTTGGACAGTAAAGAAATCAATTTTTGTCATGAAAAGTACCCCGGGTGAATAGTACCTGAGTGAATAATACCCCATGAATAGTACTTCGGGAATAGTAACCCGTGAATAGTACCCTGGCATGAAAAGATTAAAAATTGTCAAGAATTCTCAGAATAATATTTCCATGAAAAGATACTAGATGAAGCGCAAATTTCAAGAATATTCTACTAATTTCAAGGAGTATAGAAGTCATACTTTAACAAAATGAGTGTAGAATTTGGAATCTAAAACAAAAATAATATTACTTACATACTACATAGTATGGAAGAAAATATTAGTTCTTACGAATATTGAACAAAAATAATATCCCTTACCTTTCAAAGAGAGTACTTCTAACTGGTAGGGCAAGGATATTCTTAAAGAAAACTTGAACTATTTTCTACACTCAAAGCTTCCTTAAATTCTATAGAAATACGCTCAATATTATAGAAGAAGAATTCTCTGATTCTGGTGTAATTTTTAATTCTAATCTAAGCATCCTATTTATAGGAGAATGGAAAGATACTATTTGAATTTAGAAAATCACGGACTGCACAGTAGGAACTCACGGATTCTGACGAATTTTTTCTGATTTTACTATGAAAACACTATGCAGACACTATGCAAACATTATGCATAATAAAATATAATATATTCTATTTTTCATAAAAAACAAAACTAATAATATATATATATACATATATATAAACCAAATTTTCTTTCCCTCCCCCCCACACCACACCCATGACTCCCCCTTTCTTTTCATATATATATATATATATATATATACATAACAAAGTTGAGATAACTTTCTACCGATAATTTTGAAAAATGGGTAGATGGGGGTCCATATAATAAGCAAAATTTATAACAAATACTTCATAAAATCCCATCAATATTTTTAACAACATTTGTTCATCAATAATATAACTTGCAATATTAACAACCAGATCATTCCTAGGAAAGAAGGGGCTTTTCGATAAGGATTTTTTCCTATTGGCGCGCAATTAGGTGACCAAACCCCTTTTCTCGACTGGACTTTCTAGACATTATCAATAATGCAAATAATGATATGAATAACTTGTCATCTCAATTATTGATTTAATAATATAAAATATTGTAACAATAATTAAATCAATAACGTGAGATACTATGCAACAATTATTGTGGCAATAATTGAATAAAACTGAGTGACTTCTTACGTAAGCATCAATAATCAATACTATGTGCTACTATGCTACCACGTGTACTACTGTACTTTTATCACCGGGTATTTCAACAGTTAACGGTAAAACTTTCGTCGTTATTTTTATAAAAAGATAATTTTGTCGTTTTCTAACTCCGACAATAATTCCATTGTGGGGTCCACCAATGATTATGTCATCGTATGAATATTCCCAGATGAAATGAATATTCCCCGACCAATTGAATATTTTATAAAAACTTACTTACTTTGCAAAATTTATAAATATTACCCACAACTATAAATTATATCAAATTCACACCATAATATTCAAAATGATATTTAGAGAAAAATTCATCTTTATTCTTAAAAGTTGGGGTCTTACACCGTTTTCCAACGGGATGTGATGACTATATGCTCCCATACTTTCTGTTGGAGTCCGGAGTTATCACTGATGATCTTGATGAACTGCTTGGAAGTCTACTCCAAAGCTCTCAGTAACTTCCAGGATGTTGATAGTGTGGTTATCACCAAAGTCTTTAATCCTTGGTTCAGAATTTCCACCATAAATGTTCCTCTCATGTGAAAGAGACTCTGGGGGGATGAGTTTTTGTCTTATGAAGATTTTAATAACAGATTCCATCATCGGTCCTCCCCGATGAAGATGGCTTTCCCTGGTTTGTATCACCATGTCTTTCTCATTTTTTGTCGGAGTTACTGTCAATAGTTTGTGTTATCAGAGCTGCCTGACCTTTATTGAAATGTACTTTAATGGATACCATCAATGGACCATCTCTGAGGCTTCGTTGGGTTTAATTACCAACGGCTGATAATGTTAAGGCTGCTTGACCTTCATTGAAATGTGCTTTAACGGATGAGATCATCGGACCACCTCCGATGCTTCGCTGGATTTACTTGCCAACGGATGAAGAATGTCAAGGTTGCTTGACCTTCGTTGAAATGTAGTTCAACGGCTGAGATCATTAGAACACCTCCGATGCTTCGCTGGATTTACTTGCCAATGGCTAATAATGTCAAGGTTGTTTGACCTTCGTTGAAATGTTCTTCAACGAATGATGTTATATGAAGTTCCCGCTAGGGAGAGGTTGTTATTGGAATCACAACCTCAAGTTGATGGCATTGGACCTTTGCGAGGTATAGCCGAGTGTAGTTTGCAACAATTGTGATCATCGGTGTTGTGAACCCTGTGTCTGGGCGAATACCAATGAGTGATATGTAGACCTGCAGTTTAGTCTCTACAACAACTAATCGCGTAGCATCTTTTTTCTTGATTTGACTTTTTCAACTTGTGAGACCTCCTTTGCAACTCAAATTGGACCGAGACGGAGGGGTGGGACCCACCTAGGATAGCCGCAGGTACACTTGCGGCCATCTGTGGGTGTATTTAAGGCTCTCATTGCTTTCACAAGTCATTTTCAAGTTACACCACACAGAGAATCCGAGAGTTCTTCTTCAGATTTGTTGAGTTTAGGCTATTTTCTGCAAAATTCCTCACTGTACAAGTGTTCTGCACTATTCTGGTAACGTATGCATGTCTCCTTTTCCAGTTTTTATCCATTGGAAAATGAGTTATCACATGAAATGCTTCTAAACATATAGTAGTGAATATGCATGCTTATATGACTTGATAAAAAATATTCAACATAGTAAATGTTAGTATTTAACCATGCTGAACATAATGATGTGAAAAAATTTGACTTTTGAAACAGTCAAATTTACACCTTTTTTGCAATTTCTTATCCTATTTGAGGACAAATGAACAAAGGTTGTAAAGAAAAGTAATCCTGGTAATTAGGCTACCCTTACAGATTATGACTTTGATATTCTAATGCATATAGAATGTTCATGACTGTGGATTGGTGTGCTACTGAATGGCCACCTAGTCATGCCTACGTGCATGTGAATAGTTCTATTTACAAAGGATACTTTGGCAAAAAATTTCCCTGAGCCTAGGCATTGAGTAGTCATGCATTTTAACTCTATTCTAGGCGTATGTTAAAGTAATGCATGCATGCATATAGTCATAAAATGCATTTGAAATGCTCCAGGTTATATTTTACCACACCCTTTTTGAGGTGATTTTAAGACTTGTGTCTAGATATATGGATCTAGATCAGCCGAGTAGTTCCCACAGGACCACTTTAGATGTGAGAAGGAAGGTTTCTGATGTGCCTCAGCCTCGTGTAGTTAGACGGCCTCGTCGATTGGTGGAAGTAGTGATTCATCCTATCCGGGTTGAGGTACCAGATGTTGAGGATGAGGAGGAGTATATACCAGTTGCGGTCTCCGCTCCTGCTGTTCATACTCCCCGTAAGGATCTTCCAGGCATTAATGTGACAATTCCAGAGCTTCTGGGCTATTTAAGTTGTAAGACCCTGAATTTTACGAAGTGAAAGTATTCAATTTTTGATAATTGTTACTCTATTTAGTAAATGGTTAAATTGATAAAAGGTTAAAGTTAAGGGTGATATTTGAAAATTTTGCAAAGTAAGCAAGTTGATATAAAATATTTGTTTGGTCGGGGAATATTCTTTTTATCAGGGGATATCCGTAAAATGACACCATCATTGGTGGACCCCACAACAGAAGTATTGTCGTAGTTAGAAAACGATAGAAATATCTTTTATAAAAATAACGGTGAAAGTTTTACCGTTAAACTGTTAAAATACCCGATGGTAAAAGTACAGTAATATGTGTGGTTGAATAGTAGCACACGGTATTGATTCTTGATGCTTACGTGAGAAGTCACTCAGTTATACTCAATTATTACTACAGTAATTACTACATAATATCTCTCATATTATTAATTTAATTATTGTCACAATATCATCTGCATAATTATTATGATTATTAAATCAATAATTGAAACGATAAAGTTATTCATATTATTATTTGCAATATTGACGATGTCTAGAAAGTTATGTCGAGGAGAGGTTTGGTCACCTAATTGCGTGCCAATAGGGAGAAATCCTTATCGGAAAGCCCCCTCTTTCCTGAGAATGATCTGATTGTTAAATATTGTGAGTTATAATATTAATGATGAATAAGTTCCTGTTGATTAAAGATGAAATTGTTGATAAAAAATATTTCCATTGTGTTGGGATTATTTGTGTTAGTTGAAATTGACATTTATTTCGATAATAATTGATTTCTAGAGGTTAAATTGACCAATCGGGTAATTAATCGGATAAATGAATAATTAATTGCTATTAATTCACATGTTTATAACTATTTGTTCACATGTATGTACTATTGATTCACATGCATGTACTATTAGGGGATGTGGTGCAAGATTGATAATACTTGCATGACTAAATTAAAAATGGAGGTATAGATGAAGGTCTATATCACATAACTATTTTTTCACATGTATAAAACTATTGATTCACATGAATGTACTATTGATTCACATGATGTACTATTAGGGGAGGTGGTGCAAGTTTGATAATACTTGTAGGACTAAATTAAAAATGGAGGAAAAGATGAAGGTATTATCTTGGTAATATTTCGAGCCCAAAAACTTCAAATTATTGAAACTTTATTTTCCTATAAATAGAAGCTCATTCTTCATTCATTCTCACCAATTCACTAAGACTCACAAGAGCAATTATAGAGAGAGAAGCTACAAAGAGAAAGAAGAAGAGAAGTCTGCTACTTCATTATTCCAGTATCCAGTCTTCTTCTGAGGTAAGGGATCTTATTTGTTGTATTCGTAAGGGATTTTATTTGTTCTATTCGTAAGGAATATTATTTATTGTATTCGTAAGAGGTATTATTTCTTTTGTATTCATGAAGAGAGTTATTTTTTCAATACTATAGTAGGGGTTGTTATTCTATTCTTTATTATTACATTAGAATAACACATCTCACGCGACAACCGCATGCATGGTGAAATCCTTTTGTTATTCCATTCTTTATTATTCGGTTAGAATAACATGTCTATGTGGACTACCGTATGCATGGTGAATGACCCTTCATATTCATTTTTATTAATCCGCGGGAGTAACCTGTCTACGCGGATTACTGCATGCATGGTGAATGACCCTTCATATTCATTCTTTATTAAATTGTGGAAATGATCTGGCTACGTGGATTACTGCATGGCGGGTGAAAATCCATTTGCAGTTCGTATATTCTTTTATACTCGTATGAGATATCATTTCTTTTGTACTGTTCATGGAATATCGTTTTTATTTGTATTTTCCTTTTATGAGTACTATTCACGGGATTCTATTCACGAGTTACTATTCACATATACGACACTATTCACATATACGGTACTATTTACGAATACGAAGTACTATTCACAAGTTACTATTCACGAGTTACTATTCATGAGTTACTATTTATGGGGTACTATTCATGACAAAATTGGTTTCTTTTTTTGATCAAATTATCGTTGATTTATGAATCTTACTCTTGAAATTAAATCCATATTTTGACTATATTATTTTTGTTATCATATATAACATTTTTATAAAATTTCTCTTTCACCTGATTATAAAGATGGGTAGATTATTGGTATGATCGTGACTATGGATTCTCTTTAGTCAGTAGTGTAAAGATGAATTGTTTACCGGTATGATCATGACCATTGAATTTATAATTGCATATCTTTAGCTTAAGTGCAAAGGTGAATTGATTAACATGGTTATAATTATTGTTTATATAATTTTTGAAATGATTATATATTTCGTTGAGTTATAAATATCTTTGGCCCATAGTGCAAAGATGACCAGTTGTTGAATATCTTTGGCCTGTAGTGCAAAGATGAACTGTTAATGAATATCTTTGGCCCATAGTGCAAAGATGAGTTTATTAGTATGATTATGAACAGGAACTGTGATTTGGTATAACCATGATCTTGATGTTTCAGGTAAAGACAGGTGATGAAAATTATCTTCATCCTGGGTGCGAAGAGGAATTTAGAATCATAATTATGATTATGAGTTATTCACATGATTGTGGACAGGAACTGTTGATTGATGTTACAGGGATAAAACATTGTTGGTGGACTTTTAACATGGAGAAGATAATAAAATTTATGGTCTATTTGACTCTTCTAATGGATTACTCGTTCCGTTGCCACTATGGTTGAAAAGTTTTATCATCTACCATATGTTCTAAATCTCTGATTTATTACTAATGAAGGCTATTGATAATTTAATTATCTTTAGTCATGATATTCTTTACTGGGCTAGTTGTGCTCACCCTTTTGCTTCACAATTCCTTTCAGGTAATAAAAGTGTAGCTGGGTCGAGTGGGGGTAACAAGGGAATAGAACGATGGTCTATAGTTGTTGAGGTTTCCCCTAAAACAGTATGGAAATAATTTTATTAAGAATTATAGATAAGTGTGTCGTATTTTATACGTCATTTTAACTGTTGATTTTGGTGAACCGAATAGGGTGAGGTGAACCCAACTTTGGAATGACATTTTTACCACTATCATACAAGATGCCTAATGACAGACGACTTCGTGTTATCATACGACATGGTTGTGTACATGCACTTGCTGATTATATCTATGAGCACTACCTATATAATCTCGGAGTTTGGTTGAAATATAATTCTCAATTGGAGATAATGAAGATAAATATATGTCAAGAGAAGACTCACCATTGGAAAGAACATGATAGTAATATTCTCATTTTTCTTTGGGGTCTATTGGGTCAACCAAGGATAATTCTCGAGTCATATGATATCTGTGACACCCCCAAATCCGGGTTACCTGACCCCTGAGTTTGGTGTTCACGATCCACAATATAATAACATCTAACTACCCATTTAAATATAAATAGAAATACATAACTCATTAACATATGTTGTTAATACATAAGTCCCGGGTCCACTAACCTTAACATTACAGAAATACCCCTTAGATATACAAAAAGGGTTTACAATACAATACAACATAATAATAATATTGTTCATTATACTACTCCAGCATCTTGCCTTTGCCTTTGTTCTTCTTCGATCCGCTGGCCTCTTCGATTCTAACTAAAATGTTTTATATATAGCATGGGTGAGCAACAAGTTTGCCCCGCAAGTTAAGACATACAATAAATGTATATGAATCAATAAGAACAAACTATCTATTTTGATAGAATGAAACCAAATTTCGAGGAACTTTGAAATAGCTGAACAAATCGTTAATCAATAACAAGTCTCCTCGTATTTTAGGCAACACAATAATTTGATAATGAAAGAGTACAACGCTTTCTAAGTTTCCGCGATATTCTAATGAATAATCAAGAATCAATTCTACGCAATTACAAAGTGGAATGTTTTCCGATTTATCTTTGAGTGATCACACTAGATCTAGAACTTCTTTTCTGCATGTCTATCGAAGATTTACTTTGATACATACTGGCAGGAGTATCGAGATAACCATAAAGATTAAATCATACCCCTCTGCAAGTACTTAGAGCCGGCCAACTCCTTGCACCCTATATAATGCATAATACTTAACAGTGCGCAATGGTCGAATATACGACCTAAAATGTTCCCTTTATATAAAATGTTGTTCTTCTGAGTCTCAGAATCAAGATTTTGATTTATCAACGAAATACTGTGATTTCAAATTCTAGTTACTTATTGATCTAGCCAAAATAATTGGCATCGATCTGTCAATAATAATTGAATTCTCTTCTCAAACCAATCAAGTGCTAACAAATGTTCGTCTAGTCCAGAATAATTGGCTAAGACATTTTTCAACATAATTCGACAATAAACAGGAATTATTTGTACTATCAATATTAGCTTCTACGAATTTAAATATCCAACAACAGTTATTCTACGAATATATTTTCAGAATCAGTAATTCAATTTGAATTATTAAATATGCACTAACTGCGAATAATCAACAATAAATCCTTGGACGCGGTATAATCAGCAATAATTAACCACTATAATAATTGAATGAATATAACTCAAGGTTGAGTTAGGAAACTTTTCTCCCGCGTTGATTACAGCTACACAATAAACTTATTTGCGTTCATAAGACCTATAACCAATAATATCGGTCTCACAATTAGCATAATATTTCATAACACGTAACACTGTATTCTACAGTCAAACTTCTCCTAGACACATTACCACATAGTCACATCAGTGTTTATAACTTATATAAACACTTATCAAGTCTAACTAGTTCGGTTTGATTGAACTTCGGTCCATTCTCGGTGTTCTGGTCACCCTATCCAACAATTAACACAGTTATTGTCAATTAAATCTTGGTCTCTAAGCTTCAATATTATATTAGATAAGTCAAATATCATTTATAATATTTTTTGGAAGCTTTTAATAATTTATAAACAATTATTATAATTTATAATAATTTTTCAAAAACTTAAATCATTTTTAATTGATTTAATTATCAAATAATCTTATTATCATTAATATAAAATATTAATAACATACTTGTCAAAATATTATAGTTATTTTTAATAACTTCAAATATTTTTACAAACATCAATATTCTACTTAAATGATTTTTAAAGTATTTAAAATCATTTTAAATCATCACCATTAATATCTAAATATTAATGAAATTATTATCAAATAATAAAGTAATTAATTATAACTTAAAATATTTTTAAATCATTTTCTCATTTTTAAATGATTTTAAATCAATAAAATCATTTTTAATTCATTTATTTAATATAATAATTAAATAAATCCAACATTATTAATATTAATTTATTAATGAGAATTTTCCAAAAATATTGAAAATTATATTTTATAATTCAAAATATTTTCTAACACTTTATTCTTATTTAAAATGATTTTTAAATCAATAAAATCATTTTTACCTTATTTATTTAATTTAATAATTAAATAAATCTAATATCATTAATATTAAATTATTAATGAAAATTCTCTAAAAATATTAAAATTATATTTTATAACTCAAAATATTTTTAAATACATTATTCTTATTTAAAATAATTTTATATAATTAAAATCATTTTCTCTAATTTATTTAACACACTAATTAAATAAATTAAATATCATTAATAGCCAAATAATTATAAATATTAATGAAAAATGCCCCAAATAATTAAAAGTTATTTTTTAGAATTTAAAATGATTTTTAAAATGATTTTTAGTAATTTTTATAATTTATTTCTATTTTTAAATAATTTCCAGAATATTCAGAAAATAAAATAAATAAAACCGTCGCTATAGCCTATAGCGACACTTGTCTATCGTCTTAGGTGTTCTTGGTGCTCAAGAACACTGTCATACAGTGTACAAGGGTCATGGTTTGACCGCTCTTATCTTCCAATCCAAAATGTTTCTGGTTCAGGTTAAGTATTGATCACGTAGTGTTTATGTAACACTTCATGAAACAATCTTCATCTCGGTCATACAACAAACTAAGAAGACGATCTGCACATTCAAAAACATTGTCATACGGTTTCTGGGTTTTCCCAGAAACCCAGCAGTTCATCTCGGTACTTTCTAGATCATTTTAATCTACGCTCCGGTCACGATATTGGTGATTTTATAGTTCACTCATGTAGTATTAATGACAAGGAACAACGAGATGTCAATATCTCAATCCAAAAATATCAAAATCTCCAGATTCAATCTGGTCAAAGGTTGTCAGAAAATTCGTTCTTACAGTTTCTGGGTTTTCCAGAAACTGTGTCCGTGACCAAATGGCTAGGTTTGACCATTAATTACATTCCATATGTGGATGAGAAAAGAGATCTTAAAGCATGGATCTATTGTTCACATAACCAGCTACAAATAAGTTACAACAACAACATCATAACACTAAAAATCCTGACAGATATGAAAGCTTGAAATCATTGTCAGACGCTGATCATGCATTTCTAGGTTACCCAGATTATACTTGATCATGCCCGGTCAACGGGTTTTGACCGATTATATATTCGAATCCAGACATCTAATGACTCTGATTTCTTTTGCAGACTAAAGAACTCATACCAAGCTACACCTAACAACTTTAAAATATCAAACACCATAAACATATCAAGATCTACGGCTACTGACATTACTTGTCAGACCATGTTTTAAACTCAAGTACAGTTTGTGAAAAACTCCATTTTTACCCACTTTGATGCTATGGATCTATGTTATATTAACATAGATCATCATAAAACATAATCTAGCAAAGATCTAAACACATACACACAAACTTTGTCTTAGCAACTTGGATCAAAAATAAAAATTAGGTGTATACCTTTCTAATTCAATCTTTGATCTTGATCTTCCTAATATGATATTGGTTGATCAAGGGATGTTTTTAGGACTGATCTACTAGCTATATTCGGATGTTTAGATAAGAGAGAGAGTAAGTGAGAGCTTGAGAGCAATTAATTTAGTTTTTATGAACTTTCTCTCTCCAAAATCAATATATATTGCTTGATACGTTGCTATGGCTGATAATTTCGACTGAGTTATTGATATTTTGTGTCACTAAAGTCAACTTAGTTGGTAAACCACTAAAGTTGCTAGCAATAATACAAGTTACCAATTAAAGAAAATAAAAAAGGGCATTTTGGTCATTTATATTTTAATTTTAATGCCATACTTGGAATTTGTCACATCCTTAGGGTTTAACCCTAAGGTCCTAATTAGGTTTTACATTATTAGTTTCTACAATTTCCAAATTAGGGTTTTAATTAGAAAAATTAAATTTCTAAATTACAATTAGGATTTCCTAAGTAAATTAGGTTTTCTTAATCATATTAGTGTTTAATAAACACATTATGCTCGCCAATTAGGATTAGGATTAGGATTTCCTAATTAGGGTTTAGGATACCCGAATATGAAGTTATGGTTTCCCGACTTACAATTAGGGTTTTTAATTGTACATTAGGGTTTTTAATCCTGAGATTAGGGTTTCTAATCCCTTATTAGGGTTTACTAATTTTAAACCTTATCCGATCAATCATTGATCAATAAATTCTAAACAATACACACGCGTATTCATTAATATAATTATTTTAATTATATTTTCTATCGAATCCATTTTCAGAAATTAGGGTTAGGGTTTTAATGCGGTTAAGCACAACTCTACTCTAAATTTATTAGTCAATACACAAATTGACCTTCTCGAGACTCGTATCACAGATACTTGTCACAAAATTGATAATCAATATTAAATATAAAAAAAAAATTTATTCGCAAATTTTGGATTATTCGAAATCTCGGGTTATCACATTCACCCCTCCTTAAAAGGATTCCGTCCTCGGAATCACCACTATCTTATTATCTACAATCTTTTAAAGTTGTATCATCAATTCATTTTTATCAACACAATATTCATTTGTGTTTCAAATTATAACCCATGACTTGAATCTATAAAAGAAAACAATTCACAGTAATTATTTAACTCAATTTTACTCGCGTAATTAAATTTCTAAACGAAATCATTACCTGTTGCCACCTCCTGAGTAGCCACCGTATCTTGCGCCGTCATATTGAATGTACGGGCGGTTGGTCTTCCTGGCTGAGCAGGTCCTTGAATTGCCAAGGTTCCACTACTGGGTCCCTTGTTGCCACTTTCTTTCTCCGTATTTCTCTTCGGACAGTTCCGAACCAGATGATCAGTCGATCCGCACGCAAAGCAACCTTGTATCTTCTTTGGATTGGGACAATTGGGTGACATGTGCTCCTCTTGTCCGCAATTGTAACAGACTCCCTTCTTCTTCAGGCAAACTCCAGCATGGTTCTTCCCACAATTCAAACATGGCTCCCTTCCTTTTCTATTATCTTCTGTCTTATTACCCGACTAGGTATTCTCACTCCATTTCCTCTTATTCGGATTGCTACCACCACTGCTTCCACCATCATTTGTCTTCTTCTTCTTCTTCTCCTGATGAAATCGAGATGCAGCTTCGTTCCCTCCTTTAGCAATTAACGCTTTCTCCATCAAAGCCACGAACATATTGATCTGCAATACCGCTACCTTGTTGAATATCCCCGGCTTCAGTCTGTTCTCGAATCTTCTCGCCTTTCTCGCCTCTGTGTCCACCTGATGAGGTGCAAATCTAGCCAACTCGTTGAATTTGTCAGCGTATTCTGTTACAGACATGTTCTCCTGCTTCAATTCGTGAAATTTAACTTCCATCCTGGATTGCATACTTGGCGAGAAGTAGTTCTCAAAGAACAATTCTTTAAATCTGGTCCAAGTCACCATAGCTGTACCCGCTCTTGCTTGGTTAGTCTCCCACCAGTAATTGGCTTCTCCCTTTATCAGATAAGTTGCAAAAGTTGTCTTCTCTTCTGCCACACACACAATGATGAATGTTTTCTCCATCTCCTTCACCCAAGTTTGGGCTTCAATCGGATTCGTGGTTCCTTTGAATTCAGGCGGTCCTACCGCTTTAAAGTCTTTAAAGTTAGCCAATCTGTTGGCTGGCTGATTCCTCACTCTTCCTCTTGCAGCTGGAGCTCTATTCTCCATAGCTTGGGCTAACATATTCTCAAAGTTTTGCATCGGGTCAGCTTGACCTCCTTCACTATTCACCGATTGCTCTTCTCTTTGATTTCGATTCTGTCGTCTAGGCGGCATGATCTGATTTAAATAAAAATCTTATATTAATTCTCTTTCTTTACACAAATTCTTAACACAATAAGAATTCAACACATAATTCTCATATAATTGCATAATTTATTCAAATAACACATAGTACATATAGTACTTAACACATTACTATCCCTTTTTAAATCATATCAGGATTAACGACATAACTTTACACAAAAAGTTGCAATGCTCTCCATTCACATATAGTTATTATCAGTTCGTCAAACTTACCACACTTATGAGTTCAGGAACTTGCCACAATTATATGAGTGTATGAACTTATCCTAGTCAGACCTTTGGCGTCCATTCGCTGAGGGGTTCAGAACATTTCATATAATTATGAGTCATTAACTTACCATAAGTATGAGTTTTAAGAACACACAAATTACTCTTAATCTTATATTCATATAGAAGATAAAGATTTCATTCATTCAAACATATTTATATTTACATATGCTTAAACATCGTTCTCGATATTAAAACACTTAATATCATAAACTTCTACCAAAAGATACTATGACATATATCTAAGTTGTCTACCGATCACTCCTTTTAGCAGTCTTCTTCTTGTTGGGATACTTGTTGAATCTGTGACCCGTTCTCCCACATGAGAAACACTTCCTCATATCCGGCTTAAGACAATGCAAAGAAATATGTCCTTCCTGCTTGCAGTTGAAGCACATGTTCTAACACATCATGCACTCTCCCGCGTGAGTCTTTCCACACTTGCTACATGCTTGCTTCTTCTTCGGGTTTGACTTTTCCGAATTAGGGTTGTCATTGTCCCTCTTTCCCTTATTCTTGTCTTTCTTCTGCTTGATTGTTCCTTTAGATGATTTACCACCTTCAGTCTTCATCCTTTCCACCCGCGCCTTGAGCTCGTTCCGTTCTTCAGTCATTTCACGTAACGCTCGATCTGTCTTTCACAACTCCTCCAAGAGAAATACCTTACTCCGGAGTTCTTGAACTTCTGCCAATAGTTGATCTTGTTCTTCAACTTTAGTCTTATTCTTTAACTCTACCTTAGCATGCTCAAACTCTGCCTCCTCATCTCCACTCAGATACATCTAGGGATAATCATCATGATCGCTCCCCAGATTGACCATGGGTTCATCTTCTCCCACCTTCTCAATCGATTAAGCTCTGTCTTTGGCACCTTAGCTCTCATCTTTGGTCGACAGCACATTGAAAATCTCCGTACTCATCTTATCTTCTCCAGACATCCTACAATCAGTTTAAATAACTTGATTAGTACTCCACCAGTACAAACTTTTCACGCTATGTGTACACTTATCTCACTATTGATTCACTTTGGTAATCCCTCACTTAGAACTCTAAATGAGTTTTCTCTATCTTCACGTATGGTTATAATCCTGGGGTTTTCCCCCACCCACTTAAGGTTTATAACCTATAGCTCTCTCTACCAACTTGTGACACCTTGGTCACTCTGACTTTGATACCAACTCGTGACACCCAAATCCGGGTTACAGGCCAAGTTTGGTGTTCACGATCCACAATATAATAACATCTAACTACCCATTTAAATATAAATAGGAATACATAATTCATTAACATATGTTGTAAATATATAAGTCCCAGTCCTAACCTATAAGATATACAAAAAAAGGGTTTACAATACAATACAACATAATAATAATATTGTTCATTATACTACTCCGAAGATTCGCTTTGCCTTTGTTCTTCTTCTTCGATCCATTTGCCTCTTGATTCTAACGAAAGTTTTATATATAGCAAGGTGAGCAACAAGTTAGCCCATGAGTTAAGACATACAATAAATGTCTTTGTGGGGTACATCGTTTACACTCTAAATTAACCTCACTTTCACTTTACAAATTTAAACAATTAGCACGATAGTAAGCAAGGATCGATCCCACAGAGAGTGATTTGTTTTATATTTATCCTATGATTTCTAATGAAAAGGGGATTTTGAATTAATTAATTAAATTAACAAGAATAAACTAATAAGAATAAACAATGAATAAAAAGCTTCAGTTCTTCAGTTCAGTATCACCTTTTTATAATAATAGATTAATCAAGTGTAACCTTATTTACCCTTTAATGAAACTAATAGCCCTGGGTAACAACAAGCTCTGCTATCCGAAACTCCCCTTAGATTGTCACTCAATGAAACAAGCTCTTCACAAGATTCTAACAATTATATAACCTAGAACAAACTCTCTAGATTTAATATAATAGCAGCATTAAGAACTAGGGAATTAGACTATTCCAAGCAACAAACACATAAGCTCGGATTGTTTAACTTGTCTTCTGATAATCATAACAATACTCAAAAGCTTGTCCACAATCATGTATTACTAATTACTACTTGTGATTAGAAACAATATCAATTACACGTAATATTATTCCTTGATCTAGCATATGATATTTGTTAACCAACTCAATCCTACAGAAATCAAATCAGTTAAGCCAAATAGCATTCAAAAATTAAATCAGATTATCAAGAATAAATTTCATGTGAGAAGGAATAAATAATGAATACTCAATTAACCATTAATTATAAATAAGGTTCAACATCCCTTAGAACTGAAAAAAAGAACTTAGCTCATGTCTTCAATCCTCCAATATTGTAGATGAGAGAATGTAGTAGATGATTCAATGAATAAAACCCTGACTAGCATCCTCTATTTATAGTGCTAGACAAAGTCCTAAATCCTATACGAAGTAGAAATCAAAATCCTAAAAGGAATTACAAATCATAATTAGTTTCCATAAAGAAATAGAATCTAATTTGGAAATAAATCTTAGTCTAAAGGAAATCCTAAAGCTAATAGAAATATCAATCCAATTCCATGTTGAAATCTGCCAAAATCTGCATTTAAAACTTTCCAAAAATCCAAGATTTTCCAATTTTTGTGCTCAAATTCGCTGGGGCGAATTTCCATTTTCTGTTGCGACGTCCTTTGGTAAAACGACCATAACGTTTGATCTAGAATGAGTTACGGGGCCTGCTACCTATCAAAACGAAGATATCGACGGGATCTACAACATTTATTCTTTGAGATTTGACAGATTCGGGCTGGATAAAGGACGAAATCAGGCTCCAAGTGACTGCTGTGTAAATTGCAACTTCCAAACTTTGAGGTTCAACGTTCGTTTATTAAAAAGATCATAACTTTTTCATATGAACTCCGATTGGGACGGTTCAAAATGTTTCGGAAAGCTAAAGAAGAGCTCTACAATAAAATTCAAGTCCCAAGCCTAGACCATGCATCAACCTTAATGCTAAAAACCCTGCAATTTTCTATTTTTCTTCATTTCGACTCAATTCTTCCTGAAATCATTAAACACCTTAATAAGCTTATATACACATGAAACCTGCAATAAAACTAAATATAATCGAATCAAAATAAATGAATAATATGCACTTATCAAATTCCCCCACACTTAGCCTTTACACGTCCTCGTGTAAACCAAAAGTTTGATTTCTAGAAAAATTCTATTCAACCATCATGTCAAAAGATTTCAAGGTACAAATCATGATTATCAACACTAAAGTTGCAAAAATCTAATCAACGCCTTATCAATCAACTCGCACTTACCAACCTTACCATTTCACCTATGAATTTCATTAAATCAAACTATAACCACATAAGTAACTTTTCCAAAATCATCATACTTACTTAACTTAGTTACCATGGAGCAAAAAGCAGCATACTGTTGACTCATGACCAAGAACAAATTTTTCTTGCTTTTAAGTTTTTTCATAGAACCTTCTTTTTAGCACGGATGAATGTATTTTCATGCTTCTCCTTTTTTATATATTTTTTTTCTTTTCTTGACATGTGCAATGTCTCCTTTTCTTAGGCTTTTGAGTTACCCATTAGCGAACTTTCCACACGACTCCCAAACCAGGATGATCTTAGGGCGCTAGGTGTAGAGACACCCCTAAGGCTTACTTATTCAAGTAACAAAGGCCACAAAAGTCGACTAGTCAAGTTTGCTTTTATCCATCACACTTTTAGTGAATCTGGAGTGCTTCCAGAAGCTTGGATACCCAGTTATTTCGCCTGATGGACATTGAAGCAAATTTTCAATTTTATTTTTTTTTTTTTTTTTTTTTTTTTCATTCATCATTTT
Organism: Panax quinquefolius; assembly: GCA_020205615.1. Classification (NCBI taxonomy): domain Eukaryota; kingdom Viridiplantae; phylum Streptophyta; class Magnoliopsida; order Apiales; family Araliaceae; genus Panax; species Panax quinquefolius. Next base: position 83,672,117 of record CM035166.1, read on the forward strand.
TTTTCACATGGTTACGCAACAACATAAGCAAGTTAAGCAGGTTCTAAGTCATGAAATCGGTCATTGCATATAGACAACTCCACAAATAACTTAGCGAAATAAACATGTTTTCTCATATTCAAGTACTCATGTATCACAAATTTAATTTAAATCGATTACTATGGATCATGGCTTAGTCTTCATCATTCATTAACTAACTAAGCATTAAATAGATTTTGAAATTTAGTATTAATTTTTAATCTTTGACTTTAATCTTTTTAACACATAGCGAGATAGAATCATGAAATCAAAAAAAATTTTCAAAGCATTAATTTTTAAATTCCCCATCAAAATCGGATCAATATTCCTAAATAAAATAAAAACCTAAATCTTCCCCCACACTCAAACCTTACATTGTCCCCAATGTAAGAAAATCATCTAAAGAAGAAAATACTACTAGCTAACATGCGATAAAAAAAACTAAAAAGTAAAGGGATAGAAAAATCAAATCTGAATCTTGGGTTTGCCTCCCAAGCGGTTTTGCCCTTGTTTATTGTCATTGGCTTGACATCATCCTTCTCATCCTATGTAATTGGACTTGTGTACTTCAAGTGGATGGTAACAATTTCAATTCTTCATTAGGAGCATCTTTCGGATCCACGATTTTGCTCCATTCACCCTAAATCCTCCTTATATATTTGCTCGAGAGATTCTGCCTTTGTAAAGTCAACAACATCAATAGAAAAAATAGAATTAACATTACCAAGATACCTCTTAACTTCATATATGCAGAACTGGACATGTGTGTCGTCTAATTCCACGTGTAAGGTCCCATGGTGTTTATCATCGTGTGTTATTCTTTGAGTCTGAGGAAAGTATCATCATCTATGTCCTCCTTATAGAAATATGCGAGAATTATTAATTCTTCCATCTCTACCTCTTGTTCATCATTTTGGACTTTGAATACCTGATTTCTTCAAATTTAGCAGTAGTCTCGAGCACATCCAAATGGTTTCCACTAGTAAACTCCTTCTCATCTTTAAGTTTTTGTTCCCTATTCGCCATTTCTTCAAGGAATTTTTTTATTAGACTCTGTATACCTCGTTGATTTTTTTCCAACTTTCCAATTCCTTGTTAGAACTTGGGGAAAAGGTAGTTTCGGTTCATAAGCAAGAAGAGGTGGAAATTTGTGCTTGAGTACATCACTGCTACCTATTTAACTATTGTCGGACTTACTTTGTATTGACTTTTCTTGCTGTTGATCCTCTGCACCACATCTCAATGTTATGGCACTTACATTTTCAACGGTTTGAGAAAGTGACCTTCCTACTGTGGTTGCAAGTTGACCAACTTGGTCCTTTAGATCTTGAGCAGAAGTTCTTGTCTCCTGCTAGAATTGTTGTGTCTGACACATGAACTGTTGTGTTTGGTTCATGAATGCCTTGAACATATCCTCCATGAATGTCCCAGAATTGACAGGTACTTCTTGGTTTTTTGTGTGGTACTGAGGTTGAGCTTGCTAAATAACTTGTGTATTCATTGCAGCCATTTATCGAACTAAAGCAGTTAAATCAGAAATCTGTTGCTCTAAGTCTCTCGTGCTTACCCCATTTACCCTTTGTAGTGTGTGATCCATCTTAGTTCTATCTTCTTGTTGTGAGTTAGTTGCCATGCCATGTTTGCAATTAAGTTCTTAAACTTTAAGCTTTGAGTCTTGTCTACGGTGCTCCCACCACTTCTTGCATCAATCATGCTTCTTTCCATTGGTAGCAACCCCTCGTAGAAATCTTGGATCAAGTAATGTTCATCAAATTCCATGAGGTGGGCAATTTGGAACAAAACTTCTTGAACCTTTCCCAATACTCATGAGATTCTCTCCATTGAAATGCACGATTCCACATATCTCCTTTCTTATATCGGTAACTCTTGATGCGAAAAATACCTCTCCAAGAATAACCTTTGCATATCGGTCCATGATCGTATTGATCCGGAAGGTAGATAGTATATAACCTTGTCTTTAGCCAATCTGCTAATGAGAATGGAAAAAAAAGTCTAAGCTTGATCTGCTCTCTGCCACTCCTTGTGCTTTCATCATGGAACACACCACATGGAACTCCTTTAGATGCTTATATGGATTTTCACACAGTAAGACCACGAAAAGTAGGCAAAAGATGAATTAGTCTAGAGTTAAGTTTAAAAGCAACATCTAAAGTAGGATACTCAATACAAAATGATGATTGATCGAAGATCGAGAGTATCCGGTTCTTTTAAAGTCCTATTTTTTTTTGGCACCACCATCTTTTTCTCTTGAGTGATGGAACAAGAGTTTCTTCTATATCTGCGAGTTTTCTCTCTCTTGAACAAAATTTAAGTCGATAGAGTGAGAGGATTAAGTTATAAAATAAAAACAAAAACAAAATAATAAATAATAAAATAAATGAAAACAAAGAATAAAAAAAACAAATAACACTCCCGTGGCGCCAAAATTTAGGGTACATCGTTTACACTCTAAATTAACTTTTCACTTTACAAATTTAAACAATTAGCACGGTAGTAAGCAAGGATCGATCCCACAGAGAGTGATTTGTTTTATATTTATCCTATGATTTCTAATGAAAAGGGATTTTGAATTAATTAATTAAATTAACAAGAATAAACTAATAAGAATAAACAATGAATAAAAAGCTTGATTCTTGATTCGGTATCACCTTTTTATAATAATAGATTAATCAAGTGTAACATTATTTACCCTTCAATGAAACTAATAGCCCTAGGTAATAACAAGCTCTGCTATCCGAAACTCCCCTTAGATTGTCACTCAATGAAACAAGCTCTTCACAAGATTCTAACAATTATATAACCTAGAACAAACTCTCTAGATTTAATATAATAGCGACATTAAGAACTAGGAAATTAGACTATTCAAGCAACAAACACATAAGCTCGGATTGTTTAACTTGTCTTCTGATAATCATAGCAATACTCAAAAGCTTGTCCACAATCATGTATTACTAATTACTACTTGTGATTAGAAACAATATCAATTACACGTAATATTATTCCTTGATCTAGCATATGATATTTGTTAACCAACTCAATCCTGCAGAAATCAAATCAGTTAAGCCAAATAGCATTCAAAAATTAAATCAGATTATCAAGAATTAATTTCATGTGAGAAGGAATAAATAATGAATACTCAATTAACCATTAATTATAAATAAGGTTCAACATCCCTTAGAACTGAATAAAAAGAACTTAGCTCATGTCTTCAATCCTCCAATATTGTAGATGAGAGAATGTAGTAGATGATTCAATGAATAATACCCTGACTAGCATCCTCTATTTATAGTGCTAGACAAAGTCCTAAATCCTATACGAAGTAGAAATCCAAATCCTAAAAAAAATTACAAATTATAATTAGTTTCCATAAAGAAATAAAATCTAATTTGGAAATTAATCTTAGTCTAAAGGAAATCCTAAAGCTAATAGAAATATCAATCCAATTCCATGTTGAAATCTGCCAAAATCTGCATTTAAAACTTTCCAAAAATCCAAGATTTTCCAATTTTTGTGCTCAAATTCGCTGGGGCGAATTTCCATTTTCTGTTGCGACGTCCTTTGGAAAAACGAACATAACGTTTGATCTGGAAGGAGTTACGGGGCCTGCTACCTATCAAAACGAAAATATCGACGGGATCTACAACTTTCATTCTTTGAGATTTGACAGATTCGGGCTGGATCAAGGTCGAAATCAGGCTCCAAGTGACTGCTGTGTAAATTTCAACTTCCAAACTTTGAGGTTCAACGTTCGTTTATTAAAAAGATCATAACTTTTTCATATGAACTCCAATTGGGACGGTTCAAAATGTTCCGAAAAGCTAAAGAAGAGCTCTACAATAAAATTCAAGTTCCAAGCCTAGACCATGCATCCAACTTAATGCTAAAAACCCTGCAATTTTCTATTTTTCCTCATTTCAGCTCCAATTCTTCCTGAAATCATTAAACACCTTAATAAGCTTATATACACATGAAACCTGCAATAAAACTAAATATAATGGAATCAAAATAAATGAATAATATACACTTATCACTATGAATCAATAAGAATAGACTATCTATTTTGATAGAATGAAACCAAAGTTCGAGGAACTTTGAAATAGCTGAACAAATCATTAATCAATAACAAGTCTTCTCGTATTCTAGGCAACATAATAATTTGATAATGAAAGAGTACAACTCTTTCTAAGTTTCTGCGATATTCTAATGAATAAGCAAGAATCAATTCTCTGTGATTACACTAGATCTAGAATGTTCTCCGTTTCATTTACTTTGAGTGATCACAGAGTATCTAGATCTAGAACTTCTTTTCTCGGTGCTATCAAAGATTTGCTTTGATACATAATGCTTAATGTATCGAGATAACCATAAAGTTTTAATCATAGCCCTCTACAAGTACTTAGAGCCGGCCAACTCCTTGTACCCTATATTATGCATAATACTTAACAATGCGCAATGGTCGAATATACGACCTAAAATATTCCGTTCATATAAAAGGTTGTTCTTCTCAGTCTCAGAATCAAGATTTTGATTTATCAACGAAATACTGTGATTTCAAATTCTAGTTACTTATTGATCTAGCCGAAATAATTGGCATCGATCTGTCAATAATAATTGAATTCTCTTCTCGAACCTATCAAGTGCTAACAAATGTTCGTCTAGTCCAGAATAATTGGCTAAGACATTTCTCAACATAATTCGACAATAAACATCAATTATCTGTACTGTCAATATTAGCTTCTTAGAATTTAAATATCCAACAACAGTTATTCTACGGATATATTTTCAGAATCAGTAATTCAATTTTGAATTGTTAAATATGAACTAACTACGAATAATCAACAATAAATCCCTGGTCGTGGTATAATCAGCAAAAATTAACCACTATAATAATTGAATGAATATAACTCAAGGTTGAGTTAGAAACTTACCTTCCGCGTTGATTAAAGCTACACAATAAACTTATCTGCGTTCATAAGACCTATAACCAATAATATCGGTCTCACAATTAGCACAATATTTCATAACACGTAACACTGTATTCTACAGTCAAACTTCTCCTAGACACATTACCACATAGTCACATCAGTGTTTATAACTTATATAAACACTTATCAAGTCTAACTAGTTCGGGTTGATTGAACTTCGGTCCATTCTCGGTGTTCTGGTCACCCTATCCAACAATTAACACAGTTATTGTCAATTAAATCTTGGTCTCTAAGCTTCAATATTATATTAGATAAGTCAAATATCATATTTAATATCTTTCGGAAGCTTTTAATAATTTATAAACAATTATTATAATTTATAATAATTTTTCAAACACTTAAATCATTTTTAAATGATTTAATTATCAAATAATCATATTATCATTAACATTTAATAATATAAAAATATTAATAACATACTTGTCAAAATATTTGAGTTATTTTTAATAACTTAAAATATTTTTAAATCATCAATATTCTACTTAAATGATTTTTAAAGTAATTAAAATCATTTTTAAATTATCACCATTAATATCTAAATATTAATGAAATTATTATCTAAATAATAAAAGTCATTAATTATAACTTAAAATATTTTTAAATCATTTTCTCATTTTTAAATCAATAAAATCATTTTTAATTCATTTATTTAATATAATAATTAAATAAATCAAACATCATTAATATTAATTTATTAATGAGAATTCTCCAAAAATATTGAAAATTATATTTTATAATTCAAAATATTTTCTAACACTTTATTCTTATTTAAAATGATTTTTAAATCAATAAAATCATTTTTAACTTATTTATTTAATTTAATAATTAAATAAATCTAATATCATTAATATTAAATTATTAATGAAAATTCTCTAAAAATATTAAAATTATATTTTATAACTCAAAATATTTTTAAATACATTATTCTTATTTAAAATGATTTTTATATAATTGAAATCATTTTCTCTAATATATTTAACACACTAATTAAATAAATTAAATATCATTAATATCCAAATAATTATAAATATTAATGAAAAATGTCCCAAATAATTAAAAGTTATTTTTCAGAATTTAAAATGATTTTTAAAACCATTTTTAGTAATTTTTATAATTTATTTCTATTTTTAAATAATTTCCAGAATATTCAGAAAATTAAAATAAATAAAACCGTCGCTATAGCCTATAGCGACACTTGTCTGTCGTCTTAGGTGTTCTTGGTGCTTAAGAACACTATCAGACAGTGTACAAGGGTCATGGTTTGACCGCTCCTATCTTCCAATCCAAAATGTTTCTGGTTCAGGTTAAATATTGATCACGTAGTGTTTATGTAACAATTCATGAAACAATCTTCATCTCAGTCATACAACAAACTAACAAGACGATCTGTGCATTCAAAATCATTGTCAGACGGTTTCTGGGTTTTCCCAGAAACCCTGCAGTTCATCTCGGTACTTTCTAGATCATTTTAATCTACGCTCCGGTCACGATATTGGTGATTTTATAGTTCACTCATGTAGTATTAATGACAAGGAACAACGAGATGTCAATATCTCCATCCAAAAATATCAAAATCTCCAGATTCAATCTGGTCAAAGGTTGTCAGAAAATTCGTTCTTACAGTTTCTGGGTTTTCCAGAAACTTTGTCCGTGACCAAATGTCTAGGTTTGACCATTAATTACATTCCATATGTGGATGAGATAAGAGATCTTAAAGCATGGATCTATTGTTCACATAACCAACTACAAATAAGTTACAACAACAACATCATAACACTAAAAAACCTGACAGATATGAAAGCTTGAAATCATTGTCAGACGTTGATCATGCATTTCTGGGTTACCCAGATTATACTCGGTCATGCCCGGTCAACGAGTTTTGACTAATTATATCTTCGAATCCAGACATCTAATGACTCTGATTTCTTTTGCAGACTAAAGAACTCATACCATGCTACACCTAAAAACTTTAAAATATCAAACACCATAAATAAATCAAGATCTACAGCTACTGACATTACTTGTCAGACTATGTTTCAAACTCAAGAACAGTTTGTGAAAAACTCAACTTTTACCTAGTTTGATGCTATGGATCTATGTTATATCAACATAGATAATTATAAAACATCATCTAGCAAAGATCTAAACACATAAACACAAACTTTGTCTTAGCAACTTGGATCAAAAATAAAAATTAGGTTTATACCTTTCTAATTCAATCTTTGATCTTGATCTTCATAATCTGATATTGGTTGATCAAGGGATGTTTTTAGGACTGATCTACTAGCTATTTTCGGATGTTTAGATGAGAGAGAGAGTAGGTGAGAGCTTGAGAGCAATTGATTTAGTTTTTATGATCTTTCTCTCTCCAAAATCAATATATATTGCTTGATATGTTGCTAAGGCTAATAATTTCGGCTGAGTTGTTGATATTTTGTGTCACCAAAGTCAACTTGGTTGGTAAACCACTAAAGTTGCTAGCAATAATACAAGTTACCAATTAAAGAAAATGAAAAAGGGCATTTTGGTCATTTGAATTTTAATTTTAATGGCATACTTGGAATTTGTCTTATCCTTAGGGTTTAACCCTAAGGTCCTAACTCTTAGGTTTTACATTATTAGTTTCTATAATTTCTAAATTAGGGTTTTAATTAGAAGAATAAAATTTCTAAATTACAATTAGGGTTTCCTAATTAAATTAGGTTTTCTTAATCATATTAGTGTTTAATAAACACATTATGCTCGCCAATTAGGATTAGGATTTCCTAATTAGGGTTTAGTATTCCCGAATATGAAATTAGGGTTTTCCGGCTTACAATTAGGGTTTTTAATTGTACATTAGGGTTTCTAATCCTGAGATTAGGGTTTCTAATCCCTTATTAGGGTTTACTAATTTTAAACTTATCCGATCAATCATTGATCAATAAATTCTAAACAATACACACGCGTACTCATTAATATAATTATTTTAATTATATTTTCTATCGAATCCCTTTCCAGAAATTAGGGTTAGGGTTTCTAAAGTGGTTAAGCACAGCTCTATTCTAAATTTATTAGTCAATACACAAATTGACCTTCTCGAGACTCGTATCACAGATACTTATCACAAAATTGATAATCAATATTAAATATCAATTAAAAAAAATTTATTCGCAAATTTTGGATTATTCGAAATCCCGAGTTATCACAATATCTATCATAACTTAGATGCATGGCCTCCCATGTACGAAGGTTTCCTTGAGCATTTTCCAAAGATTTTAATTTCTATAACAGTTATTGATTGTACTTTTATGTAAAGTACCTTTGTAAGGTGTTGTGGTCGAGACACCGTAAGAGTTACATATATTTGTATTAAAACTCACAGCTTATGTGTTGTCGTACTCTGCACGACAGTTCAACAGTTGTATAAATGAAGTTTGTATTTGATTTCTGTAGTGTGATATCTGGCGACTGAGAATGGGTGATGTATACCTATTTTGGGGGCATCACAAACGGTATCAGAGCTTAGGGATATGGTCGTTGGCGGAGATATGAGTCTAAAACTAGGAGGGGAGAGACGAGTAATATACTTCGCTAGTGCGCAACTTATCTAAGCTGAAATTTTTACTTGATAAGTTGACAAATTGTGATATGTCAATTAACCTTTGTTTTGAAGATATATTCTAGAATGATATCTGAAATACATGAGATGAGCACTGGGAAAATCATGATACAGAGGAAATAACCTAGATGGTACAATCCGAAGAGAAAGAAAGGTATTCTCATCTCTTCGAACTACCAGGCACGTAAATTTCGAGGGCGAAATTTCATAAGGAGGGGAGATTGTAAGACCCCAAATTTTACGAAATGAAAGTATTCAATTTTTTGATAATTGTTAATCTATTTAGTAAATGCTTAAATTGATAAAAGGTTAAAGTTAAGGGTGATATTTGAAAATTTTGAAAAGTAAGCAAGTTGATATAAAATATTCGTTTGGTCGGGGAATATTATTTTTGTCAGGGGATATCTGTATAACGACACCATCATTGGTGGACCCCACAACGAAAGTATTGTCATAGTTAGAAAATGACAGAAATATCTTTTATAAAAATAATGGCGAAAGTTTTACCGTTAAACTATTAAAATACCCCATGGTAAAAATCACGATGTCTGCATGGTTGCGTAAGTAGCACACGGTATTGATTATTGATGCTTACGTGAGAAGTCACTCAGTTATACTCAATTATTGCTACAGTAATTGCTGCATAATATCTCTCATATTATTGATTTAATTATTGTCACAATATCATCTACATAATATTTATTATTATTAAATCAATAATTGAAACGATAAAGTTATTCATATTATTATTTACAATATTGACGATGTCTAAAAAGTTCTGTCGTTGAGAGGTTTGGTTACCTAATTGCGCGCCAATAGGGAGAAATTCTTATCGGAAAGCCCTTCTTTTCTGGGAATTATCTGGTTGTTAAATATTGTGAGTTATAATATTAATGATGAATAAGTTCATGTTGATTAAAGATGAAATTGTTGATACAAAATATTTCCATTGTGTTGGGATTATTTGTGTTAGTGGAAATCGATATTTATTTCAATAATAATTGATTTCTGGAGGTTAAATTGACTAATCGAGTAATTAATCGGATAAATGAACAATTAATTGATATTAATTCATATGCTTATAACTATTTGTTCACATGTATGTACTATTGATTCACATGCATGTACTATTAGGGGAGGTGGTGCAAAATTGATAATACTTTCATGACTAAATTAAAAATGGAGGTATAGATGAAGGTACTATATGTAACTATTTTTTTCACATGTATAGAACTATTAATTTACATGAATGTACTATTGATTCACATGATGTACTATTAGGGGAGGTGATGCAAGTTTGATAATACTTGTAGGACTAAATTAAAAATAGAGGAAAAGATGAAGGTATTATACTGTAATATTTTGAGCCTCAAAACGTGCAATTATCGAAACTATATTTTCCTATAAATAGAAGTTAATTCTTCTTTCATTCTCACCAATTCACTAAGACTCACAAGAGCAATTATAGAGAGAGAAGCTATAGAGAGAAAGAAGAAGAGAAGTGTGCTACTTCATTATTCCAGTATCCAGTCTTCTTCTGAGGTAAGAGATATTATTTGTTGTATTCATAAGGGATATTATTTGTTGTATTTGTAAGGGGTATTATTTCTTTCGTATTCAAGAAGAGAGTTATTTTCTTTCAATATTCGTAAGGGTTATTATTCCATTCTTTATTATTCTTTTGGAATAACTTGTCTACGCGGACAAGCGCATTCATGGTGAAATCCTTTTGTTATTCCATTCTTTATTATTCTGTTGGAATAACATGTCTACGCGGACTACTGCATGCATGGTGAATGACCCTTCGTATTCATTTTTGTTAATCTACAGGAGTAACCTGTCTACGCGGATTACCGCATGCATGGTGAATGACCCTTTATATTCATTCTTATTAAATTATGGAAACGATCTGGCTACGTGAATTACTGCATGGCGGGTGAAATTCCATTTGCAGTTCGTATATTCTTTTATACTCATATGATATATCATTTCTTTTGTACTCGTTATGGAATATCGTTTTCTTTTGTATTTTCCTTTTATGAGTACTATTCACGAAATTCTATTCACGGGTTACTATTTACGTATACGGTACTATTTATGAATACGGAGTACTATTTATGGGTTACTATTCACGAGTTACTATTCATGCGTTACTATTCATGAGTTACTATTCATGGGGTACTATATATTCACGACAAAATTAGTTTCTTTTTCTGACCAAATTATCGTTGATTTATGAATCTTACTCTTGAAATTAAATCCATGTTTTGACTATATTGTTTTTGTTATCATATATAACATTTTTATAACCCTGGTGTTGAAATTTCTCTTTCACTTGAGTGTAAAGATGGGTAGATTATTGATATGATCGTGACTATGGGTTCTCTTTGACTAGTAGTGCAAAGATGAATTGTTGACTGGTATGATCATGACCATTGAATTTATAATTGCATATCTTTAGCTTAAGTGCAAAAGTGAATTGATTAACATGGTTATAATTATTGTTTATATAAGTTCTGAAATGATTATATATTTCGTTGAGATATGAATATCTTTGGCCCGTTGTGCAAAGATGACCAATTATTGAATATCTTTGGCCCGTAGTGCAAAGATGAGTTTACTAGTTTGATTATGAACATGAACTGTGATTTGGTATAACCATGATCTTTGATGTTTCAGGTAAAGACAAGTGATGAAATTATCTTCGTCCTTGGTGCGAAGAGGAATTTAGAATCACAATTATGATTATGAGTTATTCACATGATTGTGGACAGGAACTGTTGATTGATCTTACAGGGATAAAACATTGTTGGTGGACTTTTAACATTGAGAAGATAATAGACTTTATGGTCTATTTTACTCTTCTAATGGATTGCCCGTTCCGTTGCCACTATGGTTGAAAAGTTTTATCATCTACCATATGTTCTAAATCTCTGATTTATTACTGACGGAGGCTATTGATAATTTAATTATCTTTAGTCATGATATTCTTTACTGGGCTAGTTGTGCTCACCCTTTTGCTTAACAATTCATTTCAAGTAATAAAAATGCAGCTGGGTCGAGCGGGGGTAACAAGGGAATAGAACGATGGTCTATAGATGTTGAGGTTTCCCCTAAAATAGTATGGAAATGATTTTTTTGAGAATTATAGATAAGTGTGTCGTATTTTATACATCATTTTAACCGTTGATTTTGGTGAACCGAATAGGGTGAGGTGAACCCAACTTTGGAAAGGCATTTTTTCCACTATCATACATGATGCCTAATGACAGATGACTTCGTGTTATCATAAAACAGGGTTGTGCACATGCACTTGCTGATTATATCTATGAGCACTACCTATATAATCTCGGAGTTTGGTTGAAATATAATTCTCAATTGGAGATAATGAAGATAAATATATGTCAAGAGAAGACTCACCATTGGAATGAACATGATAGTAATCTTCTCATTTTTCTTTTGGGTCTATTGGGTCAACCAACGATAATTCTCGAGTCATATGATATCTATCATAACTTAGATGCATGGCCTCCCATGGACGAAGGTTTCCTTGAGCATTTTTCAAATTTTTTTAAGTTCTAAAATAGTTATTGGTTGTACTTTTATGTAAAGTACCATTGTAAGGTGTTGTGGTCGAGACACCATGAGAGTTACATATATTTGTATTAAAACTCACAGCTTATGTGTTGTTGTACTCTGCACGATAGTTCAACAATTGTATAAATAAAGTTTGTATTTGATCTCTATAGTGTGATATATGGCGACTCAGAATGGGTGACGTATACCTATTTTGGGGGTGTCACATAAGTCGCCACCCCTTGGTCTACTTGCATGCGAACGAGGTAAAACCTGGGTTTTGATCTTCATTTTTCCTATTGATGAGGAGCAAGGATCCTGATGTTGATTTGCTTTTGTGATATAGGTTATCGGCTTTACGCAGCCTCAAGGGAACTGGTTCACCATACACTCTCTATATTAGACCCTTCATCCAGAGTATCGAGAGATTATGAATGGTTGGGGCTTTGAAGCGTTCTTTTCCATCATCCCCCGCCATTGTCCCTGGGGTTATCTCAGGGAATTGTCTGAGTGTTGGTTTCACCAGACTCAGTCTCTCTATTTGCTAGACTATGAGGTGATGATGATGCCGATGGATTGGCGGTTTATCACCGGTATGGAGTTTGGATGGGCGCCAGTGCCTTGTGCGACGAACATTACCCCGACTGCCTTCAGATCTTTTCTAGGAGTCCCGGCTGAGGCGCTCAAAGGCAGGACAGTCCGCACTGGTCCTTTGAGTGTAGATGCTATGAGTGGGGCATTGAGTGAGCTCATACCCGCTTATGTGAGAGTTAGGGATCACATTCTTCATCGATTATTCATGGTCATTCTCAGGGGTTTCTTCATAGTGGATAACTCTTCCACGGTGTCATTCGCTTTGGTCAGCGCCACACGAGAGGTGGACCGTATTGGAGAGTATGACTAGGGCTCCTATACCTTTGCCTATTTCCTCAGGGGAATGTGTGTGCGTTCGAAGGGCTTGACAAAGGCTTGGTTAGGATTTTACTCGTTTCTGTTGGTGAGTATTTTTCTTCTGATTTGCCATGTACAGGTTAAGAGTGTTGACTGACCGCAAATGTTTTCCCTTGTTTTAGCAGTTTTGGGCCTATGAGAAGCTTTCATGTCTGTGTCCCATTAGCGTGTTAGGTTTAGAGACCTATCCAGGGGGACGATGATGGCATCACTCCACGTTGGCAGAGGTTTCTGTAGCTGAGGGTTTCACCCATTATCACCTACAGTTGGACTTATTGATAGTCGATGTCATTACTTGAGTTCCCTATTCTGGGGACCATTTGATAGTTGGCTTTGAGGATGGGTTCCCGACTGGTGTCGAGCATGTGATGTCCACCGTCGGATTCTACTCTTCACAGATGGAGGATGGGAGCTCTATTTGGGAGAGCATGATATCAGGAGCACCACATGAGAGATCTGTATGCCGATCTATCCCCTTGCCATGTGTTATTGGCCTGTGTCACAGTCGCATGTCCGTGATATCCCGTTGATGGGAGTTGACGGCTTTACTTTGTCAGAGGGTCCATTCACTCAGGAGGTATTCTACCGCTGATGGTCCCCTTGTACCATCAGAGCCCAGACCCGCGCCACTCAGTTCATGGGGGATATGGTTCCTGGATCCGTGATGATGACGGATTAGATGGCCTGCATCTGAGATCCTACTCATTTGACGCAGATTGATAGCTTGACCCAGTAGTTGGACCGGGCTCATTTTTTCATCCGACATTTGGGTACATATCCTTCAAAGGCGGATACTTTTGATCCTTCCAGCTCAAGGGCTAGCCCTTCAGGTGGCGGCCCGTATGGTTTTGCCGGTTCAGAGCCTCCATTGTATAGCCCTGACATCCTTCTTGGCAAAGATCCAATTACTCAGGAAGAGTTACATCAGATAGACAGGATAGATGTTGTAGACATTAACACCATTGACTTCTTCTGATGTATTTTTTGCTATATCTTTTGATACGCCTCTGTTAGATACTGGGTGGCTATGCCTCATTCTCGTTATATCTTTTGATAGGCCTCTATTAGTTGTTCGGCGACTTTGCCACATTTCCCTGTATTTTCCAGCTGTACATAGATGATGTATTAGATGATGATGTACTTAGGAATGTATATATACTATTTTCCATTCCCTACATTAATTTTTCATCTATTATTTATCATGGATGTATTATATTATGCATATGTATGTCCAGAGATGTTCAGCATTGACCCCTGGATGGTCTTATGATACGACCCATATAGATGTCTTCCTCGACAGTTAGCCGCATTGATCACACTCTACTTGAGATCATGGTATGATAGTTTATCACCCCTAGATCGGGTGACTGTAGATCAGCTGTTGCTGTAATTTATGCCCCTCCTGATGTTCCAGGTTTCATTGGGCTTTGTAGAGGGCATGCTGGAGCACTAGGTACCGGAAAGGCAGTTTTTCCGATTTGAGACCCAGGAGTTGACACCCACCTTAGAGGAGTATGAGCGTCTGACGGCTTCGCCACTAGACAAGCCTTGCGTTCAGATGGCTATCGGGGATATGAGCCGACAGTTTATGACCCTCACCGGGTTGAGGCGTAGAGTATCCCAGGATGAGATCACCTCTGGGCATGTAATGTCTCAACGTTTTCTAATAGACATATTAAGCTCATTAGACAATTATGCACAACACTCCGAGGATTTCACCACGTCAGAGGATCAGTGACATGTTTCTAGAGTAGATATACTCATTATGTGTATAGTGGCCTATCTGTACATGCCACTTACATGAATCATTTGTACATTGGTGTAGTTATGGCAGTGAGGGCTATCAAGGAGGGGCATACCATTGTACCGATGATTGTGGCAGAGACATTGAGATCAACCACGTATTACCACACCCATTCTATAGGGGTATTCACATGCAGCTCGGTCTTGTTGTAGGTGTGATTTATATCACACTTGAGACCGATTGGCACCTTCCGACGCCATGGGTATTGTTTTTCCCATAAGATAGCCATGTCTTACTCCTTTCAGCCAGCGGATTGTACAGATGATGCATCCTGATCGGTGTTCCTGGGGGGATCGATGATCCATTTGACATTTTCCTATGTTCAGGGATCAATTCTCCCTACAGCTTCATTACACATGCACCTGGCATAGATTATCTGCCTCTAGCTGGTTTAAGGGGCATGACCACGTATCACCCACTGGTTGTGATGGTACAGTTTAACCAGTTTTAGGATGTCCATCCTTTTGAGGGGGCATTGGTTCAGCGTTTGCCTTCTCGGCATTTATCGACAAAGAAGGATAAATCACAGGTGTATGTTTCTTTGGGCTCGGTGAGAGAGGCCGAAGTTTTACGCTAGCCATCCAGACCATTCTACAGAGTATGCCCCAAAATTTGGTATACATCACCCATCTTGGGTCGCCAGATACATGGTACAAAATTCAAATACAACTTACTAATACAACTGCCGTAGGTATGTACGACAAAAACATAAAGCTGTGAGTTTGAATACAAATATTGTCTACTAGAGATTATACAAACTCAAAAGGAGTCCTCATTACAATTATTAACACACTATTTCACGTAATAGTGAGGACTACTAATGCTATCCTTTGACCGATCACTCCGTTCCCCGAGCAAGTCCTCGCTATGTTCTCATTTCACGAAGAGAACGGTGAAAGAAAGGGTGAGCTCAACTAGCCCAAGAAGAAATATTATGACTAAGATAATGCGAGAATAAATTATCGTTAGCCTTCAACAGTGTTAAACGATAAAATATAACAACATCAAGTTTAAGCTGCGGTTGATCGAGAAATCCATTAAAAGAGTCAAGTAGAAATAGAATCTACTATCTTTTATGATTTAAAAGTTTTTCATCACTTTTATCGGCGAGACTCGACAATAAATAATCCATATCATCCCCGCACTACTGACCAAGGATATTCATTAGAGTCACGACCACAAATTCCATGCACTACGGGCCAAGGATATTTGTGTATTCATCAATAATCATGATCATGCCAACAACTCGTCCATCAATGCACTACGGGCCAATGAGGACTTTTACCACATCAATTGTAACATTACGGTCAAGATGATTACAAGAATAATCCCGGTCATAATCATACCAAGTCCATCTATGCACTCTGGACCACGATGACTTTCAAAAATATAAACATGAGGATGATGACAATGATATAAGAATTCAATAAAACAAGTTCAAGAATTAATTTATTCAGGAACTAATAATGTCCAAATTGTCAACATGATACTGCTTTGTAGAGTAAAATTCAAGATTTCTCATAAGAATATTTCCATGAAAAATCTGGATGAAGAGCAAATATCAAGGATATTCCACTAATTTCATGGAGTATAGAAGTCAAAATTTTAACCAACCGAGAATAATAAGGAATGGAATAACAACAAAAATCACCATGCATGCGGTTGCTTGCATAAAAGGAGTTATTCAACAGAATAATAATAATGGAACTAGGTCGGTGAAAATCACACAAGCGGGATGTTCCAACGAGAATAATAAAGAATGGAATAATTAAGAGCGGAACCGAGTGCGGGTAAAAACACGAAAGGATATTCCGACAAAAATAAAAGATAAAATAATAAAAAAGCGGAACCGAATCCAAAGCGTATAGCATGCAGCGAGGATGTTCAACGGAATAATAAAAGACGAGAATAATAGAAGAATGTCACCACGTATAGGGTATTCCGCATTATCACAGTTATTCCAACGAGAATAATAAAGAAATGGAATAACGAAGTTCTCTTCTCAAATACAAAAAAGAATAATATCCCTTACCGTAAAAACTGAATATATATGAAAAGAAAGTTAGCGGACTTCTCTTCTTCTTTCTCTCTAAAATTTTCTCTCTCTGAGTTCGATTGAATTAAATAAGAAAATAATGAAGAAATGAGCTTCTATTTATAGAAAAATAAAATACATAGTAACTAACTCATGAGCGGTCAGTTGATTTACTTTAATCGGACGGTCCATAATTAAAGCAAAATCTTTTAAATAAAATATAATATATATTATATATTATATACATATACATATAAGTGCACTCGTTATCACTCTATGACTTTGTTTAAATCTGTCACTAATTATCCAACCTACATATATATATAATACATATATTACATATATTTCACCCACCATCTATATATATATATATATATATATATATATATATATATATATATATACCCATCACTCCACCATTTCCCCCACTTACGGTTGAAAATGCTTCCACCCAAATCATTCATCCCACTTTCCCCAAAACCCACTATCACACACACAAACATGTCAAATATATATATATATATATATATATATATATATATATATATATATATATACACTTTATAACTTTCTTCCGATAATTTTGAAAAATGAGTGAGTGGGAATCTAAATAATAAGTAACAAAATACCTTATAAAATTACCTCAATATTTTTAACAACAATTATCATCATTATTATAATTCACAATATTAATCGACCAGGTCGTTCCCAGGAAAGAGGGGGCTTTCTAATAAGGATTTCTCCATATTGGCGTGCAATTAGGTGACCAAACCTCTCCTTAGCAGAACTTCTAGACATCGTTAACATTGAAAATAATAATATTAATAACTCTGTCATCTCGATTATTGATTTAATAATATATTAAATATCGACAATAATTGAATAAAACTGAATGACTTCTCACATAAGCATCAATAATTAATACCGTGTGCTACTATGCAACCACGCATATTACTGTACTTTTAACACCGGGTGTTTCAACAGATTAACGGTAAAACTTCCGCCGTTATTTTCATAAAGTATTTTTGTCGTTTTCTCAATCGACAATAATTACATTTGTGGGGTCCACCAATGATTGTGCTTAGTTGTACTAATATTCCTGTTAAAACGAATATTCCCCAGACCAATCGAATATTATATAACAACTTGCGTACTTTTGCAAAATTTATAAATACTACCCACAACTATAACATTATATCAATATAAAAAATGATAATTTATAAAAATTCATTTTTTATTCATAAAAGTTAGGGTCTTACAATCTCCCCTTCTTATGAAATTTCGCCCTTGAAATTAGGGTACGTACCTGGTATATCGAAGAGGTAAGGATACCTTGATTTCATTTCAGATTCTAACTCCCAAGTCATTTCCTTAACATCGTGGTTTCTCCACAAAACTTTGACTTGAGGTATAACCTTGGAGCGTAGAATATGTTCCTTCTTATCCAAGATTTGAACAGGAACCTCTTCATGCGTCAAATCTTCCACTATTTCATCCGGTTCTAACACAATAATGTGGTTCGGGTCTTCCATATTATTACGTAACATGGATATGTGAAAAACGTTATGAACACGAGACATACTTAGCGGTAAAGCGAGTCTATAGGCCACAGTTCCTATTCGGTCGAGGATTAAAAATGGGCCAATGAATCGAGGATTGAGCTTTCCTCTCTTTCCAAATCTTGTAACTCCTTTCCATGGAGCAACACGTAACAACACATGATCTCCTATATCGAATTCCACATCCCTTCGATGAAGATCAGCATAACTCTTTTATCGATCTTGTGAGGTTTTTATATGTTGTCGGATCGTTTGAATATTTTCTGTAGTCATACGTACCAACTCTGGTCCCAACAACATTGCTTCTCCCACCTCATCCCAGCATACTGGAGATCGACACTTTCTTCCATACTGGCGCTTGAATGGAGCCATGCCAATACTTTCTTGATAAGCTGTTCTTTGTGGGAAAACTCCATGGTAAGAACTTGTCCCAACTTCCTTGAAATCAAGGACACGAGTCTTAATAGATCTTGAAGAGTTTGAATAGTCCTCTCCATTGTCCGTCCGATGAGGATGATATCTTTGAAACTAAATCTAAATCTGTGCCCATAGCTTTACTGCAACTAACCCAAAATCGTTAAGTGAATCTTGGGTCTCGATCGAAACTATGGATCTTGGCGCATACCATGCATCTTACAATCTCGTTTATGTACATCTGAGCAAGACGTTTAAGTGTATAAGTTTCTCGTCTGGATAAAAAATGAAGCGGACTTGGTCAATCTATCAACAATGACCCAAATCGCATCTATACCTTGAGAAACCGTAGGAAGACCGGTAACGAAATCCATGGTAATGTGCTCCCACTTCCATTCTGGAATTTCAAGTGGTTTCAATGGACCTTTTGGTACTTGATGCTTCGCCTTGACTTGTTGACACATTAGACACCTTGAGATGAATAACGCTATCTCTCTCTTCATATTGCCCCACCAAAATGTATGTCGAAGATCATGATACATTTTGGTACTCCCAGGATGGATTACAAACGGTTGTGTTGTGCGCCTCCATCATGATTTTATACTTTAAATCGGGGTCGTTAGGAACACAAAGTATGGAGTTGACTCAAGTATTCTTTCTTCATCGATTCTTGCTTCCGGCATAGCACCTTCTTGCACTTTCTTCCTCATACGCATCAGCTCTAGGTCTGTAGCTTGAGCAGCTTTAACTTTATCAATTAAAGTCGGTTCTACTTGTATATTCGCCATCCTTACATGGGTCCATGGAGTCTTTAACTCTATCTCCATCCTTTGCAAGCCACACAAAATGGGCCTTTGTGTTGACAATATCGTACTTGTACTTGCATATGACCTTCCTTCTCGATCGATCGTCATCTGGCGTTAAGCTTTTCTAGGATGGTATTGGATGGTATGATCATAATCTTTCAACAGTTCAAGCCAACGTCGTTGTCGCATGTTGAGTTCCTTTTGAGTGAAGAAATATTTGAGGCTTTTATGATCCGTAAAGATCTCTACCTTCTCCCCATACAAGTAATGCCTCCAAATCATTAGTCTTGAAGACAACAAATTATGACTCTAGATCATGAGTAGGATAATTCCCCTCATATTCTTTGAGTTGTCTTGAGGCATATGCTATGACTTTTCCATGTTGCATGAGAACACATCCCAACCCTTTGCCCGAAGCATCACTGTAGATGACAAATCCCTCCGAGCTAGATGGTATTATCAGAACAGGTGCCTAAATGAGTCTCCTCTTGAGTTCTTGAAAACTCTTCTCACATTCCTCGCTCCAACCGAACTTTGTATCTTTTCAAGTCAACTGAGTTAGTGGAGTAGCGATTCGAGAAAACCCTTCTACTGAATCTCCGATAATAACCAAATTAAAGTGAGAAAGCTACGTACTTGATCGTTGATTTAGGTTGCTCCCAGCTTTGAATAGCTTCAATCTTTGCTGGGTCAACAGATATTCCATGACTTGATACCACGTGCCTAAGGAATGAAACTTCCTCAAGCCAGAAATCGTATCTCTTCAACTTGGCATAAAGCTTGTATTCACGAAGCTTTTGGAGTATCAGCCTCAAGTGTTCCTCATGATCTTCATGGCTTTTGGAATAAATAAGGATGTCATCAATAAAGACGACCACAAAGTGATCCAAATATTCCTTGAATACTCGGTTCATCATATCCATGAAGGCGGCGGGGAGCATTAGTCAATCCAAAGGACATGACTAGGAATTCATAATGCCCGTCTTGAGTTAAAAGCCGTCTTTGGAATGTCATCGGTTCTAATCTTCAATTGGTGATATCCTAAGCGAAGATCAATCTTTGAAAAGAATTTGGCTCCTTGCATCCGGTCAACGGGTCATCAATATGTGACAATGGGTACCTATTTTTTTAATGGTGACATGATTGAACTCCAGATAATCAATACAAAGTCGCATACTCCCATCTTTCTTCTTCACGAATAGAACAGGAGCACCCCGAGGAGAAGTACTTGGGGACGAATAAAGCCAATGTCTAACAATTCCTGCAGTTGGGTTTTTAACTCCTGAAGTTCAATAGGAACCATTCGATATGGGGCTCTGGAAATGGGTTTTGTACCGGGTTCAAGGTCGATACAAAATTCAATTTCACACTCTAGGGGTAGGCCAGGAAGTTCTTCAG
The DNA here is from genome assembly GCA_020205615.1 of Panax quinquefolius. Lineage (NCBI taxonomy): Eukaryota > Viridiplantae > Streptophyta > Magnoliopsida > Apiales > Araliaceae > Panax > Panax quinquefolius. The sequence continues at coordinate 83,693,285 of CM035166.1, forward strand.
GAAATACGTCAGAAAATTCATTAACAATAGAAATATTATTCAAAACTGACGTATTTTTGTTTAGATCTGTGACATGAGCTAAGAAAGCTTGACATCTATTTTTCAATAAACGAATAGCTTTATGGCTTGAAATGACAGTGATTGATTTTAATGGTTTGGTTGCTTAAATTCGCATAATAGGTCGATTAGGAATATGAAAGCTAACAACCTTACGAAAAAAATCAATTTTTGCATGATGCGTAGTTAACCAATCAATCCCTAGAATCACATCAAATGCAAGTATTTTCAAAGAAATAAGATCGACAGGTAACGTGCAGGTACCGATTTGAATCAAACAAGACTTATAAACCGTGGATGTAATGAAGGTTTCTCCTAACGGAGTTTCAACAGATAAATCAAAATCCAATCTCTTTGGAGTCAAATTTAAACGTTGAGCGCAAGTAGGAGAAATGAACGAGTGGGTAGAACCGGTATCAAATAAAGTATAAACTTCGCTAGAGTTTATGATTAGCTTACACGTGATGACCTCGTTCGGGTTCCTTGCTTTCTAGGAGGTCACGACAAATGCTCTCCTCTTGCACTAATCGGCTTTGACTTTTTTCTGGAATGACCTTTGGTGCCTCCATCCTAGTGAACTTGTCTTGGTGAATGAAAAAATCGGGCTAGGTGACCTTCTTTCCACAATTATAACACGCTTTGGATGGCATCGCGCAATTTGGATGGATGTGTCCCTCCCTCCGCATTTGAAGCATATGATAGGTGGTCTTTCTCCTTCCTTAACAACAGTCTTGGTGTTGGCGTCTTTCCATCATTGTTGAATCTCCTCTTCTTGAAATGTCCATTCTTATTGTTTTGGTCCACGATTACCACCGAAGTGGTTACCATTTCGGCATGTTGATTCCCTCCACGCTTGTTGTCACCGCTTCGATGGTACTCTCCTTTGGTATTATCATTTTTGCCGATTTGCTCTCTTTTTGGTTGCGTTGACTCGTTATCGCGCTCCACCAATGAGCCCTATTTACAACATCTCGAATACAAACACAATTTATGAGAAATAAGATGTTGGCGTATCTCGAACTTTAAACCTCTTAAAAACATTCGCGCCATTCTCTCTTCATTATCCACCAAGTGGGGCGAAATCGGGATAACTCATAAATTTTGCCTCGTATTGCGACCTGCGGTCATATATTGTTTCGCTCCAATTTGATAAACTCCACCTCCTTCATGTGACGAATACTTTTGGGAAAGTATTTGTCGTTGAATGTAACTCTTGGAACTTCTCCCAAGACATCTTGATATGGCGAGTTGAGTACGTTTTGGAATTTCCACCAATGTCGCCTCTCCGCGCAACATAAAGGCGGAAAAGGGAACCTTTTGCTCCTCGGAGCATCCCAAGACATCAATATTTTGGTGATCTGCTTTAACCATGCTTCCGCCATAAGTGGTCTTGGCTCTCCCTTAAACTTCCGGTGGTCCCAGCTCCTTGAACTGTTTTAGTTTGTGGATTTGCCGAGAGAGTTTCCAGATGTTTCCACCTATATTTTGGACAAGAGCCACTCTACTTTCTTGTTGCATGAATTGCATAAAGCCTCTGAACATTCCATCATTCATCATTTGGTCAGTGTTGTTATTTGCATGAGGATTGTCGCCTTCCTGATGCACATTCTCCTGATTATTGATATGTGGAGACTCAACGATCTCTTGTGCTCCATTGCTATTCTCAACATTTTCGGATGTCATTTTCAGATACTGCCACAAAACAAAGGTTAATTGACATGTAACATAATATCTCTAAACTCTGACCAACCAATTTAAATACAAAATAAATTTAAGTAGGTTATACTACCGAAGGAATTCCCCGTCTTTCCCCTCCTAGTTCTAGTCTCACATCTTAGCCAGGGATCATATCCCTAAGCTTTGATGCCAACTGTGACGCCCCCAAAATTAGGTATACATCACCCATATACACACTCGAAATTTTCTGTACTACTGTTACTAACATTATAGGAGGACATATTCATCTTTTAAGAGAGAACCCTGAAAGACAATCCAAATCCACACCGGATACTACCGGAAGTTCAACATTAACCCCGGATCGCAATCTGGGAGTAGCGGTTTCAACCTCGGATTTATCCCCGAGACCTGCAGATACAATACCGGAACACAAACCGGAGAAGACCGATTAATCTCGGAGATAACCCCGAGGTATCCAGTCTCAGTCCCAACCATGGGAATAGCCACCAACCTTGGTGATAACCCCAAGGAATGCAGTTTCGGAGATAACCCCAGAAATGCTTATTTCAAATGCCATCAGCTTCAATCTCGGCACTCACAACAAAATACACTGTGCCAACACGGCAATCACATCGGGAAGACAGGCACACCTCAAAGATGACAATGAGGATCTTCAACAAATGCAGCAGTCCAATCTCAGCGAAGTCTGAGCAACGTCTGCTTATCGGCCTAATCCGGCAGTAACACCGGTGAGGGGCAACATCGCCATCTCGTCCAACACGATGCCACGTCTCGTCTCTACGCAACAATGTCCCACAAGGCTAACTAATCCCGAGTGACTATTGTGCGGGGTAACGGATGAAAGTTGAAGCTTGAAGACCGGAGGGCATCGTCCCATCTTCAAAGACTTTGTACAAACTCTAATCCCATGCCATCGTATAACTCTTGACAACGGCGGTCCGAAATAGGTCCTGAATACCTCAAAACGGATGCCCGTATTTCACTTCTCAAAATCCGAGTGGACATTACAAAGATTGCTCGAGTGCACGTGCCGATGTGAACTGACCCGAGCGAATCGGGACCGACCCGAGGCCACCTCTCTGGTACACTGCGGTGAGCCAGGGTACACCTACTGGCACCTTTTGCCTATAAATAAGAGGCTTGGGGTGCTTTGATTTTAAGAGAAAAAGACGGGAAACCACACACAATTTGCTCTTGCACTTTTCATACGATGTATTTTCCCACTTTCAAACACCCGTGAGCTCATATATAGCCTCTTTTGTAACCACAAAAGCCCAGTGTTTACCCACTCTAAAGATATAGAAGCCCTTTTATCAGTCAGCTATAAGCCTTCTCACACACTTTAAAGTCTTTCTCTTCATCTTTGCACACACCCTTCTACACATTGAGTCGTGTTGCTTGCTTTTGCTGACTTGATCCAGTGGTTTCCTTCCATCTATATATATATATATATATATATATATATTTATATATATATATATATTGACTAACATTATCGAGTTATGCCTCGATTGAGCCTAGACTTCGGTCTGGAGTGTTTACTGCTTTAATATATATATACTTATATATATTAATTGTCTGTAGGACTTTGTTCGATTAGCCTAGACTTCGGTCTGGTGCGTTTATTTGCTTTTATATATATATATACTTATATATATTAATTGTCTGTCGGACTTTGTTCGATGAGCCTAGACTTCGGTCTCGTGCGTTTATTAAACTTATATATATATATATATATATATATATATATATATATATATATATATATATATATCAATTTGTGACTTTTTGTTCGATGAGCTGAACTTGATGCAGTGCGTTTACTTATTTATATATATATATACTTATATATATGAATATATATGGTCGAACTATGTTCGATGAGCACAGATTTTACATCCGGTGCGTTTATTGCTTTCTTATATATATATATATATATATATATATATATATATATATATATATATATATATATTTATTTTGTCTGCTTGGAGTTCCCTTAAGTGGCGATTGATAGTTTTTACTGACTTTCTTTACATTTCGTCTCACGCTGGAGTTTACTTAACGTGGCGATTGACCTTATTCTGACTTTATTTACATTCTCATCCCGCTTTGAGTTTCCTTCGTGGCGGTTGACCGTATCTACTTTTATTTATATTTCGATCCCCCATGGAGGTGCTTCATGGTTGGTGATCCCGTCTCATATATATATTTTACCGCTTTTATATATATACCTTTATTTCTTTTATACAAATTGCAATATTTTGTGCTTTAGGAATCATGTGATCACAGATTCATCTCATTGGTTCTAGATTCGGTTCCGTGATGGACATTTTCAAATATGGCGACTTGTAAATTATTCTGCGATGTCTCATATTTCCTCGGATGGTTTCCATACCCACGAGGAAGTCGGCATTATTTTTTATATATATTATTTTTAAATGCGATGCGTCGCGTTAAATCAAATAAAATCAATCCAAATTACCACTTAATAAAAATGGGAGTGTAAAAGGTCTTAATTCCTATTGAGCGCGGGGTTTTGAAAAACCTCTTTTATAAAACATCATTGCCATATCTTGCTAAAAACTGAATTTTTACATAAATTCAAATCCTGTGTATATAGGTTCGAAAGAGGCCTCGCACAACTTTCATATAACAGTGACATTGACCCACACACACACACACACACACACACACACACACCAGATAATAGTTTCTTGAAAAGAGGCGGTCACCGTGGTAACACGGATGTCGGCGGGTGCCTAACACCTTTTCCCCGCATAACCAAGTCCCCGGACCCTAAATGAATCTCGGTTTCGCCGACCCATATATCAGTGTCACATCACTGGGTCAATGTGAAAACCTTTTCTCGGTTGTATTGGTACAACCATTTAAAAAACCAACTGGCGACTCTTAACAGTCCCATCGTTGACATTATACATGTCGGACCTTTTTCACTTGTTTTTTCAAACAAATCTCACCTAAAATGAGAACACCAAAGAACAAGTAACAGAAAGGGACATCCAAAAATCCCGACGTCGACACGTGGCGACTCTACTAGGGACCTCCAGTAAGAGGACTTAAGCCGCTACTACAATCTTTTCAAAACTGTTATCTGCTTGTGTGTGGATGTTGCATTTACATTGAATGAATGTGTACGAATGCATGTCTTGTTTGAGCTTAGTGCTTCGCATCATATCTGCGTGTGATGTTAGTGCTTCGCACTATAAACTACTTATGATATTAGTGCTTCGCACATGTCATCATTTCATACGTTGAGACGCGATGTATGTGAATGTATGTTGTGTGGTCCCTCCACCAGGAGGCTATCCCGTCGGTGTTTGATTACTGGACTCGTGAGAAGACTAATTCTCCGAGGCTCAGGAAAGGCACCACCCAAATTCGCTCCAATTGAAAGACCGGATTAACTTTCCGTCTAGTAGATTGCGATGATTTGGGAACCTTCATGCCAAAAAAGCCATGAGAGTAACCCTAAGATAGGTCGACCTCGATAAACCCAAAACGAAGGAAAGTCTCTTCATGCCCTCATTTCAATTACTTATAAACCCAATTACTTGTAATTTCATTCCATATCTATCTCCATATAATGAGAAATATGAAGCAATATGTCCACATACATGCTACGAACAGCTGACACCCGTTTTGCAGGATAAAATTCCTAAAATGGACACATCACATAGCATGTCATTATACACCTTCCCTAAGGACTAAACTATGCCAGTCTTTCGCAGGGAATCAATCGGACCTACTACCCGGTCAAAGTCCAAAAAGGCAACAGGCCTACAGTCAATCATGTCGTCATCCGACCAGACTGAACTTAATCCAGTTTCTCGCAAAGAATTCGACGGGTTAAGCAAACAGATTACAGATTTGGCTGTTCTATTAAAAGAATTACATCAATTTACGAGGTCGTAAAATACCCGTACATCTTGAGCCCTCCACACAAGGAGGAATTACGGTCATTACCATACGAGCCACGATTGGATACGACACCAACAAAACGCGTGATCTTGCCCATTCCACTGGAGATCCAGATAATGGTGACATCAAAAAGAAAGTCCTCCAAATGGAAGAGACCCTTCACGCTATCAAAGGAATTGGAACACACGGGAGTGTTTCATATATCTTGATCTATGTATTTTTCACGGTGTTCACTATCCGAGAAAAATTTAAAACTCGACTTTGAAAAATATGGCGGGTTAGGGGATCCTTATACACATTTAAAAGTCTTTATTGGAGAACTGGGATCTTATGCGGAGGATGAAAAACTCGAGAATGCAATTGTTCCAAAAGAGTCTAACCGGAGAAGTCCGTTAAGTGGTACACAAGATTAGACAACTCCAAAATTCACAATTTGGGAAGAGCTAGCACATGCCTTCCTCACTCAATACGCTTTTCAAACTCAAATGGCTCTTGATCGGTGTCAGTTACCAAGATCAAAAAGCAGATCTAACGAGTCTTTCGAGAGAGTATGCTCAAAGGTGGAAACGCCTAGCTTGAGTTAGTCCTACCATGGCGAGAATCGAAATGGTCATAACATTCATGTAGACATACAAGAAGCTCCCTTCTACATGAGAGAGTTTTAGCCAGCATTGTGAAACCGTTTTACTGAAATGGTTAAACACGGGAGATGGTGAAATGGGGTTGAAGTCGGGGAAAGATTCAAGACCTAGCCGCACTCAAAGTCATTTCTTTGATCACATCCAATCTGGAAATTATGGGAACAACCCGGAGGGTCCATAAAAGAAAGAGAAGATGTTTCCCTGATACTACAGGGACAAAAAGGCAATCAAAGTATTCCCATTCAAAGGAGAAACAACACTCCCTTTCCAGCACAGTCTGCAAACCCTCCAGTACCAAAAGGTGGAGAAGTCAAACGCCATCGAGTGTTTACACCCTTAGGGGATACCCTCGAGAACATTCTTAATCTTCCGACAACACGAGAGAAAAATTACGCATCTTCTTCCACCACCAAATTTTAATGGACGTGGTTTTTCAATCTTTGCTAGGAAATGTGTTTATCATGTCGGGGCACCTGGACATGATACTCAGGATTGTTGGGCCTTGAAACATAAGATCCAGGACCTAATAGATAATGGAGAGATCGTAGTCACCAAACCCGATTAGCCTCATGTACAAGACAACCCTCTTCCTCAACACAAAGAAGAAGAGGTCAACATGATTAATTGAAGCAGTGGACAGAGTTCCAACTTCAGCTGTGACTCCCCCCAGACCATCAAAGACGGTGATGATAGATGGGATTATGCTAAGTTCCAGTTCACAATGGAACGAAATATGAAGCTCTCTACAAATAAATTGAGCAATTAGCGAAACTGGTGACTTATCAGCATCAAGTGACTCGACAATTAATCAGCTAGGAGCATGCCAGTCTCCTACCAATCGTCATGAATATTCCCTCGTCCTTTATAGAAAATGAAATGATGGAAGACAAAGTGACGAAGAGAGCAAATGCCAAAGCCCGTCGGGATTTCACCAACAAACGAGAATTCACCTATTTGGGCCAACCCATGGAGGAAATCCTTCACATGTTAATCAATGAAGGAAGGATTAGTTCCCTTTTACCTCCAATCAACCCTCGTTTGGGACGGTACAAATCTGATGGAGTATGTCAATACCACTCCAGTCTCATGGTCACACAACACGAAAGAATCTTTGGGCACTCATACCTTATTCAAAATCTAATCGACAAGGTGGTGTCTGCGCTTGGCGATAACGACAACATGTTTACGAGCAAGTGAGAATGCAGGCCCTACTAAGTGGAAAAGTGTGGTAGCAGTTATATCTACTGAAGGTGAAGGGATTAATACTGTTCTCACAACACCGATAATTTATCTCAAAGGAGGAAGCAATCCTTTGAAAGTGGCCGCTCCCGAGCCAAATAATTTGCCATGCAGAACACAATATCCTATTGTTAGCTTATGCAAGGTTCCGTGGAATTATGGAGAAGGTGAAGGATCCACCTCACATACCACTGCTGCAGTGTTGAAGGAAAATCCACTGTATATGCCCCATCGGGTGATGAACCCCACCAACAAATCAAAGGAGAAAATACCCATGGAGAAGATTGAAAAATTCCTCCGCGCTGTGGGTCATAACGAAGCCTCGGTGGTTTTAAGCTTGAAGGAAGCTCCACCACAAATATTAATTTTGGACTTGGTCCTAACTTCCGAGAATCACCGGAAAGTCTTGTTAAAGGTTTTGGAAGAAGCCTATCTTCCGACATCAGTGGATACAGAAAAATTTCAACACATGGTTGATCACATTTTCAACACTAATGTGATATCCTTCACTGATGATGACATACCACCCGAAGGGACCGGGTCATTGCAAACCGTTGCACATTCATGGTCTTGTCCTCCATATATATGGTGGCTGGAGTCTTAATAGATGGAGGTTCCTCTCTGAATATCTGCCCATATGCCACCTTGGTGAAGATGAATATCAATCTCAACCGAATTCGGAGTAGCCATACTATCATCAAAGCTTTTGATGGAGCCCGCCCGTAACTTCGGTTGGAGTAATTGAGCTGCCAATCGAAATTGGCCCTCATACATTCTGCGTATCCTTCCATGTGCTCAAGATAGATTCGGGATACAACCTGCTCTTGGGACGACCATGGATCCACATGGCAGGGGCAGTCCCCTCCACCCTTCACCAACAACTGAAGTACATTATCAACAATAACTTGGTCATGATCAACGCTGAACCAGAGATTCCTTAGCATGGGGATATACCGTTTATCAATGCCAATGCAGACGTAGAACCAATCAGTTTTCATGCTTTGGAAATAAGCAACACCCAATACCACGCTATTGGAGCACCATTGCTCGAACCCCACATTTCTGATGAGGTGATGTCAGCCACTCAAGAAATGATGTCGTTAGGTTATAAGCCAGGACAAGGGTTGGGTAAAGATGGCCAGGGTATCCAGTACCCCATTCGATTAACTAAGCAAGTTGGAACAGCTAGACTAGGCTATTCTGCCAGCTCTAGTCATAGGAATCCTCATAAGCATCAGCAGATTCCTTTGGCTTCAACCATGTGGCGTTTGGCTTCACCTTCAAACTCCGAGTCCGCACAACCTCCAGTAAAGGTGCCAGCCAATGTCATGGCCATGTTATTTCCTAAGCCGAAACCGGTGGAGGAAAAAAAAATTGTTATTCCAAATCCCGCAATCGAAGAAGAGGAGCGGAGAATCAAGGAAAATGTTGTCCGAATAATGTCGGGCATGCGCATCATCGTCCATGATGAACATACCAATGAATACACCCTAGATGATGATTGCCTGCGACGTAATGGCCATCATTCGGGACAAGGATGATGATGACAATCCCTCCATCACTGCGGTCCACGTGGACTTTACCCTTACCAATTGGAACAACATTCCTTGCTTTGGTCGACAAGGGTAAAAGCGGGCAGAAATCCTTTTCTGCCCTGTAGATATAATAACTGCTTACTTTTCTATACAGTATTAGCAGTTTATTTTTCCAGTATATGCTAACACTGTGTATGATCAACGCATTTCATATATACTATGTGAAAGCATATTTTGTTTCAGGACTCTGAATTTAGATGTGCTCAGATTTCACGGATCGATGCCTCTCCTACACAAGGATTGTACCTTTGATGTAGAGATGAATTCAGCCTTGATGGATCTCCAGGATGACATTGAGGTGCCTCCAGAAATTCAAGAATGGGTCAAAGACAAACCCAAACCCAACCTTGATCAAACCACTTCTTTCAATCTCGGAACCTTAGAAAGCCCTAAGTTAATCAAGATTGGTTTAGACCTTACCCCAAACCAACGGAATGACATGGTTACGCTATTAACACAATTCCAGGATGTGTTTGCATGGTCTTATGAAGACATGGTGGGTTTATCCACTGACATTGTCCTTCATCGCCTTCCCATTAAAGAGGGATTTAAGCCGATCAAGCAAAAGCTCAGGCGATTGAAACCTGAGTGGAGTTTAAAGGTGAAAGAAGAGATTGTGAAACAATTTCAAGCCGGCATCATCATGGTGTCTACATATCCTGAGTGGATATCCAACATCGTGCCCGTACCTAAACCTAGAGGGAAGGTGCGAGTTTGCGTGGATTACATGGACTTGAACAAAGCTTGCTTAAAAGATAGCTTTCCCGTGCCATTTATCCACATTCTCATTGACAATACTGCTCAATACGACATTCTCATTGACTCCTTTCTGATTGCTTTGCGGGGTACCATCGGATCATGGTTCTTAGGGAAGATCGTGAGAAGACTGCTTTCATCACTCCTTGGGGAACTTTTTGCTATAGACTGTTGTCATTCGGCCTCATCAATGCCGGAGCTACCTATCAACGAGCTATGATGGCTCTTTTCCATGACTTAATGCATAAAGAGAATGAGATCTACGTGGATGACATCATTGTCAAGTCCCGAAAGGAGGATGACCATCTAGACCATCTCAGAAAGTTGTTCAACAGTTTGCATAAGTACAACTTGAAGTTGAATCCAGCTAAGTGCGCCTTTGGCGTTAAATCAGGCAAGTTGCTAGGATTCCTAGCCAGCCACAAAGGGATTAAGCTGGATCATGCCAAAATCCAAGCCATCACAGAAATGCCCATTCCTCAGACAGATAAGGAAATACAGGGATTTTTGGGAAGGATCAACTTCATCAGCAGGTTTATCTCCCAACTCACAGCAACCTGTGAGCCAATCTTCAAGTTATTAAGGAAGAACTCCTCCATGAAATGGAATGATGAGTGCCAGAATGCCTTCCTTACAATCAAGAAACAGCTAGTCAAAGCTCCTATCATGGTACCACCCAGGGATGATGTTCCCCTGTTCATGTACCTGTCCATAAGTGACAATGCCATGGGCTGTATGCTGGGATAGAAAGACGATAGAGGCCAAGAACGAGCTATCTATTACCAAAGCAAAAGGTTCAGCAGCAGTGAACACAAGTACACTCTAATAGAGAAGACGTGTTGTGCTTTAGCATGGGCTTCCATGAGGTTACAACATTACCTCCATGGTCACACAACCCATCTCATATCCCGCGTGGATCCTCTCAAGTACGTGTTCAACAAACCCATGTTGAACTGCCGGTTGTCTAGATGGCAGTTGATCCTACAACAATTTGACATTGTATATGTGACTCAAAAGTCCATCAAAGGTTAAGGAATCGCAGATCAATCGGTAAAATTTGACCTTGAGGGGATTTCAAACCCTTGAAACATATTTCCCGATGAAGGAGTAATGACAAGGCAAAGAACACCATCCATGCATAATACACACCAATCATGGAAGATGTATTTTGATGGAGTCATTAACATGGAAGGTTCTAGAGCTGGAGAAATTCTAATATCGATCACGGGGAGCGATATCCGTTGTTAGTTAAATTACAATTTGTTAGCACCAACAATACGGCTGAGTATGAAGGCTATCTCGTGGGGCTAAAACTTGCCCGTTCAATGGGCATCAAGTGGTTAACTGTCCTTGGAGATTCGAGTTGGTAATCGAATGATCCACCGGAGTCTATCAAACCAAGGAACTACATTTCTTTGCCTTACCATCGACGGTGTTTTGAAGATGGCTTTGGAGTTCAAGAAATCTCCTTTCTACACATTCCTCGTAATAGGAATGATTTCATGCGACGACATTAGCAACTTTGGCCTCCTTGATTCGCATATCGAGATAAGGAACACTTGCTGCGTTAAAATTTCCCTGTGCAAGGCCCCAGCCTATGAGAATTACGTTAGAGAAGTATCGGATGAGCAACCTCCCATCCAACCTCCTTGGTATCAGCATATCAAGGAATATCTGCGAGATGGATCTACACCCGCTGAGGCGAACCTGACTGAAAAAAGGCGGATCCATCGACTTGCTATGAAGTTCTACTTGAGTGGAGATGCGCTCTATAAAAGAGATGCAGGACTAGGTCTCCTCGTGTGTAGACAAAGATCAAGCCCAAAGGCTTATGGATGGAATCCATGGCGAGTCTGTGGCCCCCCACATGAGTGGCCCCTCCTTGTCAAGAAAGTCCTCGGGATTGGGACATTATTGGCTATCTCTCAAGGCTGATTGCCATGACCACGTCAAAAGATGCTATCAGTGCCAGATTCATGGGAATGCTATACACGCCCCTCCACGGGAGCTCCACAATATGAGTTCGCCTTGGCCCTTCTCAATGTGGGGAATGGACATTATTGGGCCCATTGAGCCTAAAGCCAGTAATGGTCACCGATTTATCTTCACCATGATCGACTACTTCACCAAGTGGGTAGAAGCAGCCTCCTTCCCCAGAGTCACTAAAGAAGTCATCATTGCTTTCATCAGAAACAATGTCGTTTGTCGATATGGACAACCAGAGGTGATTGTGTCAGACAATGCTAAAAACCTCAACAACAAAATGATGGAGGAGTTATGCAGTAAATTCCACATCAAACATCTTAACTCTGTCATCTATCGTCCAAGATGAATCGGTCTTTGTTGAAGCGGCTAACAAAAATATCAAGAAGATTATGCAAAAGATGTCAGCCAACCACAAAGATTGGCCTAACCTGTTGCCTCTTACTCTATTAGCCTACAGAACCACAATGCGTACTTCAACTGGGGCAACCCCCTACGCTTTAACCTATGGGATGGAAGCAGTGCTCCCCATAGAAGTTGAGATGGAATCTCTCAGAGTGTTGATCGACGCTCAGCTGGATGAAAACCAATGGGTACAAGACAGGTATCACCAATTGTCTCTGATAGACGAAAGGCGAACCGCGGCTATCTTCCATGGTCAGCTATACCAGCAAAGGATCGCCAGATCCTACAACAAAAAAGTCCGGCTACGGCAATTTAAACAACATGACTTGGTTCTGAAGAAGATTCTTGACAATCAAGATCAGGCCAAAGGAAATTTCGCTCCTAACTGGAAGGCCCGTTTATTGTCAAAGAAGTATTGACAAGAGGCGCCTCAGATTACAAAGAAATGGACTGGCGATGAATTTCCACAACTCATCAACTCGTATACACCGTGAAACGGTATTATATCCAAGTAACCAAAGAAACACCACAGTGCATCATCATCAGGTCACCAGTCATTCCGATTCTTTAACCCTTTACCACCTACAACTTGCTACACTTTGCCCCTCAGGGAAATATACTCTTCAAGCCAAAGAACTTTGGCTTTCTCCTTTCTTACCATACAACTTAGGTCATCCCACCGCGAATTGAACCTCTTGCTTTCACAGTTTGGCTACCCATACATGGGATCAAACTTCTCCTGCCTGCAGTTTATCCTCAACCTAGGATTAAACTTTCTCCTCCCCACACTCGACACGCATATGGGATTACCTTTTCTTCTCGCATACGAGGGGCTAACTACGTCGACCTGATCTCCTCTTCAATAGGAGTACGTAGGCAACCATGTTACATGGCCCGGTCATAATAAAACAAAAACAACAAAAACATTTCTACCCTCTTCTCCTTACAAAAGCAAAAACAACCAAAAACATTCCTACACCATATAAGCCATATATAGCGTTGAGCCTCTTACACCAGGTTCGAACTACGCAGACCTGATCTCCTCTTCAATAGGAGTACGTAGGCAGCCATTCATGGTGCGGTCTCACCCCCTACCAAAATACAAACCATTGTCAGCGGGTATTGGGATTCTCTTTCAATCCATTACAATTCATTCGGCTTCAGACCATAGGGATGGAATTACCTGAACTCCTCCCAAATAGGAGATTCGGCGACCATCTAAGCTGCGGTCATACCTCGAAGAGCAATACTAAACTATAAGAGGTGGAATTAACTAGTCTTCTCCTAAATAGAAGTAATGGCGACCATCTATGGTGCAGTCAATCTCAGAGAGGAAAGCCACATTCCTCTCCATATTTCCATTCAGAAACAAGTCCCAAGACACCAAAGATGGTAGGGATATACATAGATCGATGATCCATTCTGAACTATCCAAAGACAGCTCAATGTCCATCCATCAAGGAAGAATTCAAAATCCATCCGATCACAAGCCCTGAAGCAGCGAAGGCAAAATATCAAGCAAATAGCAAGGCATATCTAAAAGGGAAGTGATCCAAAAATATATTTCCCTATCATATATAATGTTGTTTGATATATATACAATGTGAACTATACATGAAAAAATGGCTAAGCTAGTCTGTGTAGGTAAATACAAGATCATCTACGAATCAGGGTACATGCGAGCTAGCAAGACCAACATGGCATCCCTCTCAGATGAAGGAGGTAAAGATGTAGTCTCCTGGATAAGAATATCCACATGACCCAACAGATCTGTAGCCATCTGCATGATGACCATATGCTCATCGATATAAGCGCTCATCTTTGCGATCATACCAGTGGTAAGGGACCTCGCTGCAGTACTATCTGTGATAGCCACATCTCGGGCAGATATAGCACTATCCCGCTCAACTATCACTGCATCTCTGTCTGACCTGGCCTCATCCCGCTCAACAACAGCGACATCTATACGAGCTAATGCCTCGTTTCTCTCTAATAGGGCGGCGTCCCTCACATCAAGAGCAGTCGACATCATAGATCGAATCTGGTCTCTCTCAATGGTCATCAGATGAAGACTCTGCTCTAAATACTGTGTCGAGTGCTTGATCACAAAAGTACTGGTACTAGGAGAATCCGAAAGAAATGCTGGCAACCCAACAGCAGTATCCTCCTCGATGTAGGTATCAATGTCCTCTATAGGCTCTACATCATCTAACTCAATCTCCGGTACTGCAAATACTGCTGCAGCCAATAAAACCTCCGTCTCCATCCATGCGGAGTACTCTGCAGAATAACCGGGATGACTGGCAAGAAAAGCAGCTAGCTCACGCTGATCCCAGCAAGCGTATACACGAGATCGGTCCTCGGCTGAGAGGTATCGAGAAGCTGAGCACTGACCTGCCGCCCCCTCGAAAGGATGAAAATCATGGAACTGGTCAAACTGCGACATCACGGCCAATGGATGATAAGTCGTCACGCCCCTCAAGCCAGCCAAAGGGAGGAAATCCATGCCCGGATCATGAGTAATGAAGCTGTATGGTGAGCAAAGCCCCGAGCACAACAATATGCTAAATGGATCTCGGATATCTGCCAACAATGCGGACCAAGACTGAGCATCTACACACTCCGATGGCTGAAAGGAATACGACATAGCCACCTCATGGGAGAAACAATACCCGTGCCATCTAAGGGTACCAACCGGTCGCAAGTGTGACATAAACCACACATACAGCATGACTGAACTCCCTATAAACACACCTGACGGGTAAGTACGGCAGTAGGACACTGATCGCAAGGTCTCTGCCACGATCATAGGTACAATGGTACGACCCTCCCTGAGAGCTCTCACCGCCATGATAACGCCTATATCTATCTCATCCATGTATGGCGGCATGTACACGTGTATGATGACAAGACACATAATATCGATACATCAACTCGGGTAGAAGGCCAACGATCCTCCGACACGGTGAAATCCCCAATGTCGTGAGTAGCTATCCTCCGCACCAAATCTGTCACACAAAAAATGCTGAGATATCAAATGGCCAGATGTCACCATCATTACGCACCACTCTGCGCCTCAATCCGGTGAGAATCATGAATCGCTACTCATGTCTTCCAAAGCCATGTATGCATGAGAGTCGTCTGACAAGGCGGCAGGGCAAGATCGTCAAATCGCGGTGGGCTGCGGCTCCTCTATCTATGTGGGTCCCACCCCCTCCAGCTCGGTCCGATTCGAGTTGAAATAGAGTTCTTACGGGCTAAAAAGGTCAAATCAGGAATAAAAATGCCATGCAATTGAGCAAAATAGCATACAATCCTGGTCTTCTCAGATGAGACTTTGAATCTGCACATCACTCATTGGTAGTCGCTTGAACACAAGGTATACTCTGCCAATGACCTCAGTTGTCGCAAATCACATTCGGCAATACCTTATATAGGTCTGATGTCGCCAACTCCGGGTCGTTACCCTACATGGATCCCCGACGGGGGTTACAACGTGAATCCCCGACGGGGGTTACAACGTGAGTCCCCGACGGGGGTTACAACGTAGATCCCTATTGGGGGTTACAACACGTTCATCCGTTGACAATTCTATCAACGAAGGTCAAGCAACCTTGACATTATTTCAGCCGATGGCAGGTAAACCCATTGAAGCGTTGAGAACCGTTCGGTAGTTGCCTACGTACTTATGCGTCCCCAATAGGTCCCCGACGGGGGTTACAACGTATATCTCCGGCGGGAGTAGCAACGCATGCTCAGCCGTTGACACACGTATCAACGAAGGTCAAGCAACCTTGACATCATTTTAGCCGATAGCGTTTAAACCTGTCAGAGCTATAGAGCTGTTCGAGGTTCTCATACCCAAATGCTCATATTCCCCAGCGGATCCCAGGCGGGGGTCACAATGCAATGCTCCGTTGATATACACGCCAGCGAATGTCAAGCAACCTTGATGATCTCCTCACAGAGTTTCAACCGTTGATTCACACGTCAGCGAAGGTCAAGCAACCTTAACAGTATATCCCACAGGATGTTTTAGCCGTTGATTCACAAGTCAACGAAGGTCAGGCATCCCTGACATCATTTGCTGTTGGCAGTAAATCCAATAGAATCATGACATATTCTGGCGATACTAAGCAGGAGAGGTCAACATTATCCAAGAGGATAGATGATGGAATATGTTATACACATCCTCAAACAGATCAAGCTTTATCCCCACAGATCTCTTACACATAAGAGATACCCTTCAAAGATCAAGTCGTTATCAAGAACACGAAATTTGGTGATAACTCCAACACCAATATCCTAACAGATTCGACACCAAATCGATCTGGTCAGTATTGCCAATCCCCAGTTGAAGCAACAGGGAACCAACAATCATCCCCAGCATGTTGGGCTACAACCCCGTACACATGCATCATACATTTGCATCATGTTGCTACCCTTAGCACCATATTTATCTTGTTGCGTTTCAAGTGTCTAGGATTCTTTATCCTACCCATGCATCGCCATGCATGAGTATGATAAAGAGGGGCATCTGTAGACACTCAAAATTTTCTCAGACTACTCACATTAACATTACAGGGAAGATGATTCGTCT
Source organism: Panax quinquefolius (assembly GCA_020205615.1). NCBI lineage: Eukaryota > Viridiplantae > Streptophyta > Magnoliopsida > Apiales > Araliaceae > Panax > Panax quinquefolius. The sequence goes on from CM035166.1 coordinate 83,710,201, forward strand.
TTTAAGAGAGAACCCCGAAAGACAATCCAAATCCACACCGAATACTCTTTGAAAGTTCAAAGATTAACCGGATCGCAATCTGGAGTAATTGCTTTAACCTCGGATTTAACCCTTTAGACCTGCAGATACAATCTACGAACACACACAGGAGAAGACCGATTAATCTCGAGATAACCCCGAGGTATCCAGTCTCGATCCCAACCATGGAATAGCCACCAACCTTGGTGATAACCCCAAGGAATGCGCTTTGAGATAACCCCTAAATTCTTGTTTCAAATGCCATCGCCTTCAATCTCGACACTCACAACGAAATACACTGTGCAACACGGCAATCACATTGGGAAGACAGCACACCTCAAAGATGACAATGAGGATCTTCAACAAATCGTGATCAATCTCAAATAAGTCTAAGCAACGTCTGCTATCGGCCTAATCCGTGAAGAACAATCGGTGAGGGGCAACATCGCCATCTCGTCCAACACGATGCCACGTCTCGTCTCTACGCAACAATATCCCACAAGGCTAACCAATCCGAGTGACTATTATGCGGGGTAATCGGATGAAAGTTGAAGCTTGAAGACCGGAGGGCATCGTCCCATCTTCAAAGACTTCATACAAACTCTAATCCCATGCCATCGTACAACTCTCGACAACGGCGGTTCGAAATAGGTCCTGAATACCTCAAAACGGATGCCCGGATTGCACTTCTCAAAATCCGAGTGGACATTACAAAGGCTCGAGTGCACGTGCTTGAGAGACGACCCGACTGTGAGTAATCCGGGCCGACTCGACCCGCCTCTGGTACACCTGTGGCTGAGCCACAGGTACACCTGCGGCACCTTTTGCCTATAAATAAGAGGCTTGGGGTGCTGATTTTTAAGAGAAAAAAGACGGGGAAACCCTACACAATTTGCTCTGCACTCGCCATACAGTGTATTTTCCCACTTTCAAACACCTGTGAGCTCATATATAGCCTCTTTTGTACCCACAAAAGCCCATTGTTTACCCACTCTAAAGATATAGAAGCCCTTTTAATCAGTCAGCTGTAAGCCTTCTCACACACTTTAGAGTCTTTCTCTTCATCTTTGCACACACCCTTTTACACGTTGAGAGTCGTGTTGCTTGCTTTTGCCCGGACTTCGGTCCGTGGTTTCCTTCCAGTCTGTATATATATATATATATATATATATATATATATATATATATATTTATATATATATATATTACTAACATTATCGAGTTATGCCTCGATTGAGCTGAACTTCGATGCCGGGAGCGTTATCGCTTTAATATATATATATATATATATATATATATATATATATTATATATAATTGTCTGTCGGACTTTGTTCGATGAGCCTGAACTTTCTATTTACTAGTGCCTTTATTAAGCTTATATATATATATATATATACTTATATATATCAACCATGTGTGTTGGACTTTGTTCGATGAGCCTAGACTTTTTATTTAGTAGTGCTTACTCGCTTTTATATATATATACTTATATATATGAATTGTGGTCGAACTATATTCGATGAGCCTGGATTTTACATCCGGTGCATTTATTGCTTTCTTATATATATATATATATATATATATATTTGTTTTGTCTTGCCTGGAGTTCCCTTCGTGGCAGTTGATAGTTTTTACAGCTTTCTTTACTTTTCTTCCAGCCTGGAGTTTACTTCGTGGCAGTTGACCGCATTTACAGCTTTATTTACATTCTGTCCCGCCTGGAGTTTCCTTCGTGGCGGTTAACCGTATTCTCTGACTTTATTTATATTTCGATCCCCATGGAGGTGCTTCGTGGTTGGTGATCCCGCTCAGTATATATATATTTACCGCTTTTATATATATACCTGCTTATTTCTTTTATACAAATTGCAATATTCTGTGCGCTTAGGAATCATGTGATCACAGATTCATCTCATTGATCTAGATTCGGTTCCGTGATGGACATTTTCAAATTGTATGGCGACTTGTAAATTATTCTGCGATGTCTATATTTCCTCAGATGGTTTCCATACCCACGAGGAAGTCGGCATTATTTTTTTTATATATATTATTTTCGTACGGATGCGTCGCATTCGTCAAATAAAATCAATCCAGCTGCTCACTTAATAAAAATGGGAGTGTAAAAGGTCTTAATTCCTATTGAGCAGCAGGGTTTGAAAAACCTCTTTTATAAAACATCATTGCCATATCTTGCTAAAAACTGAATTTTTACATAAATTCAAATCCTGTGTATATAGGTTCGAAAGAGGCCTCGCACAACTTTCATATAACAACACATTGACCCCCACACACACATACACTCAGATAATAGTTTCTTGAAAAGAGGCGGTCACCGTGGTAACACGGATGTCGGGGGGTGCCTAACACCTTCCCCCCCGCATAACCAAGTCCCCGGACCCTAAATGAATCTCGGTTTCCCCGACCCATATATCAGTGTCACATCACTGGGTCAATGTGCAAACCTTTTCTCGGTTGTGTTGGTACAACCATTTAAAAAACCAACTGGTGACTCTTAACAATCCCATCGTCGACATTATACATGTCGGACCTTTTTCACTTGTTTTTTCAAATAAATCTCACCTAAAATGAGAACACCAAAGAACAAGTAACGGAAAGGGACGTCCTAAAATCCCGACGTCGACAACCCATCTTGGGTCGCCAGATACATGGTACAGAATTCAAATACAACTTACTAATACAACTGTCGTGTACAATACGACAAAACATAAACTGTGAGTTTGAATACAAATATTGTCTACTAGAGATTATACAAACTCAAAAGGAGTCCTCATTACAATTATTAACACACTATTTCACAGAATAGTGATGACTACTAATGCTATCCTCCTGACCGTCACTCCGCTTCCCGACTAGTTCTGCTCGCTATGTTCTCATTTCACGAAGAGAACGGTGAAAGAAAGGGTGAGCTCAACTAGCCCAATAGAAAAATATTATGACTAAGATAATGCGAATAAATTATCGTTAGCCTTCAACATGATGTTAAGCGATAAAATATAACAACATCAAGTTTAAGCTGCGGCGGATCAAGCAATCCATTAAAAGAGTCAGTAGAGAATAGAATCTACTATCTTTTATGATTTAAAAGTTTTTCATCACTTTTATCGGCGAGACTCGACAATAAATAATCCACATCATCCACCTTTTCTACCAAGGATATTCATTAGGGTCACGACCACAAATTCCATGCACTACGGGCCAAGGATATTTGTGTATTCATCAATGGTCATGATCATGCCAACAACAAATCCATCAATGCACTACGGGCCAATGAGGACTTTACCACATCAATTATAACATTACGGTCCATGATTACACCGAATAATCCTGGTCATAATAATCATACCAAGTCCATCTATGCACTACGGACCACGATGACTTTCAAAAATATAAACATGAGGATGATGACAATGATATAAGAATTGAATAAAACAAGTTCAAGAATTAATTTATTCAGAACTAATAACGTCCAAATTGTCAACATGATCTTTTGCTTTGTAGAGTAAAAATTCAAGATTTCTCATAAGAATATTTCCATGAAAAATCTTTGGATGAAGCGCAAATATCAAGGATATTCCACTAATTTCATGGAGTATAGAAGTCAAAATTTTAACCAACCGAGAATAATAAGGAATGGAATAACAACAGAAATCACCATGCATGCGGTATTGGCATAAAGCGAGTTATTCAACAGAATAATAATAATGGAACCAATCGTGAAAATCACAATGCAAAAAGGATGTTCCAATGTAATAATAAAGAATGGAATAATAAAGAGCGGAACCGAGTCCGACGTAAAGCACCGAGCAAGGATGTTCCAACGGAAAATAAAGACGTAATAATAAAAAAATGGAACCAGTCCCATATAGCATGCATGTGATGTTCCAACGGAATAATAAAGATGAATAATAATAGAAGAATGTGACCACGTGATAGGGTATTCAGCGTATACAAAGTTATTCAACAATGAATAATAAAGAAATGGAATAATGAAGTTCTCTTCTCAAATACAAAAAAGAATAATATCCTTCATCGTAAAAGAAAGCTGAATATATGAAAAGAAAGTTAGCGAGACTTCTCTTCTTCTTTCTCTCTAAAATTTTCTCTCTGAGAGTTCAATGAATTAAAAGAAAATAATGAAGAAATGAGCTTCTATTTATAGAAAAATAGAATGCATAGTAACTAACTCATGAACGGTCCAGATTGATTTACTTTAATCGGACGGTCCATAATTAAAGCAAAATCTTTTAAATAAAATATAATATATATTATATATTATATATTATATACATATACATATAAGTGCACGGGTTATCACTCCCGTGACTTTGTTTAAATCCTGTCTGCTAATTATCCAACCTACATATATATATAATACATATATTACATATATTTCACCCACCATCTATATATATATATATATATATATATATATATAAAATATACCCATCACTCCACCATTTCCCCCACTTACGGTTGAAAATGCTTCCACCCAAATCATTCATCCCACTTTCCCCCAAAACCCACTATCACTCACACACACACATGTCAAATATATATATATATATATATATATATATATATACTTTATAACTTTCTTCCGATAATTTTGAAAAATGAGTGAGTGGGAATCTAAATAATAAGTAACAAAATACCTCATAAAATTACCTCAATATTTTTAACAACAATTATCATCATTATTATAATTCACAATATTAATCGACCAGGTCGTTCCCAAGAAAGAGGGGGCTTTCCAATAAGGATTTCTCCATATTGGCGCGCAATTAGGTGACCAAACCTCTCATTGGCAGAACTTCTACACATTGTTAACAATGAAAATAATAATATTAATAACTCTGTCATCTCAATTATTGATTTAATAATATATAAAATATCGACAATAATTGAATAAAACTGAATGACTTCTCACGTAAGCATCAATAATTAATATCGTGTGCTACTATGCAACCACGCATATTACTGTACTTTTAACACCGGGTGTTTCAACAGTTAACGGTAAAACTTCCGCCGTTATTTTCTTAAAGTATTTTTGTCGTTTTCTCAATCTGATAATAATTCTGTTGTGGGGTCCACCAATGATTGTGCCATTGTACTAATATTCCCTGTTAAAATGAATATTCCCTGACCAATCGAATATTATATAACAACTTGCATACTTTGCAAAATTTATAAATACTATCCACAACTATAACATTATATCAATATAAAAATGATAATTTATAAAAATTCATTTTTTATTCATAAAAGTTGGGGTCTTACAGTATTCTGCATGGATGGAAGCATTGATTACATCGGTCGGGGATTGTATCCACCGTGCTGGGGATTGATTCTGACAGTGGGGATCCCGGGAGTACATTGATTCTCCCACTGAGGAGGAGTTATTCACTGGATTGACAACAACTCTTGTTGATTCTCCCAGTATAATTGCTACTGTGACCCCGCATTTAGCAGAGTATTTAGAGCAGAATTTGCATCTGATGACATTTGAGAGAGATCAGGCTAGGGCCTTGATGTTGATCGCTCTTGCTGGGAGAGATGCCTCTCTAGTAGAGAGAGATGATGCCTTAGCTCACAGAGACACCGCTGTTGCTGAGCGGGATGAGGCTAGATCATCTAGAGACGCAGTGATTGTTGAGTGGGATGGCGCTATATCTGCACGGGATGCCGCTTTCACAGATAGTACTACATTGAGGTCCCATACTACTGATATCATTGTAGAGATGAGCACATATATTGATGAGTATAGTGTCACCATGCAGTTGGATGTGGATCTATTGGCTCGTGAAGATACCCTTGGGCAATAGCTTACAGTGTTACCCCCTTCTTCTTAGAGGGATGTCATGTTGTATTTGATAGCGCACATATACACTGATTTGTAGATGGGCTTGTATTTTCCTGCACAGACTAGCTTAGCCATTTTTTCATGTACAGTACATATTGTTTATATCAAATAGTATTATGCCCTGTTACTTGCTTGATATTTGCATGTTTCTCCAGGGCTTATGATCTGGATGTATTTTGCACTCCCCCTTAATGGATGGACATTGAGATATCTCAGGATCTTTTGGAATAGATCTTTGACTTGTGTGTATTCCCTACCCTCTTTGGTGTCTTGGGACTGGTGTATGGAGAGGAGTGTGGCTTTTTTCTCTGAGGTTGATCGCACTACAGATGGTCGTCGGTACTCCTTTGTATGGGGGAGCTCAGGTAGTTCCATCTCTTATGGATTGGTATTTCTCTTTGAGGACTCAACCGCAGCTTAGATGGTCGCCGATTCTCCCATTTATGTGGGGAGACCAGGTAGTTCCATCCCTTTAGTCTGAAGCCGATGAAGTGTGGTTTGAAAGATGATCCCAATACCACTGACAAGTTTTTATATTCTGGTAGGGGGTGAGACCGAACCATGAGATCAGGTCTGCGTAGTTCAAACCTGGCGTAAAGGTTCAAAGTTGTATGTGGTAAAGTGGGAGTAGAGATGTGTTTGTTTTTGTTTTTGTGGTGAGACCGGACCATAAAAATGGTTGCCTACATACTCTCGTGTATTGGGGAGATCAAGTCTGCGTAGTTCACCCCGTGTACAGGACAGACTGTAGATGAAAAGTTTTATCCCTGGTGGGACAAACTTAAAGTGTGGAATATTTGATCCCTAGTAGGACAAACTAAAGGTGTGAAAGGTTTAATCCCTGGTGGGATAACCTGAAGGTGTGAAAGGTTTTGAAACCTGAGTTGAGTGATGGATCTGATGATCCAGAACCAGGCTACTGGTTAGAAGATGTGTTTATCCCCGATGGGGTAAACGGTTGTGAAGAAAGGTTGTATGTAGAGAAACGGTTTAAAAACCTGAACTGACTGGGGATCTGGTGATCTAAACCCAGGATGCTAGTTTCCTGGTAACTTCAGATATAGTACCGTTTCACGGTGTTCGAATTGATGAGTTGTGGAAATTCATTGCCATCCATTTCTTGTAACCTGAGGGCACTTCCTGTCAATACCTCCTTGACAACAAACGGGCCTTCCCAGTGCGGGGCGAATTTTCCTTTGGATTAATCTTGGTTGTCAAGAATTTTCTTCAAGACCAAGTTATGCTCCTTGAATTGCCGTAGCATGACTTTTCTGATGTAGGATCTGGCGATCCTCTGTTGGTATAACTGACCATGGAAGATGGCAACGAATCGCCTTTCATCTATTAGAGACAATTGGTGATACCTATCTTGTAACCATTGGTCTTCATCCAGCTGAGCGTCTATCAACACTCTGAGGGATTCCATTTCCACTTCTATGGGGAGCACTGCTTCCATCCCATAGGTTAATGAGTAGGGGGTTGCCCAGTGGAAATGTGCATTGATGTTCTGTAGGCTAATAGCGTCAGAGGCAATAAGACATACCATCTTTTATGATTGGCAAACGTCTTTTGCATTATCTTCTTGATACTCTTATTAGCCGCTTTAACAGCACCATTCATCTTTGGACGATAGATGACGGAGATGTTTGATGTGGAATTTACTGCATAACTCCTCAATCATTTGATTGTTGAGGTTTTTAGCATTGTCTGACACAATCACCTCCGATTGTCCATATCGACAAATGACAATGTTTTTGATGAAACCAATGATAACTTCTTTAGTAACCCTGGGGAAGGAGGCTGCTTCTACCCACTTGGTGAAGTAGTCGATTATGGTGAAGATAAATCGATGACCATTACTGGCTTTGGGCTCGATGGGCCTGATCATGTCCATTCCCCACATTGAGAAGGGCTAGGGCGAGCTCATATTGTGGACCTCCCTTGGAGTGCGTGGATATCATTACCATGAATTTGGCATTGGTAACATCTCTTGGCGTGATCATCATAGTCAGCCTTGAGAGAGAGTCAATAATGCTCTGTTCTTAGGATTTTCTTGACAAGTAGAGGGCCACTCATGTGTGGGCAACATACTCCACCATGGATTTCATCCATAAGCCTCTGTGCTTGGTCTTTGTCCAGACATCTAAGAAGACCTAGTCTTGCATTTCTTTTGTAGAGTGCGTCTCCGCTCAGGTAAAATTTCATAGCCATTCGATAAATCCATTTTCTCTCAGCCTGACTCGCCTCAGCAGGTGTAGATCCATCTCGAAGATACTCCTTGATATACTGATACCAAGGGTGTTGGATGAGAGGCAGTTCATCCGATACTTCTCCAATGTAGATCCCGTAGGCTGGAGCCTTTTACCGGGAAAAGGTGATGCTTGGCATGTTTTCCTTGTCAAGTATGTTGATTAAGGAGGCTAAAGTTACTAGCGCATCTGCAAAGTCATTCCTATTCCGAGGAATGTGGAGGAAGGATATTTCTTCAAACTCTGAAGCCATCTGTATAACCTGACGATGGTAAGGCAGCAAATGTAGGTCTTTAATGTGATAGATCCCAGTGGTTTGTTTGATTACCAATTCGGAATCTCCAAAGACAGTTAACCGTCTGATGCCCATTGACTGGGCTAGTTTCAACCCCATGATACAACCTTCATACTCAGCTGTGTTGTTGGTGTTGGAAAATTATAATTTGATGGCGAGGGGATGCTGCTCTCCCGTAATGGATACTAGAACTGCTCCAGCTCCAGAACCTTCCATGTTTACTGCTCCATTAAAATACATCTTCCATAATTGGTGTGTATCATCTTGATGGTGTTGTTGAACTGTCATTACCCCTTTATCGGGGAAGTATGTTTCAAAAGGTTTGAAATCCCCTGCAGGTGCAGAGGCCAGTTGATTCGCAATTCCTTGACCTTTGATAGACTTTTGAGTTACGTAGAAAATGACAAATTGTTGTAGGATCAACTGCCATCTGGATAGTCGACAAATCAACATGGATTCGCTGAACACGTATTTGAGAGGATCCACGCGGGATATGAGATGGGTTGTGTGACCATGGAGATAATGTTGTAATCTCATGGAAGCCCATGCTAAAGCACAACAATTTTTCTCAATCAGAGTGTACTTGTGTTCACTGCTCACTACAAAAAAATGGGCATTTAGCAACGATTTTTCGGGCAACGACTTTATAAGTCGTTGCTAAAAGTATATGTTTAGCAACGAAATTTGTCCTTTGTTGCAGATTGTGTCAGGCTTTCACTTTTTGCAACGAAATTCATAAGTCGTTGCAAAAATTCGTTGCTAATTCATTGGCAGGAAAAATATTTGTTAGAAATCCATTGCAAAATTTTTGGCCACTTGATTTCCCATCATCGTGGGCAACGAAAGCTTTTTTGTTGCTAAAAATGGGTCTTTAGCAACGATTTTTCAAGCAACGACTTTATAAGTCGTTGCTAAAAGTGTATGTTTAGCAACAAAACTTGTCCTTCGTTGCATTGTGTCAGGCTTTCTCTTTTTGCAACGAAATTTATAAGTAGTTGCAAAATTTGGAAACAAAATTCATTAGAAATTCGTTGCAAAATTTCTAACCACTTGATTTTTTCTCATCGTGGGCAATGAAAGTTTTTTTGTTGCTATATTTTGTTGCCTAATATAGACCACATTCATTGGCAACAATTTTTATTTTCATTGCATATTTTATACAACTTTTTACAACGACTATTAACATGTTGCCTTAAATAATAATAATAATAATAATAATAATAATAATAATAATAATAATAATAATAATAATAATAATAATAATAATAATAATAATAACAACAACAACAACAACAACAACAACAACAACAACAACAACAACAACAACAATAATAATAATAATAATAATAATAATAATAATAATAATAATAATAACACTCATAATAATAATACTAATAATAATAATAATAATAATAATAATAATAATAATAATAGTAGTAGTAGTAGTAGTAGTACTACTACTACTACTACTACTACTACTACTACTACTACTACTACTACTACTAATAATAATAATAATAATAATAATAATAATAATAATAATAATAATAATAATAATGCTTTTTTTTGAGAATCGAACTCTTAACCTCCCACACTCTTTAAACAAATGCTCAAATCAACTGAGCTACAAGTATTTTTACTTTAAAGTCATTATATACCTTACTATATATTACGCACAAATTATTGTAAAAAAAATAGATTATTTAATATAAGTAAATATTTAACTTGAGATTACATAAAATAATTCAAAGACCAAATTTAATCCATAAACAAATCTTTAAGAATCACCTCCGCACTTTTAAATAATTGAAATCTCATTAAATATTTTTACTTCACAATATTATGCTCACTACTTCATTTTTTTAAGTTAATTAACATTTTATGTGACAATGTTCAGAATATTGAGTAACGCTTCTTAGAACAAAAAAAAAAGTTCTTCTACATTTTATATATTAGTTATTCATATAATGATTGTTTCAACATAAAAATCTTTTAGAACACCCACATATAAAAAAAGGCAAAACTATGTTTTTCACAACTATACTTGCCACGTTTTACTTAACACACCACTGAGCTTTTAATTTTTTGGATTACCCCATTAAACAAATTAAAATTTTTTATTAATTAAATTCAATCAAAATAGTTGATGAGACGTTAAAGTGGTAAATGACGTGGCAAAAAATAAAAAAAAATTGCTTATGTGGCCAAATAAAATCAAAAACAGATTTTTTTTAAAAAAATTAACATTTTAAAGTTTTAAAAATAACAAAAACATAATAAAATATAACAAATTTTTTTTTAAAAAAACAGATTTTTTAAAAAAAATAGAATTCTATTAAAAATATATTTTTTAAAAAAAAAATAGAATTCTATAAAAATAATTTTTTTAAAATCAGTTTTTTTTAAAAAATAGATTTTTTAAACAACAGATTTAAAAAAAATAGAATTCTAAAAAATATACTTTTAAAAAAACATATTTTTTAAAAAAATAAGGTTTTTTAAAAAACAGATTTTTAAAAAAGAGAATTTTTAAGAAACAGATTTTAAAAATGGAACTTTTAAAAAATAGATTTTTCAAAAAGTTGAACTTTTTAAAAAATTGATTTTTTAAAAATAGATTTTTTTTAAAATCGCCTTTTTAAAAAAACAGTTTTTTAAAAAACTTTATTTTTTGAAAATCTGTTTTACAAAAAACTATTTTTAAAAAATTCAATTTTTCTTAAAAACTATTTTAAAAAAAATTCTATTTTTTAAAAATCAGTTTTAAAAAATTCTATTTTTTTAAAAAAAAAAAACAGTTTTAAAAAAAAATCTATTTTTTAAAAATCTGTTTTTTAAAAGTCCTGTTTTTTCAAATTCAATTTTTAAAAAAAAAAACTGTTTTAAAATGGTTCTATTTTTTTAAAAAATATGTTTTTCAAAAAAGTATATTTTTTTTAGAATTCTTTTTTTAAAAATCTGTTTTCCAAAAATTCTATTTTTTTAAAAAAACTATTTATTTTAAAAAACTATTTTTTTAAAAAAACTGTTTTTTGAAAAAGCTGTTGTTTTAAAAAATCTGTTTTTAAAAAATTATTTTTTATAGAATTCTATTTTAAAAAATCTGTTTTTTAAAAATATATTTTTTATAAATTCTATTTTTTTAAAAAAACTCTTTTCAAAAAATATAATTTAAAAAAATTATTTTTTTAAAAAAATTTATTTTTGTTGTATTTTATTATGTTTTTGTTATTTTTAAAACTTTAAAATGTTAATTTTTTTTTTGAAAATCTGTTTTTGATTTTTTTTGCCACATAAGCAATTTTTGTTTAATTTTTTTTTTGCACATCAACAATGCCGTATCGTGCTACACATCATCGTATACCTTAACGTCTCATCAACTATTTTGACTAATGACCCAATTAAAAAATTTTAATTAGTTTAATGGGGTAATCCAAAAAATTAAAAGTTCAGTGGTGTATTAAGTAAAACGTGTCAAGTATAGTGGTGAAAAACATAGTTTTGCCTATAAAAAAATAAACTCTTATTTTTTGAAATTCCATAAAATTATTTAACTTAAGCACTCAAAATTATACATGTATATTTTTTAAATATACCAACACGTAACACTTGACTATATGTAAATAGTATAAAACTCATTATATACAAAATATAGCGTAACTCATCATATTGCACAAATTTATTTGCATATAAATCATAATATATAAAAAAAGTTGTTTACTTTCTACAAAATTAATTTATCACAAACAATGATTATATTTCCCCAAATCACATCATATTTCATTTAAATTTTTTATTTATTTGGACACAATTTTATACAGTGAAATGTTTCACTCCATCTGTCTCAAAATAAATGTCCAGTTTTATTTTTTTTAAAGTTATAATTTTTGAAATTAAAATTGAGCACATATAGATATATTTTCTAATTTACATAAATTAAAGTTTGTAGTTAATTGGATGTAGTTTATAATGATCATATTCGCACACTTCAAATTTTGAAACAAAATATAATTAATTTCTAAAATAATTTATATGAATTTTTCTTGCAACTCGTTATTTTACATATAGACTTTTTTGACAAGGGATGAACAAGGAATCGAAATCGCTCCAGAAATTGCACCAAAAATTGACTTATATCTTGAATTAGAGGGTGTTTGACAATGACTTATAAGTTGGTCAAACTAAGTTATTAGTCATTTGTTATTATTTCTGATTTGGGAGGAGAGAAGCTGTTTTTTTAATAAATAAAAAAAACTGCCAAAATGACATAGTTTTGGCAGACTATGCACAAATAAATTATACACAGCTGTGTATGAGCATATTGCTCTATATATTAACTTACCAAACTATAATTATTAACTTGTTACAATTTTTTTACTTAAAAAAACTTAATTGCGATGTTGAGAGGCGGGAGCAATAGATAATATAATTTTGAAAAAAAAGAATTAAATATTCAATGTAAACTTTTGAATCTAATTATAGATTATAAATATTGCAAATTTTAAAGTGTATATATATAGGATTCTAATTCATGTCAACCAGTTGTTAGGAGTACTATTCCTGCAACCATCATCTCTATCTTTAATCAATATAATTAATGGCTAAGATTGAAAAAAATAAAATTCTTGTCGCTAAAATTGTAGTGGCAGTAATTACACCTACTAATCTACTAAAATAAGTGTAATTATTGTCGCTACAAATTGTAGTGGTAAGACTTTTATTTTTTTCAAACTCAACTATTAATTATATTGATCAATGATGGAAAACAATGGAGATGATTGTTGTTGGAATAGTACTCCTAACAACAAAGTTATTATGAATTGAACTATATATATATATATATATATATATATATATATATATATATATTATAATAACAAATATTCAATAATTAATAAGTCACATATATATAAATTAATTATATATATAGGTATTAGCTTGTTACAAATTTTGTACTTTCAAAATTATTTGCGATAACAAGAGGCAATAACAATGAATAATATAATTTTATTATTAAAATGTGTTAGATTCAATTAATTTAGAATTAATGAACTATACTTTAAAATTCATTATTTATTTCTTATTCTATTTATAATTGTAATTAGAGCATTCATTTTAAAATGAAAATTTAGAATTTCAAAATGATAAAAGTTATTTGAATATTAATTTAGATTATTGATTATTGTATTTATTAAAAATAAATAAATTATCATTCATTCATTAATACTATACTTTAAAATTCATTATTTTTTCTTATTCTAGCTATATTTGTAATTAAAGTATTCATTTTAAAATTTAATATTTCAAAATGATAAAAACTTATTCAATTATAATTTAAAACATTAATCAAGATATTTATTAAAAATAATAAAATTAACATTCATTTATTAATAAATTTTACTTTTAAATTTATTATAGTTACAATTACACAACTTTTATCTTTTGTTATAAACCTAAAAGATATCTAGATCTAGATCTACATCTTCTTCCACTTAATTTCTTTTCTTAATGTTTGCTGAAGAGACGGAGGAGGAGGATCGTGGATTGGAGATGGAAAATGGTGGCTCTTGGACTATTTTGGAGCGGATCTGACAATTGGGATCGGAGATCTCGGACCGGTGGAGGGATGATTGGAGTGTGGAGAGAAAGGAACGGAGGTGGGAGAGGGAGGATTCAGCACGGTGAAGGGAAGAGAGTTGCGAGAGGAGGTTAGTGTGGCGGAGCGGGAGGCGAGGGGTGGCGGAGGAGATTTTCATCTTATATCATTTATTTTAGGATGTTGTTCTGCCTTGAGCAATCGGAAGCCCCAAATCTATAGTTCATTCAAATGTTGTTCCTCTCTTGTATCAAAGTTTTTGATGTAAGATGGTCAGTACATTGGTATTGTCTTTGAAATTTTCAACTTTCATTTGGGTTGTTTCCTTTATTTACAGATATATGCTTATATGTATCATGGTAATCATGTATTTATCATAATACAATTAAAGGTTTTAATACTTGTAGGGATTTCATGAATGAAGGAATAGTTGATGTCGTCATTGATATTTTTTAGAGTCAAGACAAAAAGCTTATATTAACTGGGTAATGAATATAGTTGCCTCTCTTTTGGTGATTTCGTTCAGTTCGTTGTCAAAATGTACCTTCCTTATGACAAGTGATTCTAATGGATGCAGGACAGATGTGACGCCCCCAAAATTAGGTATACATCACCCATCTTGGGTCGCCACTTACATGGTACAGAATTTAAATACAACTTATTAACATAACTGCCGTGGTTATACAATACGACATAAATCGTGAGTTTAAATACAAATATCGCCTACTAGATATTATACAAACTCAAACAAAAAGTCCTCATTACAATTATTATCACACTATTTCACGAATATAGTGAGAACTACTAATGCTATCTTCGTGACCATCACTGCTTCCCCGACTCGTCCCAAATATATATTCTTATTTCACGAAGAAACGGTGAAAGAAAGGGTGAGCTCAACTAGCCCAAAGAAGAAATATTATGACTAAGATAATGCGAGAATAAATTATCAATAGTCTTCAACAATGTTAAACCGATAAAATACAATAGACAACCCAATTTAATCTGCGGTGGAATATCAATCCATTAAAAGAGTCAAGTAGAAAATAAAGTCTACTATCTTTTAGGTTTTAAAAGGTTTTTCATCATCATTATAGCCGAGACTCGACTTTAATAAATATTCCACATCATCGAATCACCCCCGCACTACTGCCAAGGATATTCTTTAGTATCACGACCATAATTATTCATGCACTACGGGCAAGAATATTTGTGTATTCATTAATGGTCATGATCATGCCAACAATCATCCATCAATGCACTACTACCAATCGAGGATTTTTACCACATCATTTGTAACATTACGGTCATGATTACACCGAATAGTCTCTCGTCATAATCATACCAAGTCCATCTATGCACTACAGGCCACAATTGACTTTAAAAAAAAAATATAAACATAAGGATGATGACAATGATATAAGAATTCAATAAAACAAGTTCAAGAATTATTTTATCCGGGAATTATTAACGTCCAAATTATCAACATTATCTTGTTTTGTAGAGTAAAATTCAAGAATGATCGGAAGAATATTTCCATGAAAAGATATTTGGATGAAACGCAAATATCGAGGATATTCTACTAATTTCATGGAGTATAGAAGTCAAAGTTTTAACCAACCGGGTATAATAAAGAATGGAATAACAAAAGAAATCACCATGCATGCGGTGCCGCGCCAAGAAGTTATTCCAATGAATAATAATAATAGCGGAACCAGTCGTAAAATTCACACCGGCTGGATGTTCCAAGAATAATAAAGATGGAACCGGATCCGTGTAAAACACACGATAGGATATTCCAACAAAATGATAAAGATTTTAACCAGTCCGGTGTAAAACACACGCATGTGGGATGTTCCAACGAAATAATAATAAAGATTTTAACAAGGTCCTGTAAAACACACATGATGTGATGTTCCAATGAATAATAATAAAGACGGAACCGTGTCTAGTGTAAAACACACAGCATGGGATGTTCCAACGAGAATAATAGAAGAATGTCACCAAGTATAAGGTAAATAAATGGCAGATATACGAGTTATTCCAATGTAATAATAAGCAATGGAATAACAACAGCTCTCTTCATGAATAAGAAAGAATAACACCCCTTACATTTGGTAGGAGATTGAATATTACAGGCGGTGTAGTAACAAAAATACTCTTCTTCTTTCTCTCTTATTCTC
Organism: Panax quinquefolius; assembly: GCA_020205615.1. Taxonomy (NCBI): domain Eukaryota; kingdom Viridiplantae; phylum Streptophyta; class Magnoliopsida; order Apiales; family Araliaceae; genus Panax; species Panax quinquefolius. The sequence goes on from CM035166.1 coordinate 83,726,425, forward strand.
TCTACTTATTTTCTCTCTATAGCTTGAATGAATTCGTGAAAAATAATGAAGCCCTAGGCCTCTATTTATAGAAGATTTCTAGCTTAGCACCTGCCGTGTGAAAAGGCAAGTGGCTTGACGACTGGTTTGACGCCTGTAATGTGAAACGACAAGTGGTTCGACGCCTGTAATGTGAAACGACAAGTGGTTCGACGTCTGGTAAAGGTAATTACTATTAACGAAGGTAAATACTATTCACAAGGGTAATTACTATTGACGAAGGTAATTACTATTGACGAAGGTAAATACTATTCACAAGGGTAATTACTATTGACGAAGGTAATTACTATTGACGAAGGTAAATACTATTCACAAGGGTAATTACTATTGACGAAGAGACTCTTAGATGATGACATATGAGCCCCCCCATAAAATAATCAAACTTACCATAAATCATTTTTTTTCATCAACACATATTTAATCTTTCAACAATTATTAATCATTTATAACTTGTCGTCTCAATTATTGATTTAATACTATAACATATTATATGATGATGATCTTGTGACAATAATTGAATCAATAATATAAGAGATATGATGCAAAGAATTCTCGTAGCAATAATTGAGCATAAATGAGTGACTTCTCACGTAAGCATCAATAATCAATACCGTGTGCTACTATGCAACTACGCGTAGACATCGCATTTTCTTTTACCAATCGGTAGTTCAACAGTTTTAACGGTAACACCTTCGCCGTTATTTTTATAAAAATATTTTGTCATTTTCTCAATCCGACAATAATAATTACATTGTGGGGTCCACCAATGATTGAGCCATTGTATTTAATATTCCCTAACAAAAGAATATTCCCCACCAAACGAATATTTTATAACAACTTGCATACTTTTAAAAATTTATAAATATTACCCACAACTATAACATTATATCAAATTTATTCCATAATATTCAAAAATAATGTTTATAGAAAATTCATCTTTATTTATAAAAGCTGGGGTCTTACAACCTCCCCTTCTTATGAAATTTCGCCCTCGAAATTAGGGTGCGATACACAGTATGTTGAAGAGGTAAGGATATCTTGATTTCATTTCGATTCTAACTCCCAAGTCATTTCCTCAACATCGTGGTTCCTCCACAAAACTTTGACTTGAGGTATAACCTTGGAGCGTAGAATATGTTCCTTCTTATCCAAAATTTGAACAAGAACCTCTTCATACGTCAAATCTTCCGCTATTTCGTCCGGTTCTAACTCAATAATATGGTTCGGTCTTTCACATATTTACGTAACATAGATATGTAAAAAAACGCGTTATGAACACGAGACATATTTGGCGGAAAAGCGAGTCTATAGGCCACAGCCCTACTCGATCGAGGATTAAAAATGGACCGATGAATCGAGGATTAAGTTTTCCTCTCTTTCTAAATCTTGTAACTCCTTTCCATGGAGAAACTCTTAACAACACATGATCTCCTATATCGAATTCCACGTCCTTTCGATGAAGATCAAGATAACTCTTTTTATCGATTTTGTGAGGTTTTTATACGTTGTTTGATCATTTGAATCTTTTCCGTAGTCATACGTACCAACTCCGGTCCCAACAACGTTGCTTTTCACCCACCTCATCCCAGCATACTGGAGAACGACACTTTCTTCCATATAATGCTTCGAATGGAGCCATGCCAATACTTGCTTGATAAGCTGTTGTTGTAGGAAAACTCCACCAATGGTAAGAACTTGTCCCAACTCCCTTGAAATCAAGGACACGAGTCTTAATAGATCTTCAAGAGTTTGAATAGTCCTCTCCAACCGTCCGTCCGTCTCGAGGATGATATGCCGAAGCTAAATCGTAAGTCTGTGCCCATAGCTTTTTGCAAACTAACCCAAAATCGTGAAGTGAATCTTGGGTCTCGATCGAAACTATGGATACTTAGGCATACCATGCGATCTTACAATCTCGTTTATGTACATACGAGAGCAAGACGTTCAAGTGTATAAGTTTCTCGTTCGGTAAGAAATGAGCGGACTTGGTCAACCTATCAACAATGACCCAAATCGCATCAATGCCTTGAGAAACCTTAGGAAGACCGTGAACGAAATCCATGGTAATGTGCTCCACTTCCATTCTGGAATTTCAAGTGGTTGCAATGGACCTTTTGGTACTTGATGCTCCGCTTTAACTCGTTGACAAGTTAGACACCTTGAGATAAATAAATACTATCTCTCTTCATATTGCTCCACCAAAATGTATGATTTAATATCATGATACATTTGGTACTCCTGAGATGGATTGCAAATGGTGTGTTGTGCACCTCCATCATGATATTATACTTTAAATCGTGGTCGTTAGGAACACAAAGTCCGGAGTTGACTCAAGTATTCCTTCTTCATCGATTCTTGCTTCCCAGATAGCACCTTCTTGCACTTTTTTTTCCTCATACGCATCGCCTCCAGTGTCCAGTAGCTTGAGCGCCTTTAACTTTATCGATTAAAGTCGGTTCTACTCAGATACTCGCTATCATCACATGCGTCCACTCGAGTCTTTAACTCTATCTCCATCCTTTGCAAGTCACACAAATTGGGCTCATGCGTTGACAATATCGCTTTTCGTGCTTGCATATGATTTTCTACTCAATCGTTAGCTACCACGTTCGCTTTTCGGGATGGTATTGGATGGTATGATCATAATCTTTCAATGAGTTCAAGCCAACGCGTCGTTGTCGCATGTTGAGTTCCTTTTGAGTGAAGAAATATTTGAGGCTTTTATGATCCGTAAAGATCTCCACTTTCTCCCCATACAAGTAATGCCTCCACATTTTAAGTGCAAAGACAACAGCTGCCAACTCTAGATCATGAGTAGGATAATTCCTCTCATATTCTTTGAGTTGTCGCGAGGCATAGGCTATAACTTTTCCATGTTGCATGAGAACACATCCCAATCCTTTGCTCAAGCATCATCAGAGATGACAAATCCTCCGAGCCGGATGGTATTGTCGAGCAGGTCTTTGAAATAAGTCTCCTCTTGAGTTCTTGAAAACTCCTCTCACATTCTTCGCTCCAACCGAACTTTGTATCTTTCCGAGTCAGCTGAGTCAATGGAATAGCGATTCGAGAAAATCCTTCCACGAATCTCCGATAATAACCAGCTAAACCGAGAAAGCTACGTACTTCGGTCACTGATTTAGGTTGTTCCCAGCTTTGAATAGCTTCAATCTTTCTTTGGGTCAATGATATTCCATGACTTGATACCACGTGCCCAAGGAATGCTACTTCTTCAAGACAGAACTCGCATTTCTTCAACTTGGCATAAAGCTTATATTCACGAAGCTTTTGGAGTGTCAGCCTCAAGTGTTGCTCATGATCTTCACGGCTTTTGGAATAAATAAGGATGTCATCAATAAAGACAACCACAAAGTGATCTAAATATTCCTTGAATACTTTGGTTCATCATATCCATGAAGGCGGCGGAGCATTAGTCAATCCAAAGGACATGACTAGGAATTCATAATGCCCGTCATCGAGTTACGGCCGCCGTCTTTGGAATGTCGTGGTTTCTAATCTTCAATTGGTGATATCCTAATGAAGATCAATCTTTGAAAAGAATTTGGCTCCTTGCAATTGGGTCAAACAGGTCATCAATACGTGGCAATGGATACCTATTTTTGATGGTGACATGATTCAACTCCCGATAATCAATACAAAAGTCGCATACTCCCATCTTTCTTCTTCACGAATAGAACAGAGCACCCGAAGGAGAAGTACTAGGGACGAATAAAGCCAATGTCTAACAATTCATGCAGTTGGGTCTTTAATTCACGAAGTTCAATAGAGCCATTCGATATGGGGCTTTGGAAATAGGTTTTGTCTGGGGGTTCAAGGTCGATACAAAATTCAATTTCACGCCTGGGGTAGGCCAGAAGTTCTTGAGGAATACGTCAGAAATTTATTAACAATAGGAATATCGTTTAAAACCGGCGTATTTTTATTTAAATCATGACATGAGCTAAGAAAGCTTGACATCCGCTTTTCAATAAACGAATAGCTTTATGGCTTGAGATGACCGTGATTGATTTTAATGGTTTGGTCGTTTGAATTCGCATAATAGGTTGATTAGGAATATGAAAGCTAACAACCTTACGAAAATAATCAATTTTGCATGATAAGTAGTTAACCAATCAATCCTCAGAATCACGTCAAATGCAAGTATTTTTAATGAAATAAGATCGACGAGTAATGTGAGGGTACCGATTTGAACCAAACAAGACTTATAAACGATGGATGTAATGAAGGTTTCTCCCAACGGAGTTTCCACAGATAAGTCAAAGTCTAATTTCTCCTGAGTCAAATTTAATCGATGAGCGCAAGTAGGAGAAATAAAAGAATGGGTAGAACCGTGATCAAATAAAGTATAGACTTCATTAGAGTTTATGATAAGCTTACCCGTGATGACCTCATTCGGATTCCTTGCTCTTTGGGAGGTCACAACAAACGCTCTCCTTAGACTACTGGGCTTTAAATTTTCCGGGATGGCCTTTGGTGCCTCCATCCTAGTGAATTTGTCTTGATGAAACGAAAAAATCGAGCTAAGTGACCTTCTCTTCCACAATTATAACATGCTTTGGATGGCATGACGCAGCTTTGATCGATGTGTCCCTCTCCTCCGCATTTGAAGCATATGATAGGTGGTCTTTCTCCTTCCTTAACAATGGGTGCTTTGGTCTTTGACGTCTTTCCACCATTGTTGAATCTCCGTTTCTTGAAATGTCAATTCTTATTGTTTTGGCCTCGATTACCACCGGGCGGTTACCATATCGCCCGTTGATTCCTCCACGCTTGTTGTCACCGCTTCGACTACTCTCATTTGGTATTATCATTTCTTCTTACCGCTCTCTTTTAGTTGTGTTGACTCATTATCGCGTTCCACTAATCGAGCCCTATTTACAACATCTCAATACAAACACGAGTTTATGAGAAATAAGATGTTGACGTATCTCCGGCTTCAAACCTCTTAAAAACATTCGCACCATCCTCTCTTCATTATCCACCAAGTGGGACGCAAACCGTGATAACTCCGCAAATTTTGCCTCGTATTGCGACACGGTCATATTGTTTTGTTCCAACTTGATAAATTCCACCTCCTTCATGTGGCGAATACTTTCAGGAAAGTATTTGTCGTTGAACAGCTCCTGGAACTTCTCCCAAGATATCTTCAAGACAAAGAAGTTGAGTACGTTTTACCGATTCCCACCAAAGAATCCGCCTCTCGCGCTAAATATAAAGGCGCAAAGGAACCTTTTGCTCTCCTGAGCATCCCAAGACATCAAATATCTTGGTAATCTGCTTTATCCATGCTTCCGCCAAGTGGTTTTGGCTCTCCCTTAAACTCCGGTGGTCCCAGCTCCTTAAATTGTTTAAGCGGTGACCGCCCGAGAGTTTTCCGTGTTTCCACCTACGTTTTGGACAGGAGTCGCTCTCGCCTGCTGTTGCATAAATTGCATAAAGCCTCTGAACATTTGATCATTCATCATTTGGTCAGTGTTGTTGTTTGCATGAGGATTGTCACCTTCTTGATGCACATTATCCTGATTATTGATATGTGGTGAATCAACGATCGCCTGCGCTCCATTGCTATTCTCAACATTCTCAGATGTCATTTTCAGATACTGCCACAAAACAAAAGGTTAATTGACATGTAACAAATTATCCCTATCTTCTGACCAACCAATAAAATAGCACATAAACTTAGGTAGGTCATACTAGCGAAGGTATTCTCCGTCTCTCCCCTCCTAGTACTATTCTCACATTTTAGCCATGGATCATATCCCTAAGCTCTGATACCAACTGTGACGCCCCCAAAATTAGGTATACATCACCCATCTTGGGTCGCCACTTACATGGTATGTAATTTAAATACAACTTATTAACATAACTGTAGGTATACAATACGACATAAAAACTGTGAGTTTAAATACAAATATCGCTCTACTAGATATTATACAAACTCAAACAAAAAGTCCTCATTACAATTATTATCACACTATTTCACGTAATAGTGAGGACTACTAATGCTATCCTCGGGACCATCACTGCTTCCCAGACTCGTCCCAAAATTATATTCTCATTTCACGAAGAGAACAAAGAAAGAAAGGGTGAGCTCAACTAGCCCAAGAAGAAATATTATGACTAAGATAATGCGAATAAATTATCAATAGTCTTCAACAATGTTAAACCGATAAAATACAATAGACAACCGGTTTAATCTGCGGTGAATATCTGATCCATTAAAAGAGTCAAGTAGAAAATAAAGTCTACTATCTTTTAGGTTTTAAAAGGTTTTTCATCATTGTTATAGCCGAGACTCGACTTTTAATAAATATTCCACATCATCGAATCACCCCGCACTACTACCAAGGATATTCTTTAGTATCACGACCACAATTATTCATGCACTACGGGCCAAGAATATTTGTGTATTCATTAATGGTCATGATCATGCCAACAATCGGCCCATCAATGCACTACTACCAATTGAGGATTTTACCACATCATTTGTAACATTACTACCATGATTACAATCGAATAGTCTCTCATCATAATCATACCAAGTCCATCTATGCTACACAGCCACGTATGACTTTAAAAAAATATAAACATGAGGATGATGACAATGATATAAGAATTCAATAAAACAAGTTCAAGAATTATTTTATCCAGAAATTATTAACGTCCAAATTATCAACATGATAATCTTTGTTTTGTAGAGTAAAATTCAAGAATGATCGGAAGAATATTTTCATGAAAAGATATTTGGATGAAACGCAAATATCAAGGATATTCTACTAATTTCATGGAGTATAGAAGTCAAAGTTTTAACCAACCGGGTATAATAAAGAATGGAATAACAAAAGAAATCACCATGCATGCGGTATTGCAGATGTACAGTTATTCCAATGAATAATAATAATCGGAACCAAAGTCGGTGAAATTCACACCGAGCAGGATGTTCCAACAGTAATAATAAAGATGGAACCCGGATCCTGTAAAACACACACGATAGGATATTCCAACAGAATGATAAAGATTTTAACCGGTCCTGTAAAAAACATGCATGTGGATGTTCCAACAGTAATAATAATAAAGATTTTAACCGTGTCCCGGTAAAACACACGCATGTGATGTTCCAACGTAATAATAGAAGAATGTCACCAAGTATAGGGTAAATCACAGATACAAAAGTTATTCCAACAGAATAATAAGCAATGGAATAACAACAGTTCTCTTCATGAATAAGAAAGAATAACACCCCTTACATTTGGTAGGAGATTGAATACTGCAGCAGTGTAATAACAAAATACTCTTCTTCTTTCTCTCTTATTCTCTCTATACTTTCTCTCTCTATAAATTGAATGAATTAAGTGAAAATAATGAAGCCCTAGGCCTCTATTTATAGAAGATTTCTAGCTTAGCACCAAAAGTGGCTTGGACGACAATTGGTTTTGGCGCTTTGTAATGTGAAACGACAAGTGGTTCGACACCTGTAATGTGAAACGACAAGTGGTTCGACGTCTGGTAAAGGTAATTACTATTAACGAAGGTAAATACTATTGATGAAGGTAAATACTATTCACAAGGGTAATTATTATTGACGAAGGTAATTACTATCGACGAAGGTAAATACTATTCATAAGGGTAATTACTATCGACGAAGGTAATTACTATCGACGAAGGTAAATACTATTCACAAGGGTAATTACTATCGATGAAGAGACTCTTAGATGATGACATATGAGCCCCCATAAAATAATCAAACTTACCACAAATCATTTTTTTTCATCAACACATATTTAATCTTTCAATAATTATTAATCATTTATAACTTGTCGTCTCAATTATTGATTTAATACTATAACATATTATATGATGATAATCTTTGTGACAATAATTGAATCAATAATATAAGAGATATGATGCAACAATTCTCAGAGCAATAATTGAGCATAGGTGAGTGACTTCTCGTAAAGCATCAATAATCAATACCGTGTGTGCTACTATGCAACTACGCCAGACATCGCATTTACTTTTACCAATTAGGGTAGTTCAACAGTTTTAATCGAACACCTCCCAAGTTATTTTTATAAAATATTTTTGTCGTTTTCTCAATCCGACAATAATTCTATTGTGGGGTCCACCAATGATTGAGCCATTGTACGAATATTCCCTAACAAAAAGAATATTCCCCGACCAAACGAATATTTTATAACAACTTGCATACTTTGCAAAATTTATAAATATTACCCACAACTATAACATTATATCAAATTTATTCCATAATATTCAAAAATAATATTTATAGAAAAATTCATCTTTATTTATAAAAGCTGGGGTCTTACAATAGACATTGTGAGGGCCCCGAATCCGAGGTCCCGAATTACCGCGGTACAGGTTCGATCATTCTATCACTATTACTATATTTACGGAAGATATAAACATAAATTATTTATACATTAAACTTACACATAATCCCCAAGGTCGAGTAACCTTAACTTAATACACAATACATAACTTATTTAACTTACAATAACATTAATATACAATACTTATATAAATCTAATCGCACACGTAAACTAAAGCTGGAACTGTCTTTAACCTTTCCTTGTATCCGACGTATTCGCCTTAATCTGCAATGTTTATCATGATATAGCAAGGGTGAACATAAAATTCCCCAGCAAGTTTAAGTTCAATAATTTAACGATATATCATGATTGAAAGAATCTGAATAATAAGATGACTATAATTCAACAATATAATTGTGAACTAGCAGGAACAAACTTTTGACTGAACAAGTATATAACATGAACAAATATATCTGGACCGAAGGGTAATGAGGGTGATCAACCTTTCATACCTGACTTATACATGCAATATGTACAAAGTACAATTCTACAATAGCAATCAACAATGATTATCCATAAATATATCTGAATAAAACAACTCTTAGTAGAGTTAAGTAAAAACAAACTTGCCTGAACCGTTGATTACCGCAACGCAATTTACAACGCTTTATTCGAAGACCTAATATTAGTAATATAGATCTCCAATATTAGAATAATATCATCACAGTAATAATACTATTATATATATAGATATACACAGGATAACCTAAACACATAACACATAACCCTATCAGTCTATAACACACATAAGACGCGGTATCAAGTCAAACTATTGCAGTTTGAGTTGAACCCGACACAAAACTGACATCCCGACGGTCTAGTCAGATAATATTTCGAGTTTAAGTTCACTTAAACTCTGCCTAACACTTAACAATTATCTCATATAATTTTAATAATAATCAAAATATTTTTCGTAGTCTCGTAATAATTTTTAAGTAATTATTACCATTTATCTTGATTTTTAAATCATTAATAACGATTTAAATAAATTAAATACTACTTAATTCATTTATCATTAATATTTATTTAATATCAAATATTAATGAAATACATGTCATAATATTATAATATATTTATAATATCACAAAGTATTTTTAATACTTTAAAATCATTTAAATATGATTTTTAAACAATTAAATTCATTATTCGGTAATTTCTTTTAATATTAAAATATTAATATTTTCATGAAAAATATCAAAATTTATATTTTATAACTTAAAATATATTTTTCTAACACTTAAATCATTTTTATATAATTTATAAAGCATTAATTCTATTTTTCCATCATTTAGTTAATATAGTTATTAAATAAACTAATTATCATTAATATTGATTAATTAATGAATTTCATCACAAAATATTAAAAGTCATCAAAATAACTTCAAATATTTTCTAATATCATAATATAATTTTTCATGAATTAAAATCATTTTAAAATCATAAATTTAATATTATAATTAAATAAATTAAATACCATTTATATTCCAAAAATATTAAATATTTATGAAATATACTCTAAATAATTAAAAACTATTTTTCAGATTTTAAAATAATTTTTCAGAATTTATTATGTATTTTTAATAATTAAAAACCATTTTTATCAATTTTTAAATAATTTTCGGAAAATCAGAAATTAAAATAAATATAAACCGTCGCTAAAGGTAGCTTTGGTGACACAGTCGTCACTGAAGGTGTTCTTCAGCTGTTCTTCATCAAACCCAGAACCTTCAAGACAGTGTTCGAGGTTACTACTTTGACCAACATTAAAGAAGAGTTCTTGATGATTTCTGGGTAACGTATGGGGTTAAGACTATAGTACGGATGTAGTACTACAATCACAAACGCATTTCATGACCAAACAACAACATATTAGTACGATCTGGGTCTCCAAAAAGTCTAACAAGTCTGTTCTTCATTTCTGGGTTTTCCAGAAAATGAAGAACAGTACAAGGTGCTATATTTAGGTCCTTAGATCTTACGCTACCGGTCTGATTTATGATATTTAAAGCTTCACAATTGTAGTTGAGATGTCAAAGAACATCTATATACAATCAGATTAGTCTAAAAACAACACCAAATGCAGATTGCATCCGGTCAAACTACCTGTCAGAAAAAGCCTCTTTGAAGATCTGGGTTACCCAGAACCTTCTTCCAGCGTGACGGTCAACGATGGTTTGACTGCTCATTTCTACGATTCGGCTACGGATCTGGTTGATCTAAAGCCTTTAGTATGTAGCTTACACAACAGGCTACAAGTATCAAACAACAACATGGACTAAACAGCAACACACAGTAAGATCAAGACCCTGCAAAGTGACTGTCAGAAAAATCTGGGTTTCTGGGTTACCCAGAAACCAGATTTCGTGAACGGTCAACGGGTTTTGACCACTGATAACATAAGATCTAGACATGCTATGACTCGGATTCCAGTTTCAGATCAGAGTCCTCATGTCAGGCTACAGATTCAAAACATAAAACACACAAGAAAACTAACACACACAGATTTAGAGGGCCTGACATATGGCTGTCAGACGAATTTTTCAAACTTTTCCAGATTTTTGAAAATGCTAATTTCGAGCATCTAAATGATATGGATCTAAGTTTTTGCAACCCAGATCATCAAGTGACACCCTCTAACACATATCTAAACAACAAATTACAACAAATCACATGATTTCTAAAGTTAGGGTTTATACCTCATTCATGCTTGATTTTTGATTTCTGGTCTATGGATCTGTTATTGGCTTGCTAGGAACTGATCATGGTTCATCTTTTCTCTCTCTATCACTCTATATCCCGAATTTCTAGAGAGAGGAGGGTTAGGAGAAAAATGAAATATAAAGTGGCCATTCTCTCTCTCTAAATCTCTTATATTAGTTGCCTTGTTGCTATGATCTTGCCAAATTCGGCTGAGTTGCTGCTGATTTGAGCACATGGGAATATATTAGATCACCCACTCAATATTATGGCTAGATATACAAGCAATGTCCAATAATGCATAAAAGGGCATTTAAGTCTTTTCGCACACAAAATTAATGGCATTCTAGTAAATGGCCAAACCCTTAGGGTTTAGGGTTTGGAAAAATTTAGAGTTTAGGGTTTGAAAAATCTAGGGTTTATAATTTAATTTCTAAAATTTCCAATTTAGGTTTTCAAAAATAGAAAATTAATATTTCTAAATTATAATTAGAATTTTCTAATTATATTAAAATTTCTTAATCAAAATTTAAATCTTGCTAATTAGGATTAGTATTTCCTAATTAAAATCGTTAATTTAGCAATTAAGGTCAAAATCACGGATTAGGGTTTACAACCCAAAATTTAGGGTTTCTAATATAAAAATAATTTTCTAAATTAGAAATTAGATTTTGTAATTAGATTAGGGTTTTCTAATTACTTAACTTGAAAATTAGAATTAGTATATCCTAATTAACATTAAAAGTATTAAATTAACTTAGGTTTTTCTTAATTATAAAATTAGAACTTCAAATCCCGAAATTAGGGTTTTTTTAAAATTTGAAATTAGGGTTTGCTAATTACTTAAGCTTTACCCTAATTAATATTATAATAATAACACTTGAGCAATATTATTATCCGTTAAGTTCCCAGATTAGGGTTTTAATTTCCCGAATTAGGGTTTCAGATTCCCATAACTGAAATTAGGGTTTCTAGAACCGGTTTTTATGGTTTCTTGTTAATCACTAGGGTTTTCTAACCGAACGTTGACGTTCTTAATATATACTTACGGTTTGTTACAAATATCGTTTATCCGGTCAACCCTTGACCCTTAACCACATACTCTACACATATACACAGAACATACTGACAAATTACTTAATCCTGAACAATTCACCTAAATCCTTCACAGAATTTTGAAATCCTCAAAATTCTATTTTAAAAATATCAAACGCATACACTAATTTTCTATCTAGGTTCAAATTTTGAACCTTAAATTAATTAATAATTTTTTTTAAAATATTCTAAATTCTCGGGTTGTCACAGACATCCTCATTCTTTTCCTAAATCAAGATCCAAACCTTACTCGTTTGTTTGTCACTCGGCAGGAAGATGTCCCTCTTCTTAGACTTCTGGTATGGATCTATATATCATAATTTCCAAGCGCATTAATTTTGAAAACAATAGTTTTATCAACAACCATAATAAGTACAACAACAGTCTGCCTGGTGTATTTATTTTTTGGCGTGGAATTAAGTAATGTAGTTATAAAGTTGGCCTCAAAATAAGAGTCTACTTTTATATGTCAATGATTGTAAGAGAAGTTATATAAACATGACCATAAGCCATTATTACAATTTCATCATATATCATTAGGTAGATGGCTTGCGAAAGTGATATATTCCTTTCTTCTATACTGATTGCATCAGTTGCACTATAGAACATTTCTTCTTTTGTATATTCTCATTCTTCTTCTATCAAAGATAGGAAAGATAAAGGGAAGATAAGGGTTACTGGGTTAGCATAACCTAGGACTTCTTTCTTTCCAAAATGACCAAAGATATTCAAAACCCCTGCTCCTCGAAGGTGCCTTACCTTCCTTTCCTTCATTATAATCCTTGAATGAGAATATTTACTAGCATGTCAAAGCTTAAAGGGAAAGTCTAGCTTAATCAGTAATCCTAGAAAAAGAGCTCCATAGATTCCAAGATGTGAGCAACAGAAACAGAGTAACATATGGAAACATGCTTCACTGAGCTGCATGGATATAACACAATTATCTTGAGAGTTTTTTACTTGGTTGGCTCATCAGCTCGTTTAGGTTCTGAAAGGTGGTGTCTTGTCAGTGGACAACTGACCTTTTCCACTGTATAAATGTTTAACAAATCTAATAAGTAGATAGTAAGGATATGATGCTGCCATATTTTGCATAATTTTATGGCTTCTATTTTTTTTTTCATATGACTAGTATTGCCCCTCTCATTTTATGATTAGTACTACCATATCACCTTATGTCAGAGAAGTGAGCAAATATTTTCTTACTATCACATTAAAGTTTTTATAGAGGCAGAATCATGTTTTGATTTAAGATTTGTAAACTCTTGAGCCCATTTGATACCTGTTTAGGCATGACTCATCAACAAATAAATGAGGCACTAACGAAGCTCAACTGAACATGTTATTCATATAGAGCTCTAATGTTGTTCTTTTAAAAAAACAGTCAAATTATGGTTATATTGTTGTTTTGTAGGTGAAAGCTATGCTTACAGATTTTGGGGATGATATGCATTGCCAATTTCTTGAAATTCTTCGCAGTCTTTTGGATTCATATGCGTCAGGATCACAGGTGCCTTAGTTTTTTTTTTAAACCTAATATGCTACCATTAAAAATGAATAAAAGCAAAAAAAAAATCAAAAAATGGGACTCTTTTTGTGGGACATAGCGTAACATTAATAATAAATAAATTATGTATGTTTACATATCAACATATCAAATCATAAATATTAATAATTAGTATATGTACATACTAACTTGTCAAATAATAATACTAACTATTACTAAGTAACAAAAATGCGATGATAATGTAGAGTAGGAGTAGGAGAATGATTGATAAATAATTATTTAACTTCTTTTATTGTGTTTGTATACTTTTTAGTGTTGTAAAAACTTATTATTCAATTATTCGACAATATAGTATTGGACAAGTTTGCGAGATGCCTTTATTATCATTTGGACTATACTATGTATACTAGATAGTGTTTTATGTTTTTATATATATGATCCATATTGTTGCTGAAATTATTTAGAATTTTTTTATAATTTTTGTAGAACTTTTTGAAGTTCCTAACTAGTAACAGTGCGTATCGCCCTATACCAAAACTGATACCTAGTAAAAAGAAAAAACTTCTGAAACCTAAGCCGCTACCACGAACGATGGTCAATACTGTTGGAGGTTTTATTCAATAATAAGTCTCCCAAGCTAGTATATAAGGATTACGAACCATTTTTTCTATTGCCATGTGGATTTTGATCGAGTTTTATAACATAGTAATAAAATATGAGTGTTGGGGGACTGTTAATATAGTTTTTCAACCAGCTGGGCTGTTTTCTGTTTTCATTGCATTGTGTTTTTATATGCTTTTGATATCATCCATCTTTTCTTGAACTTCACTTGGTTATGTGAATAATTTTCCCAGTTACATTAGTATGCAAGAGTGAATCTCTTTTCATCCTTGTGCTCCTTTTACGTGGTGCTTAGTTGGTAGTTCTCATTTAGTCATTTATACATGTTGATTGTTTGATCTTATTTCATTCTTTTCCAGAGAGATACAATCATTTAGATTTTTTATGAGAAGCACTTGTGTCAACTAATTGATGTGATAACATCATCATGCTCTCAGAGCGGTCCAGCTCATAAATCTGTTGGCTCTAGAAGTCTGTAGAATCAAACTAGAGTGAAACCTGAAATACTTCTAAACATATGTGATCTCCTATGCTTTTGCGTTTTGCACCATCCATATAGAATAAAGTAATCATCTTGTCGCTTGCACGTTCATCTATTTTTGATCAGTTGTATTAAAATTATAATTGATTAAATGTACATTTCAATTTTTGTTTGCAGGTGCAACTTTCTTCTTAATAATGTAATAGATAAAGTTTTATTTATAACTCGAAGAACGTAAAATTACCTTGTAGTAGCTGTTGTTTGGTTTGTCCGAACTGTCATCTCACGTAAGGTAAGTTAATTCATTTGTTTCATGGTGAGAGATATTCATTTGCTGATCCGAGTGACTATATATTTGCAGAACATGTGAGTACTTGTTGGTCAAATATAGGCAAACATGGTTAATGACATAATTAGATATGAAATATTTTGGTATTAAGTGGTAACCTGTTTGACTTAGTACTCTATTTGAAATTCTTAGCATTTGTCTTTATCCATTATTAGTTAATTACTTCTGAGTCGTGTCCAAGTTCTGTAACAAGGTCTGACGCTACTTTATGGGTTGTCTTTTTGTAGTATAATAGTTGGGTCACATGGTGTTTTGGATTAAAGGTGGTGATGTGACATTTTAAATTTAATGGTGCTTGGTGGTTATGCATAGCCATCCAAGAGCAAAAGTAAGTAGAGGTAGAATATATAAGTTATGTACTTCTGTTATTTAACATCAGACCTGAACTAGTAAAACCATTGTACACTATATTGAGTTTCATCTTCAGAATAAATGCAAGATACTACTCCTTCAGTCTCATTTAGTTGTACCCCCTTTCAATGTTTATGAATCTTAAGATGTGCCTATAATCGCATTTATACATTAAATTTCAAACATCGTTATTATTTTCTGTATACATGGTATATTTTCAAGTTTATTAAATATAATAACAAATGCACATTGTTATAATTTAAGGATATATATGATTTTGTTTCTATTACTTTTATTAGAAATGAATTATTTGTTGTTCTAGCATCTTTATTTTCCAACTGAATATCCTTAAGACACCACCATTATTTCTTTTAGTGGCGGGTTTCTGACATGGACCATTTTAATTTTTGAGTTGCGTGAAAAGTTTCATTTCCCCCCTTTTAGCAATCATACTTGGCTTGTGTTTAATGAGTTACTATTTAGTATTACATGTGGTTAGTTCTAGTATTACATGTGTTTCATATTCTAGCCATTGCCCATTGCAGCCTGATATCTTTAGTTCTAGTAAAATACTTTTCTCCTTGCAACTATGTTAAGACTTCCATCTTCTGATTTACCAAGAATAAATTTTATAACTTGGTATAATAGTCTAAATTTGTTTTTAAGAAAATTATTAGCTGATTAAGGCAAACATAAAATGATTTCTTTTGTTGGTATCACTCCTTCTGTTCCAATTCTGAATTTTTGACTTTTTGATGTCTGTTTGCAAAATCCTATAATTTAAAACTGGTACAAGTTTATTTGATTTTAGTGCAAACTGCAAACAACTATAGTTGTTGTAAATTAACGAGAAAATACTATTACTAATTACCATATTTGTTGCTTTTAAAACATAAATGAATTCTTATCAATTTATAAGATTTGAGAACTTAGTTTCAAAAAGTCAAAATGTATATGTAATTTTGGAACAGTGGAACGGAGGGGTATATGATTCGTAATGTTGGTTAGTTGGTGCAATAAACTTTTTCTTACGAGTAGTGACTTCTTCAACTTTATACCCTGGTGCTTTGTTTAAACATGGCTGTATAGCAATTTCTTTCTACCAGGTAGGGTGAAAACACGTGGTTGTTTAGGGGTGTGAAATACAACTACCTAAGGCATTTATTATGATAAGCAGCTTATAATATTTTTATGATTAATAGCATGCTTCATATGTGCTGAACTTACACACACACACACACACACACACACACATATATCTGAATATTACATATTATATGCGTACATATTTAGATAGTTTTCTATTGTCCAATAATTGTTTTGTGTTCTCTGTCCAAGCAATTCATGTGGCCTACCCCAATCAGTATCGCATTATAAACCAACTAGAGTAACAACTCAAAAGATAAGTTAATAAGTAACATTGCTTCACAGACTATAAGCTTCTAGAGTAATCTGGCTTTTTCAAAGCGTTACAACTCATAAGATCTATTGGTTTCCCAATCTATAGTCAAATGTGATGGCATAATTATTATATTGTATAACAAAAATCATCTTTGTATCCCTTTTTCTTAAACATGTGGCAGAATATAGGAACTATTAAATGGCGACGTTCAAGAATTTTAAAGAGGAGTTGTCCCAATATCATTGCATCAATTCATATCGCCGTTCCTCGCACATTTGTTGATTGAATAATGTAATGCTGGAACTTTTGATGTCTTAAGCTTTCCGTTTTCTATCTATTAAAGTTACTCGGTTGTCTTCTTGTTTCACTGTTTAACACTTTAACCTCATTTACAACATTGTGCATGTCACCCTAAAACACATGTCTGCACTAGCCTTTTGATGCACTATTTAGTTTTATGGTTGTTAAATAATGGTTGGTGATAGAATTAAAACTTGAGCTTTCATGTAATTTGAATTTTATATTTAAAACTGACATCTATCTAATCTTTCTACTTGAATCATGCAATTTTTTGCAGCTTGTAGCTAGTGGACTTCAGGTTTGGGAACAATTTGACTACTTTTTGAGACTTGAGAAGGTTTTTTTGGGAAGACGAATTTAGAGAAGGTTTTGTGCTTTTTTTTTTATTGTAATTGTTCCTTGCGAAGATAGGTTTCTAATAACTCAGAAAATGCCCGATGAGTGACAAAAGTATTCTAGTACCCATTCATCACAATAGCTGGTGAAGCTAGTGAGGTCAATGGTTCATGCTTACTATTTATGGGCTGCATGCTAACATATAATGCAAGAACAGAACAATTTGGTAGTCAATAAAAAGGGTATTACCTTCTTCCATGTCCCTTGATTAGTAAGAAAATAACACGACATTGTTGTATTTGTGTATTAATTTTGGCACTAAGTGCCTCTGGTGACCTATTTGCTTCATTTTCCTAACTTGCTATTATTTTTAAATATGTGCAGGAAGACTGCTTCTACGACCTACCTTACAATACTGGGTATCAAATTTCCGTGCTACGTTTACGGAAGACAAGGGACGGTATTATGAAGTTTACTCTCTCTCTATATGTAGATATATACTTTGATTGAAGAACTGTGGTAGCTTTAGATGGTTAATTGTAAAGATAATGAATGATTATGTAGTGGATGATTTTATTAAGTTAATAATATTTTATTTTTTTGTATTTTTGCTATTATTTGCTATGGGGACATTGAGCCAACCAGGTACACAAAAATAATGTCAAATTTTGATTTGGCAATAATATAATTTGTTACCAAAGTATTGTACAAGTTTTAATATAGCAACATTTTTTTTATACATTTAGCAATAAATTTTCATTGCTAATGACATTAAAAATATAATATTTGGCAACGAAAAATTAACCTAATAACAACGGAGATGATATTGTTGCTAATACTAAAATAAAAGACAATATTTTTTTATCGTTGCCAATCATATCAACTTTCGTTGCACATATAAAGAAACGCCAACATATAATGTTGTTGCTAATCGATTTACTTTCGTTCTTATTGAAAATAACCAAAGAATAAACATTTTTGTTCTTGATTCAAAGATAATGTCGTTGCCAAATAATATAATCAGCAACAAAAAATCGTTGCTAAAAAGTTTACATTCTGCAACGAAAGCAAGCTTAGGCAACAATTTTCATAATTTACTGCAACGAAAAATGTCGTTGCAAAATGGTATCAATTGCAACAAAAATGCATGGTCATTGCAAAAAAAAAAGAGTTCATTTCATTGCCAATTAGCAGGCTTTTGCAACGAAATGGGGTTTTTAGCAACAAAATTTTAATTATTCTGCAATTATATATTTTGTTGCTGAAGGATCGATGTCTCTGTACGAAAGCCAAATTTCATTGCAAAATGTATTAGTTTTGGCAATTTAAAAAATACGTTCATTGCGGAACAATTAGCAACGCTCATTGCGCAACGAAAGACACAACGATAGTAAATTCATTGCCAAAACCCTTTAGCAACGAAATTTGGCACCTTTAGCAACGAAAATCGGTTGTTGCTGAAGCCCCATTTTTTTATAGTGGCTGCTGAATCTTTTTCTGAGGTTATAGATAGCTCTTTCTTGGCCTCTATTGTCTTTTTGTCCCAGCATGCAGCCCATGACATTGTCATTTGTGACAACCCTAGAATTTGGATATTTATTAAAACCTTAAAATATTGAATTAAGGTTAAATAATAAACCTAGAAAGAAAATAAGTGAATGAGTTCGATATTTTCAGGAAGGAATTTTATGAATTTAAAATTTTTTGTGGTGAATTATTCAGGATTAAGGGTATAAGTGTATATGTTTTTTGTTTATGATTTTATGTGTACAGTATGTGGTTAAGGGTCAAAGGTTGACCAGATAGCCTATATAAGTGGCAAACCCTATTATTATATTAAGAACGTCAACGTTCAGTTAGAAAATTCTTACGATTTATAAGAAACCCTAAAACCGGTTCTGGAAACCCTAATTTCAGTTCCGGGAATCTGAAACCCTAATTCGGAAGTTGAAAACCCTAATTTGGGAATTCAAATGCTAGTATAAGGTTTAAACGTTATTAATAATCACCTAATTAGGGATAATCCTAATTGATTTAGAAAACCCTAATTTCTGGATTAGAAACCCTAATTTATAAGGGAAAAACTAATTGTTAATTTAATAATTTTAATGTTAATTAGGAAACATTAATCCTAATTTTCAAGTTATAAGTAATTAGAAAACCCTGATCTAATTAGGAAACCTAATTTCTAATTTAGAAAGATTATTTTTTTTCTATTTAAAACCCTAATTCTTGGGTTATAAACCCTAATGTACAATTATGACCCTAATTGTTAAATTAGCAATTTTAATTAAGAAATAATAATCCTAATTAGCAAGCTTGGATTATGATTAGGAAATTTTAATATAATTATAGAATCCTAATTATAATTTAGAAATATTAATTTTCTATTTTGGAAACCTAATTTGGAAATGCTAGAATTTATTTTTTTAAACCTTAAGCGTTAAACCCTAAACCCTAAACCCTAAGAGTTAGGGCAAATGACTTGTATGCCATTAAATTTGTGTACAAAATGACCTTAATACACTTATTGCATTATTTAACATAACTTGTAGATCTTGCCCTAAAATGAGTTGGTGAACCACCCTAGCTCTAGCATGTGACTTCTATATCCAACAATCAGTCATCAAATGCCAGCCAATTCATTAAATCAAAGCTTATAAGTTAACAAATAAGAAAATTACTTTACTTTACTTCTAATATTTTCCAAGACCACTCTCTCTCTAACTCTTCGAAATGGAGAGTGAAAGGGAGTGTAAAGTTAAGACTATTTCAGTTCATAGCTTTCCAAGAACAGAATCCATGATCAGAAATCAAAATCCAAGCTAGAAAGGTATAAAAACCCTAAACCTAGAAATCTTATGAACATCTATGCACGATTTTGAAATTTTTTGAAAAGGTGGCCTGACAGCCATATGTCAGAGGCCCTAGATCTTTCTCTGTTTTTGATATTTGTTGTTTTATGTTATAAATGTGTTCTATGTCATGTGGACTATAATTTGAAACTAGAAATAGCGCCAGATCATGAATAGATTGAGAGATCTTAGCAGTCAAACTGCGTTGACCAGTCACGGGAATGGGTTTTTGGGCAACCCAGAAACCCAAATCTGGTCTCACAGTGTTTTTCCAGGCTTTGATCTTACTTGTGTTTTACGCTTTAGATAATTTTGTTGTTTTGATCTTATAAACTGCTATAAGGACTACGTATCCAAGCCTCTAGATAACCCAGATCCATAACATAATCAGAGATAGGAGTAGTCAAACAAGCGTTGACCGACTGGCAAGATTAAGATTCTGGAAAACCCAGAATCTTCAAGAACACATTTTATGTCAGTGTTTGACCGACCTTGATCTCTTATATGTGTTGATGTTAGACTGATTTTATGTTATAGGATCATTCTTTGACATGTTTACTACAAGCATGAACCTTTAGAACATAATTTTCAAGCCCAGACTGCAAACAATAAGGATCTGTAGCACCCTCGGCTAGTCTCATTTTTTGGAAAACACAGAAATGAAGAATAGCGTTGTCAGATATTTTAGAGGCTTGAATCTCTCAATTGTGTTATGTTTTGACAATGCAAATTGTTTGTGGTTGTGGAATTATATTTGTACTACAATCCCAACACCATAAGATTCCCAGAAATCAATAAGAACACTGATTTAATGTTGGTCAAAGTAGGCACCCGGTAGACTGACATGGATTTCTGGGTTTGGCCAAGAACATCTCAAGAACACTATAGCGACAGTTTCGTCGCTATAGGGTCCTTTAGCGACAGTTTAATTAGAAAATGAATTATTTTATTTATTAAATAGAAAAAAATGGTTTTTAATTATTAAAAATACAAAATAAATTCCTAAAAATTATTTTAAAGTCTGTAAATTAGTTTTTAATAATTCTGAATATATTTCATAAATATTTAATATTTTTGGAATAATAATGGTATTTAATTTATTCAATTATAATATTAAATAAATTGTTTTAAAATGATTTTAATACATGAAAAATCATGAAAATTTATATTATGGTATAAGAAAATATTTTAAGTTATTTTTAGTGACTTTTAATATTTTGTGAGGAATTTCATTAATAAATTAATATTAATTGTAATTAATTTATTTACTAAATGTATTAGATAAATTATGGAAAAATAGATCAATGATTAATAAATCATATAAAAATGATTTAAGTGTTATAAAAATATTTTTAAGTTATAAAATATAACTTTTGATATTTTTCATGAAAATATTAATATTTTAATATTAAAAGCAATTATCGGATAAATAATTTAATTGTTTAAAAATCATATAAATTATGATTTTAAGGTATTAAAATACTTTGTTATATTTTAAATATATTATAATATTATGACATGTATTTCATTAATATTTAATATTAAATAAATATTAATGATAATGGAATTAAGTTGTATTTAATTCATATAAATACGATATTAATGATTTAAAAATCATGATAAATGATAATAATTATCTGAAAATTAGTATGAGCTTATGAAAATTATTTTTGACTGTTAATAAACTATCTACGATATTTTGTGAACCAGTTTAGTCTGAGCCTTAGTAATATTAGGCTCGAGCATTGTCCGACTAGACCGTCGGGATGTCAAAATTGTACTGGATTCAATTCAGACTGAAATAGTTTTTCTTGATACTAGGTTTTATGTGTGTTATAGACTGATAGACTTATGTGATAATGTGTTAAGTTATTTTAAATACCATGATGATATTATTCTAACTTAGAAATAAATATTATTAATATTAGGTCTTCAGACAAAGCTTATTAAATTGCATAGCTGTAATCAACGGTTCATGCAAGTTTTTCTTAACTCGACCTCGAGTTGTATTATTCAATTATACTTGTGGTTAATTATTTCTGATTACCATGTTTAAGAATTATTAAAACGTACTCGGTGCATATTGCATGTATTCATCAGGTATGAAAGGCTGATCACCTTCATTACCAATCAGTCCAATTATATATATGTTCGTGTTTAATGTTCGTTTAGCTGTATAAAATTTGTTCATGCTAGTTCGCAATTATATTGTAGAACTATAGCTACATTTTTTTCAATTCTTTCTATCATGATATATCATTAATTTATTGAACTTAAACTTGTTGGGCAAACTTATTGCTCACCCTTGCTATATCATGATTTAACATTGCATATTAAGACGAATACGTCGAATATAGGAAAGGACAGGGCCAAGTCCAGCTTAGGATAATATGTGCAGCTAGAAATGTAATAGTATAGTATGATAATAATGTTATATGTTAGACATGTTATGAATTGTGTATAAGTTAAGGTTACTCAACCTTGTGGGATAGTGTGTAAAGTTTATTGTATAAACAATTTATGTTTATATCTTCCGCAATAGTTATAGAATGATTGTACCAGATCCGTGGTGATTTAGGACCCAAATTTGGGGCTCTCACATCATTGATGGATAGGTACATGAACAGGGAAACACCATCCCTGGGAGGTACCAAAATAGGATCTTTGATTAGCTGCTCTTTGATTATAAGGAAGGCTTTCTGACACTCATCATTCCATTTCATAGAGGAGTTCTTCCTTAACAACTTGATGATAGGCTCACAGGTTGCTGTGAGTTGAGAGATGAATTAGCTGATAAAGTTGATTTTCCAAAAAATCCTTGTATTTCCTTCTCTGTCTGAGATATGGGCATTTTCGTGATGGCCTAGATTTTTGTGGGATCCAGCTCAATCCCTTTGTGGCTGACTAGGAAACCTAGCAACTTATCTGATTTAACACCAAAGGCGCACTTGGCTGGATTCAACTTTAAGTTATATTTACGCAGCCTGTTGAAGAGCTTTTTGAGATGATTTAGGTGGTCTTCCTCCCTTCGGGACTTGACAATGATGTCATCCACATAGATTTCTATCTCTTTGTGCATTACATCATGGAAAAGAGCCATTATGGCTCGCTGATAGGTAGCTCCGGCATTGATGAGGTCGAATAACAACCGTTTATATCAAAAGATTCCCTAAGGAGTGATGAATGCAGTTTTCTCACGATCCTCTTCAGCAACCATAATTTGATGGTACCCCATAAAGCAGTTAGCAAAGGAGTATAGGTCATACTGAGTTGTATTGTCAATGAGTATGTGGATGAATGGCACGAGAAAGCTATCTTTGAGACAAGCTTTGTTCAAATCCCTGTTGTCCACGTAAACTCGCACCTTCCCTCCAAGTTTAGGCACGGGGACTATATTGGATAGCCACTCAAGGTATGTTGACACCATGATAATGCCGGCTTGAAATTGTTTCAAAATTTCTTCTTTAACTTTTAAACTCCACTCAGGTTTTAATCGCCTGAGCTTTATTCCTAACTGGCTTGAATCCCTCTTTGATGGGGAGGCGATGAATGACAATGTCAGTGGACAAACTGACCATGTCTTTGTGAGACAATGCAAACAAATCCTGGAATTGGGTCAATAGAGTAACCATGTCATTCCTTTGGTTTGGAGTAAGGTTCGTACCAATCTAAATTTGTTTGGGGTTTTCTAAGGTTTCGAGGTGAAAAGAGGTGGTTTGATTAAGATTTTTCTTGGGTTTGTCTTTGACCCATTCTTTGATCTCCTGAGGTATCTCATAGTCCTCTTGTATTTCCATCAAGTCTGAGTCCAACTTTACATCAAAGTTACAGTCCTTGTGGAGAATAGGCACCTCATCAGCAAGTTTAGGCATATCTAACTTTAGAGTCCTGAAACAAAATGCTTCTACTTAATATATGAAACT
Organism: Panax quinquefolius; assembly: GCA_020205615.1. Taxonomy (NCBI): domain Eukaryota; kingdom Viridiplantae; phylum Streptophyta; class Magnoliopsida; order Apiales; family Araliaceae; genus Panax; species Panax quinquefolius. The sequence goes on from CM035166.1 coordinate 83,750,792, forward strand.
ATTCAATCATACAAAGTGTTAGCATGAAATAACAAAAATAGCTGCTAATATTGTACATCAAAAGTAAGCAGTTATTGTTATCTACAGGGCAAAGGGAGTTCTGCCCTTTTTACCCTTGTCAAAAAATGCAAAAAGTGTTGCTCCAATTGCCAAAGGTGAAGTCCTAATGGATAGCAGTGATGAAGGGGTTGTTATCATCCTCCTTCTCCTGAATGATGGCCATGATGTTGAGATAATCATCATCTGGATGTCTCTGTTCATACCCTCCGTATGGACTAGGACGCGCAATTTTGATAACCTCCTTGCAATGTCTTGTTTACGTCTCAGATCCTTTTCCTCCAATTCAGGGTCTGGAATGAGGACTTCCTTTCCTTTGACCGGTATCGGCTTAGGATACAACATAGCTACCACATGGGCAGGGACCTTTAATGAGGGCCGTAGAGGTTCAAGCTCTGTAAGTTTAGGCAATCGCCTTAAAAATGAAGGAACTTGTCTATGCTTGTGAGGGTTCTTATAACTGGACCTAGGAGAATAGCCTAGTCCGGCTGTCCCTGTCTGACTGGGAACTTGAATTGGGCGCTTGATGCCCTGATGATGCTTTCCTAACCCTTGTCCAGGTCAAAAACCCAAGGATATCATCTCTTGACTTGCCGACATTACCTCGGCAGAAACTTTGGGTATCAGAGGTGGCGCCCCAATGGGTTGATAGTGAGTGTTGCTCACCTCAATGGCCTGGAAGCTGACAGGCTCAACTTCAACATTGAAACTAATGAGTGGTATATCACCTTGTACAGGACATTCTGGCTCATCATTAACACTGACTAGGCTACTGTTAATGATGTATTTGAGCTGCTGATGGAGAGTGGACGGGATGGCTCCAGCCATATAAATCCACGATCTTCCCAAAAGTAGATTGTATCCTGTAGCTATTTTGAGCACATGAAAGGATACGTAGAATGTATGTGGACCAATCTCCACAGGTATTTCAATCTCTCCAACAACATTTCATCGGGATCCATCAAAAGCTTTGATAATTGTATGGTTGTTTCGGATCCTGTTGAGATTTATATTTATTTTCTCCAAGGTGTGTTGGTCGAAAAACTGATCACTAAACACACGCAAGTATACGCGGTCTAACAAGTAATACAGTGATAAGTAGAGTGCCGTACACACGAGGAACTATCACTAATATTTACCAAGTACTGACTTTGCATCGCTAAATTCTTATTCGAACAACAATAAATGGAAGTATGATTAATCTAGTTATAACTAATTATCAAAGCAATTAAATGGATAACGAATGGTAATCGAAGGAATTACAAGCTAAGGTTACAACTTCACCCCACTTAGGCATTCTGTCGAACACCTAGCGTGATATGCTTCTTAAAACTACCTACCCTTCTCTCCTTAGTCTTAATGGTCACAAAAATTTGTCTACTGAGAACACACAAGTGCTCATACACCTCTGTCAAGGTATGCACGAATTTATCCTCTCCAGATCCACCCGAAAGGGAATAGAACAGAAAAAAGCGTCCAAGCTAGGTGATAATCCTACACATGTCTATGCGAATTAACCTAACAAGGATTTAGGCATAAGTTCTCTATTAGGTCGCACGTGGTGCACATATATATGTCTATTCTACGCACAACTTATGCAGTCGAAACCCATAATCACATGCCAATATATTTAGGTGTAAATCTATAATCCTTCTGTCGATATCATATAGATTACCAAAATCATCACTAATGTCTTAGCGAGAATCAATTAACATGAATATATTAAACCAAATCATATGGTGCCAACCAAAGAGATAAGACAGTCAATTTAAATAACAAAGGATTCCATTATAACCTTAGAGCTAATATTCAGTTCATAGCTATTGAACAAAATATAAGTAGCAATAAAGACAACATTTATGGACTACAAAATCAGAGGAACTAAATGGATAAGAGGAAACTCTGTCAAGGCCCTTCAGTCTCCAAGCATTTCGTTCCAATCAAGCTGTCCAATCCGTGTAGCTCACTGCTCTTGTCGCTCTAAGGAAATCCAAACTTCTCCCAAAACTACCTAATCTATATTTACAGGCCTTAACTAAGAGAAAGAAATTACAGAAGAAACTATCCTAAGCTAAGCTATATGATTATATGGTCTGATATAAGATATCCCTCTCTTGCAGAGGCTCTGTTAACATATATATATATATATATATATATATATATGTTTCCTCTTTCGCTAGGTCAAACCAAGCCCCTCTCTGCCTGGGCACCGGAGCTCGTGCTGCGGCTCGGGCAATAGGCCTATAGGTGGCGTTGCGGCACCACGTATGCAGGAAAAACACCGGAGCTCGCGCTTCAGCGTGAGCCCATAAAGGATTAGTGGCACTGCGGCGCGAAGGTGATGTCAACAAGACAGGAGGGTGGCGCTGCAGCGCGAGCACAAGGCTTGGTATTGGCGCCGCGACGCGAGTATTTGAAAGAAGACCATTTTTCCCTTAAAGGCTAGAACACACTTGTTAAGCCTGCCTACAATACGTCGGTTAAGCATAATAACACTATAATCATATAAAACTATATAAAATCTACGAGATCAGGAAACTATTTAAGTCATAAAGTATCTGATTCGCGGGTATAAATCCCACTCATTAAGGTGGCGTAGGGACAGATGTTTAAGGATGATCCCTCATCTATCAGAACTCCTCCCACCATATATCCGGAGGACATAATCTCTATGTGCAACGGTTTGCAATGACCCATCCCTTTGGGAGGTATGTCATCATCGGTGAAAGATATCACATTATTGTTAAAGATGTGATCAACCAGATGATGGAACTTTTCAACATCCACTTATTTTGGCAAGTGGGCTTCTAAGACTCTCACTAAAACATTCCGGTGATCCTTTGAGGAGAAAACCAAGTCCAATATAGAAATCTGTTGTGAAGCTTCTTTCAAGCTTAAAACCACCTTGGCTTCATTGTGTTCCATAGTACGGAGGAGTTCTTTAATCTTCTCCATGGGAACTTTCCCTTTTGACCTGATGGTAGGCTTCATCATCCGTTGGGGAAGATACAGTGGATTTTTTTTCAACACTGCAGTAGTTATATTGGATGTTGATCCTTCAGCCTCTACATAATTCCATGACACTTTTTATAGGCTGACAACATGATATTGTGGCTTGAATGGAAATATGATTGGCTTTGACGCAACCACTTTCAAAGGATTTTCAACACCTATGAGCTGAATAGGTTGAATTATAAGTGGTGTGGCAGTCAAGTCTGCCTCAGAAGATATAACTGCTACGATATCCTTCCATTTGGTAGGAAATGTGTCCCCACTCTCAAGTAATATAGCATCATTGTCTTCCATCTACAGGACACCTCTATCAATCAGGTTCTTAATAAGATGGTGGAGTGCCCAACATTTTTCGGTGCTGTGACCGCGAGAGTGGGAGTGGTATTGGCATACTCCATTAGAATTAAATGTCTTGAGCGTGGGCTAATTAGAGGTAGCAGAGTTATGATTCTTCCCTCATTGATCAACATTTGCAATATCTTTTCCATCGATTGGCCTAAATAGGTGAATTTCCTTTTGTTGGCGAAGTCCCGATGGGCTTTGGCTTTTTCTCTTTTTGTAATTTTATCCACTAGTGTTTCACTATCTAGAGTAAGTGATGGGGTACTTGGAATAAGAGTAAGGAGGCTAGCCTACTCCTGATAGAATAATTGACGTGTGACTTGGTGTTGATGAACCACCAGTTCTGCCAATTGATTGACTTGCTCGCCAAGAGCCTTCATTTTCCGTTCCATCATAAATTGGAACTGTGCACAATCCCATATGTCATCACTATCCTTGCTAGTTTGGGATGAACCACCCACATAGTTGGAGCTCTGTCCACTAATCCAATTAATCATGTTAACCTCCTATTCCTTGTGTTGAGGAAGAGGGTTGTCTTGAACGTGATGTTGGCAGGGTTTGGTTACCACAATCTCACCAGTGTCAATTAAATCCTGGATTTTATGCTTAAGGGCCCAACAATAATCCTGCGTGTCATGGCATGGCACTCCAGCATGGTAAGCACATGGTTTGCTTGCATTAAAACATTTTCCACTTGGGTTGGCTGGTGGAAGAAGATGATTAATTTTTTTCTGAGCTGTCATAAGTTTGAGAATGTTGTCGAGTGAGTCCCCTAAGGGTGTGAACACTCGGGTACGTCTAACTTCTCCACTTTTTGGCAATGGAGGGTTTGAAGACTGAGCTTGAAAAGGGGAATAGTTTCTCATCTGAATAGGCATGTTCTGATTGCCTTTTTGTCTTTGTAGTATCAAGGAAACATCCTCCCCTTTCTTCTTATAGACCCTCCGGAGGTTGTTTCCATAACTTCCAGACTAGATGTGTTCAGCTACAGCTTTTAGAGCGGCAAGGTCTTGAATCTTCCTAGATTTCAATCTCATCTCAACTATTTCTCCGTGTTTGATCATTTCATAGAATAGTTTGCCTGTGCCAGCTAAGACCCTCTCATAAAAGTTGGCTTCTTGAATGTCTATGAAGTTCATCACCATTTCAGATTTAGTCATAGATGGAATAACTTGAGCAGCCAGACGCCTCCATCTTTGGGCATACTCTCTGAAAGACTCATCAACTTGTTTCTTGACCTTGGTAATTTGATACCTGTCTGGAGCCATCTAAGTTTGGAAACTGTAGTGACTGAGGAAAACATGGGCTAACTCCTCCCTGCTATGAATCTTGGAGTTGTCTAATCTGGTGTACCATGCTCTGACTTCTCTAGTCAGACTTTTCTGAAATAGCTGCATTCTGAGCTTTTCATCCTCGGAATAAGATCCAAGCTCTCCAATGAATACCTTTAAGTGAGTGTAAGGATCTCTCAATCCATCATATTTCTCAAAATCGAGAGTCTTGAATTTTTCCGGATAATGAACCCTGGGGAAGATACAAAGGTCTGAATATGAAACACTCATGTGTGCTCCAATCCCTTTGATGGACCGAATGGTCTCTTCCATTTGTAGGACTTTCTTCTTAATATCACCGGTGTCTTGATCTTCTTTTAGATAGGTGATTTCAGGGGTTTTGTTGGTTTTGTCCAATTGAGACTCAGGTACTGGAATTTCTTTGTCTGGACCCTGGGTTCCTCCATGTGCAGAGGATTCTGTGTTGATGGGTATTTGTGGACCCTGATTTGTGGACTTGTGTAGTTCTTTGAGCATAACAGCCAACTTTGTAATCTGATTACTTAACCCTTCAAACTCCTCACGAGAGACCAGAGTAGGATTAGGTTTGCCAGATGTAGCCGTGATTGTTTTTTTGAACTTTGAACGGGTAACAAGACCAATTATTTCCCTACAAAAAGACTTATGTAGTTTAGTCTTGTGGGAATGTAGGAAATGTTACATGTTATGTATTGTGTCCGTTTAGGAGTATTATCCTGCAAAACGGATGTCAATTGCTTTAATGACAGTATAGCATGACAGATTTTGATATGAAAGGGAATGTATGTACACATATTCCTTTATTTTTTCCATTACATTGAGATTGACATGGAAATGAAATTACAAGGAATTAAAATTACAAGTAATTGAAATGGAAAGGTATGAAGAGACTTCCCTTCACGTTTGGTTTATCAGAGGCTGGCCTATCTTAGGCTACTCTCGCGGCTTTTTGGCATGAAGGTTCCCAGATCATCACAATTTACTCGACGGGAAGTTAATCCGGTCTTTCAACTAGAGCAAATCTGGGTGGTGCCTTTCCTGAGCTTCATTGGAATTAATCTCCCTATGAGTCCAGTAATCAAACACCGACAAGATAGCCTCTTGGTGGAGGGACCACACATCATACATTCAAATACAACGCGTCTCACCGTATGAAAATGATGACATGTGCGAAACACTAATATCACAAGCAAATATAGTGCGAAGCACTAAGTGCAGTAAGTAAAATGCATTTGTACACATTTATTCAATGTAAGTGCAACATCCACACACAAGCAGATAAAAGTTTTGAAAAGATTTAATAGCGGCTTAAGCTCTCTTACTGGATGTGTGACGCCCCCAAAATTAGGTATACGTCACCCATCTTGGGTCGCCATTTACATGGTACATAAATTCAAATACAACTTACTAATATAACTGTCGTGTACAATACGACATAAACTGTGAGTTTGAATACAAATATTGTCTACTAGATATTATACAAACTCAAAAGGAGTCCTCATTACTACTATTATCACACCATTTCACAGAATAGTGAGGACTACTAATGCTATCCTCTGGATCATTACTCCGTTCCCCAACTCGTCCCAAATATGTTCTCATTTCACGAGAGAACAAAGAAAGAAAGGGTGAGCTCAACTAGCCCAAGAAGAAATATTATGACTAAGATAATGCGTAATAATTTATCATTAGCCTTCAAATGTTGTTAAACCGATAAAATACAATAGACAACAAGTTTAATCTGCAATGGAATAAGCAATCCATTAAAAGAGTCAAGTAGAGAATAAAGTCTACTATCTTTTAGGTTTTAAAAGGTTTTTCATCATCATTATAGCCGAGACTCACTTTAATAAATAATCCACATCATCGAATCACCCCTGCACTACGACCAAGGATATTCATCAAATTATCAATGGTCATGACTATACCGAATCACCCCGGTCATAATCATACCAAAAACTATCCATCACCGCATTACAGGGCCACTGAGGACTTTTATCACATCATTTATAACAAGCCATGATTATACCGAATGATCCTCGTCATAATCATACTAAGTTCATCTAACACGTAAGTCAAGATAACATAATATAACATGAGGATGATGACAATGACATAATAATTCAATAAAACAAGTTCAAGAATTATTTTATCCAGGAATTTTTAACGTCCAAATTGTCAAAATGATACTGTTTTGTAGAGTAAAATTCAAGAATGATCAGAAGAATATTTCCATGAAAAGATACTGGATGAAACGCAAATATCAAGGATATTCTACTAATTTCATGGAGTATAGAAGTCAAAGTTTTAACCAATCGGGTATAATAAAGAATGGAATAACAAAAGAAATCACCATGCATGCGATGAGGCGCATGCAGACACGTGTTATTCCAATGTAATAATAATAACGGAACCAGTCGTGTGAAATTCACACCGATGTGATGATCCATGTTCCAATGTAATAATAAAGATGGAACCAGATCCTGTAAAACACATGACATAGGATATTCCAACGTAATAATAAATGATAAAGATTTTAACCAGTCCTGTAAAAACACACGAGATGTGATGTTCCAATGTAATAATAATAAAGAATAATAACCGAGATCGGTGGTGTAAAACACACGAGCATGTGGATGTTCCAACAAAATAATAAAGATCGAATAAGTCCGTAAAACACACACATTCACAAGATGTTCCAATGTAATAATAGAAGAATGTCACCAAGTATAGGGTAAACCACGTATACGAGTTATTCCAATGTAATAATAAGCAATGGAATAACAACAGCTTCTTCATGAATAAGAAAGAATAACACCCCTTACGGTACAACAAATAATATTCCCTACCTTAGAAGAACCGAATATCGCAAGCAAGGTGAAGTAGCGAGAATACTTTTCTTTCTTCTCTCTATAGTTTCTCTCTGAGTTTCAAAGAATTCGTGAAAAATAATGAAGCACTAGGCCTCTATTTATAGAAGATTTCTAGCTTAAAGACCGCCATGTGAAAAGGCAAGTGGCTCGACGAATCGGTGATGTGAAAAGAAAAGTGGTTTGATCGCTTTGTAATGTGAAACGACAAGTGGTTCGACGCTCAGTAATGTGAAACGACAAGTGGTTCGACGAATTTTGAATGTGAAACGACAAGTGGTTCGACGCTGTAAATGTGAAACGACAAGTGGTTCGATGTCTAGTAAAGGTAATTACTATCGACGAAGGTAATTACTATTCACAAGGGTAATTACTATCGACGAAGGTAAATACTATCGACGAAGGTAATTACTATTGACGAAGGTAAATACTATTGATTTAAGGTAATTACTATTCACAAAGGTAATTACTATTATCGACGAAGGTAATTACTATTCACAAAGGTAATTACTATCGATTTAAGAGACTCTTAGATAATGACATATGGGCCCCCCATAAAATAATCAAACTTACCACAAATGTCTCATAATGACTCTTTATATACATTAAGGATTGAATAAATATTACCACAAATCATTTTATTTTTAATCAACACATTTTTTTATCTTTCAACAATTATTAATCATTTATAACTTGTCGCCTCAATTAATAATATAACATATTATACGTATGATAATCTTGTGACAATAATTGAATCAATAATATAAGAGATATGATGCGAAAATCAATTATCAGAGTAATAATTGAGCATAGTTGAGTGACTTCTCACGTAAGCATCAATAATCAATACCGTAGCTACTATGCAACCACGCCAGACATCTCTACTTTTACCACCGGGTAGTTCAACAGCTTTTAATCTGTAACACCTCTCCGCCGTTATTTTTATAAAATATTTTTGTCGTTTTCTCAATCCGACAATAATTCTATTATTAGGGTCCACCAATGATTGAGTAGTTGTATTTAATATTCCTAACAAAAAAGAATATTCCCCACCAAACGAATATTTTATAACAACTTGCATACTTTGCAAAATTTATAAATACTACCCACAACTATAATATTATCTCAAATTCACACCATAATATTAAAAATTATTTCGACAAAATTTAAATCTTTATTGATAAAATATATGGGTCTCACAATCTCCCTCCTTATGGAATTTCACCCTCGAATTAGGTACGATACTAGTATGATAAAGAGGTGAGGATACCTTGAATACCTTTATCGTTAAAAATATTAAATTCATCTTCGCAATCCTACCCAAAGATATTCATTAACAATTCATCTTTGCACTACAGCCAAAGATATACAACCAGAAAACCAATAATGCCGAGACTCAAATTTTAATAGTATCACAACCACGAATTATCCATGCACCAATCGCCAAGGATATTCGTGTTTTTCAATTACGGCCATGATTATACCGAATAATCCTCGGTCATAATCATACCAAGTCTATCAATGCACTACTACCCAAAGATGACTTTTACCACATCCATGAATTAATATTTCATTCATTGAGACTCAAATTTCAATAATTAATCCATATCATCGAATCATCCCCGCACTACGTGCCAAGGATATTCATTAATTATATCACGACCACGAATTATCCATGCACTACTACCAAAGATAATCGTGTATTCATTAAGATCACGACCAATAAATTATCCATGCACTACGGCCAAAGATAATCGTGTATTCATTAGTATCACGACCACAAATTATCCATGCACTACGGCCCAAAGATAATCGTGTATTCATTAGTATCACGACCACAAATTATCCATGCACTACTACCCAAAGATAATCGTATTCATTAGTATCACGACCACAAATTATCCATGCACTACGGCCAAAGATAATCGTGTATTCATTAGTATCACGACCACAAATTATCCATGCACTACGGCCAAAGATAATCGTGTATTCATTAGTATCACGACCACAAATTATCCATGCACTACGTCCAAAGATAATCGTGTATTCATTAGTATAACGACCACAAATTATCCATGCACTACGGCCAAAGATAATCGTGTTTTCAATTACGGTTATGATTATACCGAACATCCTCATTCATAATCATACCAAGTCCATCTATGCACTACACAGCCACGATGACTTTCAACATAATATAAGCATGAGGATAACGATATAAAGAATCAATCAAATGAGATAAAGGATAAATATTAAACATTTATAATATAATTTATCCAAGATTCAAGAATATCCCCATGTTATCAATCACTTAATAATCTCATAATCTAATATCATTAATATTATAACAATATTTTAATCACTTCTTAAATTTATAAACAATTTATCTCAATTGTTTACGCTTTACCATATAATGCATTTAATCATTCAAAAATGCCATACTCATAAGATATCATCACCAATTATCAAATCCCTCATCAAAAATATGCATATATTCTATATAGGATTCTCTAGCCATAAAATCTTATTAACTTTGTTACTTCACATAACATATTTAACTCATATGTTCGTAACTAAACTATTTTCATGAAAAATACCAAATTAGTCCCAAAAATATTTCTTTTCTGGATTTTAGCATAATATAGTCCCATAATGAAAATATATTTTTCTCGGAATTTTTAAAATTCATTTACTATTTTTCAAAAATCAATTTCTAATTAATTCCTTAAGAAATTAGCTACCTCAAGTTTAACTCCAAAAATTCCCAATTCTTGGCAGAACCTTACACATGTTAACGTGAGCTTCCAGTTTAAATTTCATGGTCATCGGAGTTATAGAACTCCGGTTATAGCGCTTTTTTAATCGAAAAACCTAAATATTGAAATAGTCATAACTTGCTCATTTTAAGTCAGAATGAGCTCATTTTTGGACAGGAGGTACTTTATACCATATACCTTCATGTCCCAAAAGGCCAGATTTTTTCTCATAATTTAAGTGGCCGAAACAGGCCGTCTAAAATCATGGCAGCAGCTTTTTTGGTTTTTGCAGCTTTGCAAAAGTTTTGCAGCTTTGCACTCTTTTGCTAAAATCAATCCACACAAAAATCTACAACACCTTTTCTAGTAATTCCACTTGGATTAGTTAGGTAACTCATAGATCTAACTCTAGGACTTGACCACACTCAAAAATTCAAAATATAATAGGAGATATGGTCAATTGAATTTCATGTTACGTTTTTTCACCAAAATCCGATTTTCAACTCTTTGTGATTTCTAAGAAACTTTCATGTTTTCACATACTAACCAACATAACTCATCTTAAAACTTACTAATACTTCATATACCCATGATTTTCATCAGTTCTATACTTTTATTATGACTTTCATCATAAACCACGTAAATGCTTCATTTTAGTTGAAGAAATATTTGAGGGTTTAAGAAATGGGTTTTTGTATCGGGGGTCAATACAAAATTCAATTTCACGCTCTAGGGTAGGCTAGAAGTCTTCAAGAATACGCCAAGAAATTTATTAATGATAGAAATATCATTCAAAATCACATTTCTCTCCAAGACTTGGATAAGACGTCACATTAATACCAACTGTGACTTCTATCCCTTAACCTCGATAAAGACCTCACAATGATACCTATCAACTTGCCATCTTCAAATCACGACGCCGCCTACGTAAAGTCCGCTTCGGCAGCATTTCACACAAGGAAGTCAACAACGAAAAGGATCGGGGCTCTTTACTTATGGCTTGATATGACAATGATTGACTTTAGTGGTTTGGTTACTTTGAATTCGCACAACAAGTTGGTTATGAATATAAAAGCTAACAACCTTACGAAAAGCATGATGAGTAGTTAACCAATTAATTCCTAAAATCACATCAATGGAAAATATTTTCAAAAAGATAAGATCGACAGGTAACGTGAAAATGTTTATTTGAATCAAACAAGATTTAAAAAATAGTAGCGGTAACGAAGGCTCCTACTAACGAAGTTTCAACCAATAAGTCAAAGTTTAACTTCTTCGGAGTCAAATTTAAACGTTGAACACAACTAGGTGAAATAAAAGAGTGGGTAGAACCGGTATCTAACACTTGGTATAGACTTCAAGAGCTTATGATTAACTTACCCGTGATAATTTTATTCAGTTCTTCGTCACGAGAAAAAAAAACGCCTCTCTTAAAACTACGGCTTTGGTTTGTCCGGGACAAATTTTGGTGCCTCTATCCTAGTTGAATTTATCTTCTGTGAAATGACAAAATCGAGCTAAGTGACCTTCTCTTCCACAATTATAACATGCTTTGACTCGGCATGGCGCAGCTTCGGATCGATGTGTCCCTCTCCTCGCATTTGAAGCATATGATAGGTGGTCTTTCTCCTTCCTTAACAACGGGTGTCAGTGCCGACGCCTTTCCATCATTGTTGAATCTCCTTTTCTTGAAATGTCCATTCTTATTGTTTTGACCTCGATTACCACCGGTGGTTACCATATTTGCCTGTTGATTCCTCCACGCTTGTTGTCACCGCTCGATGACTACTCTCGCCGGTATTATAATTTTGCTTACCGCTCTCTTTTAGTTGTGTTGACTCGTTATCGCTACTCCACTAATCGAGCCCTATTTACAACATCTCAATAAAAATGCAGCTTTATGAGAAATAAGATGTTGACGTATCTCCGCTTCAAACCTCTTAAAAACATTCGCGCCATTTTCTCTTCATTATCCACCAAGTGGGGCCGAAAACCGTGATAACTCCGCAAATTTTGCCTCGTATTGCGACACTGGGCCATATTATTTTGTTCCAACTTGATAAACTCCACCTCCTTCATGTGGCGAATACTTTCGTGAAAGTATTTGTCGTTGAATGCCTCTCTGAAACTTCTCCCAAGATATCTTCAAGACAAAGAAGTTGAGTACGCTTTTACCGATTCCCACCAAGAATCTGCTTCTCCGCAAGAACATAAAGGCGTGAAAAGGAACCTTTTGCTCCTCGAGCATCCCAAGACATCAAATATCTTGTAATCTGCTTTATCCATGCTTTCGCCGTAAGTGGTTTTGGCTCTCCTTAAACTCCGGTGGTCCCACTCTTTGAATTGTTTAGCGGTGACCGCCGAGAGTTTTCCGTGTTTCCACCTACGCTTTTGGATGTGAGTCGCTTTACCGATGTTGTATGAATTCTAAAAACTCTTAAACGCATCTGTCGTTGCTCATTAATCGATCAAGGTTGTTGTTTACGGAGGATTATCGCCATCCTGCTACACATTGTCTCCGATTATTGATCCGTGGAGAATCAATAGCCTCCTGCATGCTCCATTGCTATTCTCAACATTCTCGGATGCCATTTTCAAACACTGCCACAAAATAAGGGTTAATTGACATGCAACATATTATCACTATACTCTGACCGACCAATCAAATACCAAATAAATTTAGGTAGGTCATACTAGCGAAGGAATTCCCCGTCTCTCCCCTCCTAGTTCTTATCTCACATCTCAGCCAGGGATCATATCCCTAAGCTCGATACCAACCGCGACGCCCCAAAATTAGGTATACGTCACCCATCTTGGGTCGCCACTTACATGGTACATAAATTCAAATACAACTTACTAATATAACTGTCGTGTACAATACGACATAAACTGTGAGTTTGAATACAAATATTGTCTACTAGATATTATACAAACTCAAAAGGAGTCCTCATTACTACTATTATCACACCATTTCACAGAATAGTGAGGACTACTAATGCTATCCTCTGGACCATTACTCCGCTCCCCAACTCGTCCCAAATTTATGTTCTCATTTCAAGAAGAGAATAAAGAGGTGAAAGAAAGGGTGAGCTCAACTAGCCCAAGAAGAAATATTATGACTAAGATAATGCGTAATAATTTATCATTAGCCTTCAACAAAGTTAAACCGATAAAATACAATAGACAACAAGTTTAATCATAAATGAATAAGCAATCCATTAAAAGAGTCAAGTAGAGAATAAAGTCTACTATCTTTTAGGTTTTAAAAGGTTTTTCATCATCATATAGCCGAGACTCAAATTTTAATAAATAATCCACATCATCGAATCACCCTCGCACTACTGCCAAGGATATTCATCAAATTATCAATGGTCATGACTATACCGAATCACCCCCGGTCATAATCATACCAAAAACTATCCATCAACGCATTACAAAACCACCGAGGACTTTTATCACATCATTTATAACAAGCCATGATTATACCGAATGATCCTCGGTCATAATCATACTAAGTTCATCTAACACGTAAGTCAAGATAACATAATATAACATGAGGATGATGACAATGACATAATAATTCAATAAAACAAGTTCAAGAATTATTTTATCCGTGAATTTTTAACGTCCAAATTGTCAAAATGATACCGCTTTTGTAGAGTAAAATTCAAGAATGATCGTAAGAATATTTCCATGAAAAGATATCGGATGAAACGCAAATATCAAGGATATTCTACTAATTTCATGGAGTATAGAAGTCAAAGTTTTAACCAACCGGGTATAATAAAGAATGGAATAACAAAAGAAATCACCATGCATGCGATAGATCGCATGCATAAAGTTATTCCAATGAATAATAAATAACGGAACCAAAGTCGTGTAAAATTCACACCGGGATGTTCCAACAGAATAATAAAGATGGAACCAGGTCCTGTAAAACACACACATAGATAGGATATTCCAATGTAATGATAAAGATTTTAACCGTGTCCTGTAAAAAACACATGCATGTGATGTTCCAACAGAATAATAAAGAATTTTAAATGTGTGTCCCAAGTAAAATTCCATGATGTGATGTTCCAACAAAATAATAAAGATTTTAACCGTGTCCTGTAAAACACACGCATGTGATGTTCCAACAAAATAATAGAAGAATGTCACCAAGTATAGGGTAAACCACGTTTACAAAGTTATTCCAATGTATAATAAGCAATGGAATAACAACAGCCTCTCTTCATGAATAAGAAAGAATAACACCCCTTACGGGTACAACAAATAATATTCCCTACCTTAGAAGAACTGAATATCGGCAAGGTGAAGTAGCGTATACTTTTCTTTCTTCTCTATATAGTTTCTCTCTAGAGTTTCAAAGAATTCGTGAAAAATAATGAAGCACTAGGCCTCTATTTATAGAAGATTTCTAGCTTAAGACCGCCCATGTGAAAAGGCAAATGGCTCGACGAATCGGTGATGTGAAAAGAAAAGTGGTTTGACGCCTGTAATGTGAAACGACAAGTGGTTCGACGCCTGTAATGTGAAACGACAAGTGGTTCGACGCCTGTAATGTGAAACGACAAGTGGTTCGACGCCTGTAATGTGAAACGACAAGTGGTTCGATGTCTAGTAAAGGTAATTACTATTGACGAAGGTAATTACTATTCACAAGGGTAATTACTATTGACGAAGGTAATTACTATTGACGAAGGTAATTACTATTGACGAAGATAATTACTATTCACAAAGGTAATTACTCTTTACGAAGGTAATTACTATTCACAAAGGTAATTACTATTGACGAAGAGACTCTTAGATAATGACATATGGGACCCCCATAAAATAATCAAACTTACCACAAACGCCTCATATAATGACTTTTATATACATTAAGGATTGAATAAATATTACCACAAATCATTTTATTTTTAATCAACACATTTTTTTTATCTTTCAACAATTATTAATCATTTATAACTTGTCGCCTCAATTAATAATATAACATATTATACGAGATGATAATCTTTGTGACAATAATTGAATCAATAATATAAGAGATATGATGCAAAGAATTATCGTAGCAATAATTGAGCATAGTTGAGTGACTTCTCACGTAAGCATCAATAATCAATACCGTGTGCTACTATACAACCACGCCAGACATCGCATTTCTTTTACCACCGGGTAGTTCAACAGCTTTTAATTGTAACACCTCCGCCGTTATTTTTATAAAATATTTTTGTCGCTTTTCTCAATCCGACAATAATTCTATTGTGGGGTCCACCAATGATTGAGTAGTTGTATTTAATATTCCCTAACAAAAAGAATATTCCCCACCAAAACGAATATTTTATAACAACTTGCATACTTTGCAAAATTTATAAATACTACCCACAACTATAATATTATCTCAAATTCACACCATAATATTAAAAATTATTTCGACAAAATTTAAATCTTTATTGATAAAATATGGGGTCTCACAGGATGTCCCCAGCAGAGTCGCCACCTGTCGACGTCGGAATTTTTATTTGTCCCTTTTCTGTTCTTGTATTTTGGTGTTCTCATGTTAGGTGAGATTTATTTGAAAAAAATAAGTTGTGAAAAGGTCTGACATGTATATGTCGACGATTAGACTGTAAGAGTCGCCAATTGGTATTTTTAAAAGGTTGCACCAACTCAACCGAGAAAAAGGTTTGCACAAAGACCTAGTTATGTGACACTGCGTAACTGGTCTGTGAAATTGAGATTCATTAGGGTTTGGAGGCTTGATTATGTGGATGGTAGGTGTTAGGCACCCCCCGACATCCGTGGTAACACGGTGACCGCCACTTTTTAATTTAAACTTTAATTTGAATGTGTGTGTGTGGGGGGGGGGGGGTTTATGTGTAATTGTTTGGAAGTAGTGTTATGCCTCGTTTGCACCTATATACAAAGGGTTTGAATTTTTTGTATAAAAGTTCAATTTTAATGAGATATGGCAGTGATGTTTTGTAAAACATGTTTTTCAAACCCTTATGCTGAATAGTAATTGAGGCCTTTGATACTTCCATTTTATTATCTGTTCGACTAGATTGCTTTTATTATTTTCGAGATGTGAAGCATCTTCAAGAAAATAAGATACATAGTAGTGCCGAAATCCTTATGGGCATAAAAGCCATCTAAGGAAATTAAGACACCGTGAATAATTTACAATCTGGTTGCAGCTGAAAATGTCCATCACGGGAATCGAATCAAGATTCAGAAACTGAATATGTGATCACATGATGATACAGTATATACAAAAACATAGAATGTTATATATATATATATATATATATATATATATATATATATATATATATATATAATATATATATGAACAATCAACTGCCATGAAGTAAACTCCAGGAAAGACGTGAAATGTAAATATATATATATATATATATATATATATATTGTAGACACTCAAAATTTTGCATTCCTATTACTAACCTTGCAGGAGGGCAAAATCGTCTTCTAGAGATAACCCTGGAAGTCAAATCAGCACAGTTCCAGAGATAACCCCGAGATATACAGTTGCAGTCCCGGAGACAACCCCAGGATCTACAATTTCAACCTCGGAGACAATCCCGAGGAATACAGTTCCAGTTCCGGAGATAACACCGGAGAAGTTTTCCATCTCAGAGACAACCCCGAGATATTCAGTTCCAGTTCCGGAGACAACCCCGGGATTTTCAGACCCAGCCTCGGAGATAACACCGAGGAGTGCAGTTGTAGTTCCGGAGATAACCCTAGAAATGTTTGTTTCAAATCCCAGCATTCAGCTTCAACACTCGGTGATAGCCCCGAGGAACTTAGTCCCAAAACCCGGGGACAACCCAGGGAGGTCAGACATACCTCAAAGACAACCCTGAGGACGTTCAACACTTGCAGCAACCCAATCTCGGAGATAACCCTAAGCAACGAATGCTAAATCGGGCCAGAACCGGAGATAACTGTGACAACCCGAGAATTTGGATATTTAAAAAATCTTAAAATATTGAATTAAGGTTAAATAATAAACCTAGACAGAAAATAAGTGAATGGATTTTAGATTTCTGAGATGGAATTTTTGTGAATTTAAAAATTCTGTGGTGAATTATTCAGATTAAGTATATAAGTGAATATGTTCTTTGTATATGGTTGTATATTTGTACAGTATGTGGTTAAGGGTGAAGGGTTGACCAGATAACCTATATCAGTGGCAAACCCTAATATTATATTAAGAACGACAATGTTCAGCTAGAAATTTTTTTACGATTTATAAGAAACCATAAAACCAGTTCTGGAAACCCTAATTTTAGTTCTGGGAATTTGAAACCCTAATTTGGAAGTTGGAAACCCTAAATTGGGAACTTAATGGCTTAAGTGTATTGATTATAAACTTAATTAGGGTAAAACCTAACAAAATAGTTAGAAAACCCTAATTTGTAAAATTAGGAACCCTAATTACAAAATTAGGAACCCTAATTGCTAATTAAGAAAGTTTTATGTTAAATCGGAAACATTAATCCTAATTTTCAAGTTAATTATAAGTAATTAGGAAATCCTAATCTAATTAGGAAACCTAATTTTAAATTAGAAAAAAACTATTTTTCTATTTAAAACCCTAATTGGAAATCTTAAAAATTTAATTTGCTAAACCCTAAGGGTTTGGACAATTGACAAGTATGCCATTAAAAATTAGAAATCAAATGACTAAAGTACCCTTTTGTGCATTATTTAGTATGTTGCTTGTAAATCTTGCCAATTGAGTTGGCCACCAACTCCAACAACTCCATGTGACTTATATCTCATAGCAATCAGCAGCCATATCAGCCATATAGCTTCATTATAGCAAAATATATAGGTTATACAGAGAGAATACTCACTTTATTTTTCAAACCCATCCAAGACATTCTCTCTCTAAGATTTCAGGAATGAGAATGAAAAGGGGATGAGAAGTTAAGATATTATCAGCCTTTAGCTTTCCATAAATAGATTCAAAGATCAGAATCAAGGATCAAAAGCTAGAAAGGTATAAAAACCCTAAACTTAGAAATCAAATGATTTGATGTTAGATGTTGTTAATGATTGGTTAGATATGTGTTAGAAGGTGTCTTTTAATAATCTTGGTTGTTAGATCATAGATCTATAACATTTAGATGCACGAAAACGAAGTTTTTCAAAACTGCTCAAGAGCATTATTTGTGGTCTGACAAGCTAATATCAGGATCCACAGATTCTTCTCTGTTCATGATTTTTATTTTTGTATGTTTTAGATATGTAGTCTGAGATGAGCTCTTCGATCTAGAAGTGGAATCATAGCCATTACATATCCAGATTGTGGGTTATTCATGGTCAAAACCCTTTAACCGAGCATGACCAAGAGTTTCTGGGTAACCCAGAAACTCATTTTCAGTGCCTGACAGGATTTTGTTAGCCCCAGATCTGTCAGTTGTTATGTTTTTTGATGATGTTATTATATCTAGATTATAGCCTGTTATATGGACTTTAGATCCCAGAAACAGTCAACCGATTGAGTGAAGTGAGCTGTCAAACTAGGCCATACGGACACGATTGCAGTTTCTGGAATTTCTAAAAACCGGAAGAACAAATCTTCTGGCAGGGTTTGACCGAGCTCCATCTGGCGAATGTCTTGTTGTTGAACTGAGATCATGACATGTAAACGTTCCTTGACACAAGTACTATAGATTTGAACCTTAACAACACTGATTCGATGACCAGAACACTAAGTTAATTGAACCACAAAGTGGTACCTTGCTACTGTCTGGGTTTCTCCGTTACCTAGAAAACCCAGATGATGTCTGACAGTATGTTTGGAGGCTCAGATCTCCTTGTTGGTTTGTAGTATGACCAAGATGATGGTTGAATATTGTAGTGTTACATTTCTACTGCAAGATCAAAGTTTAAGATAGACCAAATCGTTAACAGGATGAAAATCATAAGCGGTCAAACGTGACACCTTGAGCATTGTATTTTCAGTGTTCTTAAACACCAAGAACACCAATAACGACGGTTTTTTCACTAAAGCCACCTATAGTGACAGTTAATTACGAAAATTAATTGTTTTAATAAATAAATTAAAATAAATAGTTTTTAATTATTAAAAATACAAAATAAATTCCTAAAAATTATTTTAAAAGATGAAAATTAGTTTTTAATTATTTTAAATATATTTCATAAATATTTAATATTTTTGGAATAATATTGGTATTTAATTTATTTAATTATAAAATTAAATAAATTATTTAAAAATGATTTTAATACATGAAAAATCATGAAAAATTATATTATGGTATAAGAAAATATTTTAAGTTATTTTTAGTGAATTTTAATATTTTGTGAGGAATTTCATTAATTAATTAATATTAATGATAATTAATTTATTAAATAAATTATGGAAAAATAGAATTAATGATATAACTTTTGATATTTTGTTATGAAAAACATTAATATTTAATATTAATGGCAAATATCGGATAATAAATTTAATTCATTTAAAAATCATATAAATATGATTTTAAGGTATTAAAATACTTTGATATATTATGAATATATTATAATATTATGTTATAATTTTTATTAATATTTAGTATTAAATAAATATTAATGATAAAGGAATTAAGTAGTATTTAAATCATATTAATACGATTTTAATGATTAAAAAAGCATGATAAATGGTAATAATTATCTGAAAATTATTACGAGCTTATGAAAAATATTTTGACTGATAATAAAATTATCTAAGTTAATTGTTAAGTGTTTAGGCAGAGTTTAATTGAACTTAAACTCGATATTTATCCGACTAGGCCGTCGGGATGTCTGGATAGTACTGAACTCGACCCAGACTGTCAAAGTTTGACTTGAGGATAGGTTTTATGTGTGTTATAGACTGATAGGGTTATGTGATAATGTGTTTAGGTTATTTTAAATATTGTGCTGATATTATTCTAACTTAACAATAAATATTATTAATATTAGGTCTTCAGACAAAGCTTATTAAATTATGTAGCAGTAATCAACGGTTCAGGCAAATTTTTCTTAACTCGACCTCGAGTTGTTTCATTCAATTATACTTGTGATTAATCCTTTCTGATTTCCATGTCTAAGAATTATTAAATCGCACTATCTGCATACTGCATGTATTCATCAGGTATGAAAGGATGATCATCTTCATTACCATTCGGTCCAGATATATATATGTTCATGTTCAATGTAAGTTCAGCTATGTAAAATTTGTTCATACTAGTTCGCAATTATATTGTAGAACTGTAGCCAGCTTTTGTTCAATTCTTTCAATCATGATATATCCTTAAATTATTAAACTTAAACTTGCTGGGCAAACTTATTGCTCACCCTTGCTATATCATGATAAACATTGCAGATTAAGACGCATACGTCGGATACAGGAAAGTATAAAACCAAGTTCAGCTTGGGATTGTAAGACCCCAACTTATTATTAATGAAATTTAATTTTCTCTATTTATTATTTTGAAATAGTAAGGGTTGATTTGATTAATGTGGATAGTTAGGGTAAAATACGAAATATTTCAAAATAAGCAAGTGGTTATAAAAATATTCATTGTTATCGAGAATATTCGTATCTTTTCGGGAATATTCGTATTTACGACCAGCAAATGACATGTATGGGCCCCCATAACTGAAAGCGATTGGATGAAGAAAAACGACAAATATAAGTTGTTTAAAAATAATCGGCGGCGTGGTTATTCTGCGTTAATCTTCATTAAAATACTCGGTGGTTAAAACACAAGAAGCATTACGGTATTGCACCAATTATTGATTCTTACGTAAAAGGCACTACTCAATAATGGTTACGATAATTACCGCTCAAAGATTTTATTGAGTTAATAATTCTCATATTGATATTTTATATTGCTGTTGTTTCAATAATTGTCATTACACAGTATTTTTCATTATCGAAGCAATAATTCATATTATCTGAATAATATTATTAGATAACATTATTGGCAATGTCTAGAAAGTTCTGTCTAAGGAGAGGTTTGGTCACCTAATTGCGCGACCAAGAAGAAATTCTTATTGGAAAGCCCCCTCTATCCTGGGAACTGCCTGGTTGTCAATAATGTGATTCTGTAATATTATTTATGAATAATTAATTATTGATTTATATGATGAGGAAAATATTGATTTTATGAGGATATAGATGGAGAAAATTTTTAATGTGACAATTGTTGAAAATTAATATTTTATCTTTTTCTGATAAAATAATTCATTTAAATATATTATTTTAATAATATATTAACGATGATATTTTTACAATGAATGTGGGATATATGAGTATATGAGGAGGAAGAGTATTTTGTGGCATTAAATGTTTAACACATGTTTTGTGTGTTGGTGGACACAATTATTGACCGAAATTTGATTATGGCCTGTAAAATTGCCCGTTTGTGGATTTCGGTCAATTTTTATTTGGAATTTGGAAACACTTTCTTCTGCAAAGTTGTAGAGAATTGAATTTCCTATAAAAACTCGCGAGATTCGAATTTTCTGATGAAAGGACTATTTATTATGAATTATTGAAGTTCCAAAGTTCCGAAATAATTAATTTTTGGGAGTTTTAGTTAATTATTATGAGAAAAACGTTTTTTGCAACTAAGTTGGCCTCACATGTGATTCAAATGGGCTGAGATCAGTTGTCTAAGGTGGGCTAAAGAAAATGTGAAAAATATATTAATATTATATTCAATTTTCGCTTTGGTGTTCTAAGCATTTTCCTATAAATAGGGTGCTTAGGTTAGAATTGAAAAACACCGTAAACCCAAGTTTCTCTCTATTTCTCTCTCGATATATTGAGCGTATTCTTGTATACTTTGAGTATTGTTAGACGGTGCAAGTTCCTTCAAAGACTATACCCTTCATTCCAAATTAGAAGTACTAATCTTTCGAGGTAAGGGTGTTATTTTCTTCTCAAATGATATTATTTCTTCAATATCATTATCTTTGAAATATTGGTTGGAACTTTTTCATGCTCGGGGTTACTATTCATGAGTTACTATTCACGAGTTACTATTCATGAGTTACTATTCACGAGTTACTATTCACGAGTACTATTCATGAAGCGTGAAGATGTTTTTTTTGTGGAATTTCTATCTTTTGGTGTGAAAGTTACTATTCACGATACTGCACTATTCACGATATCTGACACTATTCACCTAAAAAATAAAATTTCTTCTTTTTGTCCAAAATATCTATTCTGGATACTAGCTTTGATTGTATCTATGTTTTGATCATTCTTGAATTTTACACCACTATGATTATTTTTGAGGTATTTTTGAACATGGATAAAACAAAGTATGAATCCTTAATCCTTAATCCTTGTCATTTTGTTTCACTGGATTCGTTTCTTTAAAAAATATTTTCCATCATCCTCAGTCTTAAATGATGATATTATTGAATATCTTTGGCCTGTAATGTTAGGTTTGTAATATTTAAGAACGCAATCAAATTGCATAAAAAGTGCGGAAGCGTGTAAAATCAGAGTTTAAAAAAAAAATTATTTACAAACCATAAACCCGAATCACCCTTTATGCATAATTATTAATTAAACGAAAAGATAAAGAATAAATCATACCCTTAAAGATCGAGCTTCCTCAGGTACAAGTTCACCTCCAAATCCTTTCGCGTTCAATCTTGAATCCACCGGATTTGGTTCCTTCCTTTGATCAACGTTAGCCACCCAAATGTTTGGCCTCTAGAGGTGATCCACCAAGGAAGAAGAAAATTCAAGAAGAAGGGGTATTGACTCAAACCCTAGTTTTTCCTATCTCTATAGAAAAAGGGCGTACTCTCCAACAAATTGGAATTATGTCGTATGTTGAAAAAGTCAACAACCCCCATCACCCATAATAAGACTCCTCTTATTTATAGATGTGGGCAACCCACCTTAACAATTAAGGAATTGGGTTTTATTTAATTAATTAAATTCTTTTAATTAATTAAGCTCCTTAAACTTATTAGGGATAATTAATTAAACTCCTTTAACTAATTTTTCCTCCTAATCCTATTAGGAATAAATGAGAGTACTTATATTAAATTAATTCCTAAACTCTTTTAGAAATTAAAATAATAATAATTGTAATAATATTAATAAGACTCCTCTTATTAATTTATATTTAATATTTCTAAAATATTAAATAATAAATATTAAGCTATTTAATTTATTCTATCACCATAGATTAAATTAAATATACAAAATATATTATTACGATTATGCCATTAACTTCTTAAATAATTATTCTTCCTTTTATGGTGTGACCCTTTAGGTTCTCCATATTAAACCCTATTGAATAAATCAATTAGAACAATTCTAATCTTATTTAAATAAATAAATTAAACAATTAATTTATTTAAATCATATTTATTCTACAATAATGATAAGCCTCCTAATATGCGATCAACGACTTTCCGTATAATATAGATTTCAACATTAATCATTAAAGAACCTTTGAGTAAATAGTTACTGATGCAATTCAATCCTTCCACCATATAATGTCCCAATTAAATATAAGACATGGAATTAATTCATCACAAGTCTTATTTTATTTAATTATATGTATTTCGACTCTTCAATGCACAACTCCAAATAATGCAAATTAGAAACTCCTTTCTAATTTCATTCTCGCCTTAACCAAGACTACCTTGGGTTGTCATTTATTGAATCACATAGGACATATCTCTTCTTTTATTAGAAGTGGTAGATTCTTTATTGATCATACATTATCTCCATGTATACAACTTATTATACCCAAGCATACCTTTGATATACCCTAAGGGTCTTAAGGAATAAGTCAAAGTATAACTCATCATACACAAGATACTATGATGATCTCAAGTCCAAGGATTACTTGTACTACTATCACTACAGAATTCCTATTGACAGCAAATAAAACTCCATTAGGTATTCCTTAGCGAGCCACGCTTCAAAGAACTTATTCTCTAATAAGCACCTACATACTTGCTTTTAGTGTCTCCACACAAATGATCATGAGATCAATCATCCTCATCCAATGAGCAAGTAACGTATGTACCAATCTATCCGGATTCACTAATCCCCAATTTAGTAATCCAACGATTGGGAACTATTTTAGTTTTAAGCTTTCTAAGAATTTAGATCTCATTAGAATGATCATCATCATTATTCTAAAAGCATTGCTTAAAACTATGGGTTTATCACATATTATAAAACAAAGATCATGTAGATAATTAAAAGCCTTTAATAAATTAATACTTTTTATTAATAAATGAATAAGATTGTTACAAAGTATATGCTTTATCATCAAACATGATTGGCTTGTGTGCATACTACTTTCAATCTCCCACTTGCACTAAAGCCAATCGTCATTGTATCTTATACTCTTCTTCTCTAAGTGACGATTATCCTGCTGTTGGATAAGCTTTAGTTAATGGATATGTAATGTTGTTCATGAGAGTCCACTATCTCTATAGTGATTTCCCATCTTTCAATGATTCTAATAATCAAATGAAAGTGCCACAACACATGTTTAGATCCAAGATGAGACTTAGGAACTATTCTTAGTTCTCAGAATGAACTTTAATCCAAACAATCAACTTGCGACTTCATTTATAGCTATATACTTTGTCTTTATCACTAAACCAAAGAACTCTTTCATTGTTTGGAACCTTTCCAATTCAACTTGCACCAATCGCTCAAGGTAACCCTTTACCTTAAAGTGGATTTTTCCGTCGCCTTGTCTGCATTTGAAAAACTTGAGTCTCATTAAGCCCTCTAGTTTTAATTAAGACCCAAAGATAAATTTTAATCACATCTTTAGTGCCTAAGTTAAGCACTTTAAGATGTTTTTCACTCGACTCCTAGTGAACTTCTCCGAATATATGACCGATCAACATCGTGTCTCGTATATTTCATTGCATACATGATAGTCACTCATGCGACCTCTCTTTTCGAGAGTCTGGGGGACTATTAAAAGAGATACACTCCATAGCTCATCGACATGAGACATCTCTTGAGTTTGCCATGCTAAACGACTTTAGCATCAAATGAATATACGTTACTTGGGTTAAGTTGAGCATCCTTTTAAATCTATCTATATAGATTTATATCCCCAATTAAGATACTCTTCCAAATCATTCATGGAGGAATGTTTAGACAACTTTATCTTTACTGATTGTAGCATTGGTATGTCATTCCTTATCCGTAGTATATCAACATATAGTACTAGGAATGTCACGATGCTCCCAATTCCACCCCTTTTGTACACACTAGAACTCTTACCTCATCATATGTAACTCGGATCATCATCTTCTATGATGTGTACCTCATCATCATCATCCATGATGAATCCATACCTCCTAGGTATCTTCTACTTATTCCGGTTTATGATTCGGTTGTGGTACAATAGAATTATCTCTGAGTTCCTCTTATTTGACTTATAGTGTTTTGTGGTTCTTGAACTTTTCAAGTTCTATTATCCTCCCACTAGCCCCTTCAATAATAAACACCTTTATCTTAGAAGGCAGCGTGTTTCGCAACAAACACCTTTTGCTAAGTAGGATTATAGAACATATACCCTAAACTTACTTTAGGATGTCCCACAAATCTATACATGTCAAATTTTGTCCCAAGTTTATCCTTTGAAACCTTTTCACATAAGTTGGACAACCCCTTATCTTAACATACTTAAGATTAGGAATCCTCCCTGTCCATAACTTTTATGGAGTCTTGGGGCCGGATTTTGAGGTTACCATTTTCGTAGATATACAGCCATTTCTAGGACATTATCCCAGAAGGATACTGGAATGTCGGTAAAATTATTTTGGACCGTACCATGTTCAACAAGGTATGATTTTTCCTTTCAGATACATCAATCAATTATTACGTATCATGAGGTGTCCATTATGAGAAAACCATTTGAGATGATCTAGAAACTTATTGCACAAGTATTTATTCCTTGATCTAATCAAAGAATCTTAATACTTTGACAATTTGTTTCACTTCTGAATTCTTTGAACCTTTCAAATAATTCACACATGTATTTTAGCAAATACACACATTCAACTCTTTGAATGATCATCTCTTTTCTTATACTAGTTTGTTCAATTTGCAAAATTATTTTTCCCGTAAGTCAAGTATACAAAATCAATTAATTAATATTCCGGTTCTATACAAAACATTATTAATATAAATAGAACAACAATTGTTCTTAATTATAATACCAAAGATTTCATTGTCCAACAATAAAACAGAAATAATATTTCTAACAAGAACTGGAATACAATAACAACTTATTGACTTAATAGATTTGCCCGTAGGCATTGCTAAACTATAAGTTTCTATGGCTAATGTGGCAACCTTTGCTACATTTTCCACACATAGGATTACTTATCTATGTTCAGCTTTCCACTTCTGCTTGGTCCCTTCATAAATCTATATTTATGATAACCAAAGTCGGTATCCAATACCCAAGTAGAACCTTGACTTAAAGAAAAATTATTTTAAATCATGAACAAATTTGTATTTGTAACCAAAACTTCACTAAGCTTCTTTGGTTAGCCTCTGCAAGATGCTTCTTGCGCTTTTTTCCAAAGGTCCAGCTTATAGCGGTGGAAGCAAACTCCTTTTGCTATCCGTATCGCTTTTGTTCTTATTATCCTTTGTTTTTGCCTTTCTATATACCTTCTTTGAATCGTTCTTCTTTTCAGAAGATCCTTTGGCCCCTACCAAGAAGACATGGTCTTTTCCTCTCAACATTTTTCAACATATTAAGCAAATCGTCAATGAAGGCGATATCTAGCTTGTTCATATGAAAAATTCACAACAATTAGAAAGGAGTCCGGAGTGAGTGCAAGATCAAATCTTGGCTCAACTCTCCATCCACGACAAAACCAGGTTGTCCTAATTGATCAATCAAATTGATTTTGTTAAGAACTTTTTATGCATACTATAGTGCCATTGGCCATTCTAGATCTAAAGAGCTCCTTAGATATCTAATATCTATCGGTCCTACTTTCCTCACTATCAACTACTTGATGTCTTTGGAATATAGTAGGAGCATCCATAGTTTCATCTTGACGTTGAAGCTTGTTACTCATGGATGCGAGCATGATGCATCGAGCCAATCGCGCATCATCTTGCCACTTTCTAAAAGTAGCAATGTCTTCCTCGGAGGCATTATCTGCAACCATCTGAGGGATAAAGCGATTAAGGACATAAGATAGCTTTTCAAATATGAGAACTATTCTCAAATTCCTTAACCAATCTGCTTAATTTGGTGCAGTTAATTTAGCATTTAATATGCTTCGCAGATGATAGTAATTTTAGACATTGTAAAATTTCAGAAATGAATTTGTAATTAACAACATTTTAACATACATTCTTTTATTAATTACCAAAATAAATTAGGTCTTGTTTTAAATTGGTATCTCCCACTATTTTCTTCAAACTATATTACCTCACTTATATAGTTCGGCAAAAATCTAATTAAAGATTTGCTAGTGAGAATAAGGATCCCATTTCAAATGTATATAGCCTTGTGGTGACACAACAAACTATATATAAATAAATAGTAGACAACTTTTGTCAATTACATCAACTATGCAACTCCTTTTCTTTTGCCTCTTAGATTATTTTGATCAAGTGGTGGCACATCCGAATCAAAATTATCCAAGTTAAGTCCAGACCTAGCACTCCATATATTCAAAAATAAAATATCATCCTTGTGGTGACACACAACAAAATAATATTGTTCAATTTTCTTTATAAGCATCATATGTGATAAATTAACATCTTAAATACTTAATACTTGCCTTGTGGTGACACAACAAACTCATATTAAATATTTAATACTCTATTAATTTTATCATGCTAGAAAGGCGAATGCTCGATATTCCAAATATCTTTGAACGCTTAGGACTTAATATAAAAATTGAGGGGTTTGTTATTAATTTGTCTCATCTTATTTAGTGCATGCACACACACACACACACACACACACACACACACACATATATATATATATATATATATATATATATATATATATATATATATAAAATATATTATATATTAATGAACATGCGAAGCATGTTTGCATAATATATAATATATATAGTATAAGCATGCACATATAGAATACTATATTCTACCCTTGATTGATTATGGACTTTTATTCTAGTTTGGTTCACTAGAGCCACCAAGTGAACCAAAAGGTCAAACCCTAGGGGTGCAAGAAATAATATTTAAATATAACTATTACATTTAAACCCAGGCTCCATTACAAACGGGTCTTCAAGCGCTCCTTGCTCCTTGATCTCCAATTTTTCAAAAATTAATTCTAACTATTCCTATTACATAACTATTTTAAAATAAATGGAAACCTTGATCGTGAAATAAGGGAAGTACATAGGAGAGAGATAGAATTTACATTAAGAAAAATTAGAGAAGACGAGGTACGCAGACCCCATTTAATAAAATCCATACATTCATGCATCCAACTAAAATAAAATCCAATCATATTGGTCAATAGTCCATAATCAATCCCATTTATTATCATACACATCATCATATGCATCAATAAATAACATTCATCTTATGAATAATAAACATTTAATATATATATTGATATCATTTAATGGGCAAATTTAGTTAGTATAAAATCAATTTTTGAATCAAAATAAACTCCTTTATTTTAATTCAAATTTAAATTAAAATAAAACTATTTTATTTTAATTTATCCAATTTTGAATGAAATAAACTATTTTATTTTAATCAAAATTTTTAATCAAAATAAACTCCTTTATTTTAATTAATTATGGAATCCAATTCCATGTAAAAAAAAATTAAATTAAAATAAACTCTTTTATTTTAATTAATTATGGAATCCAATTCCATGTAAAAAAATATTAAAGGAAACACTTGGATTATCTTTCCTATTCACAAATAAACTCCTTTATTTTGAATAATATGAAATCTTATTTCATATTTAAATAAACTCCTTTATTTAAGGAAACATGGATTCTCTTTCCTATTCACAAATAAACTCTTTTATTTTGAATAATATGAAATCTTATTTCATATCTAAACAAACTCCTTTATTTAAGGAAAGATGGATTTACTTCCCTATTCACAAATAAACTCCTTTATTTTAGGAAAAATAAAATCCAATTTCAACTCTAATTAGTTATCATGGAATCCAATTCCAACTCTAATTAGTTAGCATGAAATTCTAATTTTAAAATTAAAATAAATCTTTTTTATTTTAATATTAAAATAAACCTTTTTATTTTAAAATTAAAATAAACTTTTATTTTAATTATAAAATAAGTAAGAATAATATATATATATATATATATATATATATATTAACCGTATATATATAATATATATATATATTAGTACCCGTGTACCTTCCTTATATAAAAAAAATTCACCTGCTTGCTTGTTTTGTTCCTTGATTTAAGTGCCTTCAAAAAAAAAAAAGAATTTTTGGTTCTATCGCTTTTTTTTTTGTTGCCACTTAAATGATTTTTTTTTTTTTTTTTTTTGCTTCCAAAATCCTTGAATGCCCAAATTGCCTTATTATCATGTTATCCACGAAAAAGAAAAAAAACTGGGTCACGTAAATCACATAATTAAGTAACTTGCATGCACCTGCTAATCCGTGATTTCCTGTTGCCTTTATTTTCGTGCGGTATAACAGATTTTTTTTTTATTATTATTAAATTTTATACAATAAAATTATGCCCAAAAAAATTGTTCTAAACACATATCAATATACATATCAAATTTAAAATAATTAATAATTCGCATAAAGGTTTGGCTCTGATGCCACTGTTAGGTTTGTAATATTCAAGAACGCAATCAAATTGCATAAAAAGTGCGGAAGCGTGTAAAATCAGAGTTTAAAAAAAAAATTATTTACAAACCATAAACCCGAATCACCCTTTATGCATAATTATTAATTAAACGAAAAGATAAAGAATAAATCATACCCTTGAAGATCGAGCTTTCTCGTACAAGTTCACCTCCAAATCCTTTCGCTCAATCTTGAATCCACTGGGTTTGGTTCCTTCCTTTCGATCAACGTTAGCCACCCAAATGTTTGGCCTCTGAGAGTGATCCACCAAGGAAGAAGAAAATTCAAGAAGAAGGGTATTGGCTCAAACCCTAGTTTTCCTATCTCTATAGAAAAGGCGTACTCTCCAACAAATTGGAATTATGTCAGATGTTGAAAAAAGTCAACAACCCCCATCACCCATAATAAGACTCCTCTTATTTATAGATGTGGGCAACCCACCTTAACAATTAAGGAATTGAGTTTTATTTAATTAATTAAATTATTTTAATTAATTAAGCTCCTTAAACTTATTAGGGATAATTAATTAAACTCCTTTAACTAATTTTCCTCCTAATCCTATTAGGAATAAATGAGAGTACTTATATTAAATTAATTCCTAAACTCTTTAGAAATTAAAATAATAATAATTGTAATAATATTAATAAGACTCCTCTTATTAATTTATATTTAATATTTCTAAAATATTAAATAATAAATATTAAGCTATTTAATTTATTCTATCACCATAGATTAAATTAAATATACATAACATATTATTACAATTATGCCATTAACTTCTTAAATAATTATTCTTCCTTTTATGGTGTGACCCTTTAGGTTCTCCATATTAAACCTATTGTGAATAAATCAATTAGAACAATTCTAATCTTATTTAAATAAATAAATTAAACAATTAATTTATTTAAATCATATTTATTCTACAATAGGATAAGCCTCCCCTAGCGATCAACGACTTTCCAGATAATATAGATTTCAACATTAATCATTAAAGAACCTTTGAGTAAATAGTTACCGACAATTCAATCCTTCCACCATACAATGTCCCAATTAAATATAAGACATGGAATTATCACAAGTCTTATTTTATTTAATTATATGTATTTCGACTCTTAAATGCACAACTCCAAATAATGCAAATTAGAAACTCCTTTCTAATTTCATTCTCGCCGCCAAGGACTCACCGGGTTGTCATTTATCGAATCACATAGACATATCTCTTCTTTTATTAGAAGTGGTAGATTCTTTATTGATCATACATTATCTCCATGTACAACTTATTATACCCAAGCATACCCTTTGATATACCCTAAGGGTCTTAAGGAATAAGTCAAAGTATAACTCATCATACACAAGATACTATGATGATCTCAAGTCCAAGGATTACTTGTACTACTATCACTACAGAATTCCTATCGACGCACAAATAAAACTCCATTAGGTATTCCTTAGCGAGCCGTTCGGTGAACTTATTCTCTAATAAGCACCTACATACTTGCTTTAGTGTCTCCACACAAATGATCATGAGATCAATCATCCTCATCCAATGAGCAAGAAACGTATGTACCAATCTATCCGGATTCACTAATCCCCAATTTAGTAATCCAACGATTGGGAACTATTTTAGTTTTAAGCTTTCTAAGAATTTAGATCTCATTAGAATGATCATCATCACTATTCTAAAAGCATTGCTTAAAACTATGGGTTTATCACATATTATAAAACAACATCATGTAGATAATTAAAAGCCTTTAATAAATTAATACTTTTTATTAATAAATGAATAAGATTGTTACAAAGTATATGCTTTATCATCAAACATGATTGGCTTGTGTGCATACTACTTTCATGTAGTGCAAAGATGAATGATTTCTGAAGAATATCTTTGGCTGTAGTGCAAAGATGAACAGGTGTTTAGATGAACATGACCAACTGATGAATATCTTTGGCCTATAGTGCAAAGATGAATATTTGATTCCAGATGTATATTGATTGATGTTACAGGGATAAAAGATAGATTTATGAACTTTTAAATTCATACATAGAAGATAGTAGTTTGCATTCTCTACTTAACTCTTCTAATGAATTATTATTTCCGCTGCGAATATTGATTTAAAATTTGTTGTCTATTGTATTCTATTAGATTTTTCCCTGTTGAAGACTAACGGTAATTTGTTGTATATTATCTTAATCATAATATTCTTTACTGGGCTAGTTGAGCTCACCCTTTTCCTTTTTGTTCCATTTTTCTTCTTAGGAGGCGAGAATATAGCGAGTACGAGTCGGGGTATGGAATGAAGGTTTTAGAAAGGATTGTTTAGTAGTCCTCACCATTTTTGTAAAATAATGTATCAATAAATGTGATGAGGATTTATTTGAGTATAGATATTGTCTAGAAGATAATATTTGTATTCAAACTCACGCTTTCTCGTTGTAATAATAAAGTTATAGTTGTTTCGCATACACGTATTGACAACTCGAATAGGTGATGTATACCTATTTTGGGGGCGCCACAGATTGGTATCGAGCTTAGGATATGATCTCTGGCGAGATCGGGAATAGAACTAGAAGGGAGAGACGAGTAAATCCTTCGCTAGTGTGTCCTACCTAAGCTTATTTTTTTTAGTTGGTCAAGATATAAGGATATTATGTGATATATTGATTTCCTTAATTAACCCTTGTTTTATGACGT
This sequence comes from Panax quinquefolius, assembly GCA_020205615.1. NCBI lineage: Eukaryota > Viridiplantae > Streptophyta > Magnoliopsida > Apiales > Araliaceae > Panax > Panax quinquefolius. Next base: position 83,783,723 of record CM035166.1, read on the forward strand.
AAGATTTGAGAATGTCGATCGAGAATATTAACAATGGAAATGAGACCGTGGAGACGCTCAGACTCACCAACGAGGAGAACGTGCGCAACAAAGCTAGCAATGTTCCTCCCGTGAACAACACCAATCGAAAGCGATGATGAACGAGGGGATGTTTAGAAGCTTTTTGCGCTTCATGCAAAATCGATTTTAGGGAGACTCGTGTTCAAAATACAGAGGAGGAAATGATAGCAATTCACGGTTGTCACAAACAAGCAGCTTCAAAGAGTTGGGACCACCGTAATTTAAGGGAAAGCCGATCCGATCATGGTGGAAACATGGGTCAAACAAATTACCAAGATATTCGATGTCTTGGGATGCACGGAGGAACAGAAGGTTCCATTCGCCACCTTTTTATGTTCCGTGGCGAGGCAAACCACCGGTGGGAGTCCGTGAAGCGTACACCCATCCAAATTACGCAGACTCAAAGATATCTTGGGAAACGTTTGAAAACTATTTAATGACAAATACTTTCCTCGAAAGTGTTCGCTCATATGAAGGAAGTGGAGTTCATCGATTAGAGCAAAACAACATGATTTGTCTCAAAGACGAGGCAAAGTTTGTAGAGTTATCCGTGTTTGCACCTCATTTGGTGGAGAATGAGGAACGATGACGCTTGATGTTTCTTAGAGGTTTGAAACCCAAGATACGCCAAGATCTCATTTCTCATAAACTTTCTCTCTATTCGAGATGTTGTAAATGTGGCTCAATTATTAGAGCGAGATAACGAGTACGGCCAACCGAGGGACCACAACCAGATCGTACTCGTAGATAGCAATCAATGTAATAATGATAACCAAATGGAGAAAGAAATGCAGACGGACAAAAATGGTAACCACTCGTGGTAATCATGGCCATGAAAATAGAAGAAGCAATTCAGAGGAGATTTTAAAAGAGAAGATTTAACAACGACCATATGAAGACGACAAAGTCTTGCAGAAGAATCGGTTCTAAGGAGGAGAACGACCACCCATCGTATATGCTATAAATGCGGAAAGAGGGACATATCACCAAACCGCCCACAACAGCTTCAAGGTATGCTATAATTGTGGAAAGGAAGGACATATCGCTTGAGATTGTACATGGTAGAAAACCTAGTTCAATGGGGATTTGACTCAAAAGATCGTCCCCGTAAAAGTCAAAGTCAACGATTCCGGAAGAGCATTTGTTGTGACCGGTCAAAATGCGAGGAACCCAAACGAGGTGATCACGGGTAAGCTATTTATAAATTCTTGCGAAGTTTATACCTTTACTTGATACCGGTATACCCATTCATTTATCTCTCACTGCTTGTGCTCAACGCTTAAACTTGACTCGAGAAATTAGACTTTGACCTATCTGTGGAAACTCCGTTAGAGAAACTTTCATCACATCCACCGCTTTATAAATCTTGTTTGATTCAAGTTGGCACCATTACCTTACCCCACCTTGACCTTATCTCTTTAAAGATACTTGCTTTTGATGTGATTTTAGGGATTGATTGGTTAACTACTCATCATGCCAAAATTGATTGTTTTCGTAAGGTTGTTAGTTTTCATATTCCTAACCAACCCGTGTTGTACGAATTCAAGCAACTAAACCATTAAAATCAATCACCGCTATATCTAATCATAAAGCTATTCGCTTATTGAAAAACGGATGTCAAGCTTTCTTAGCCCATGTTATGGATTTGAATAAAGACACGCCAAATTGGAATAATATTCTTGTTGTTATTGACTTTCCGACGATTTCAAGAACTTCCCCTACCTACCCCGTAACGTGAAGTTGAATTCTTTATTGATCTTGAACCCGGTACAAAGCCCATTTCTAAAACCCCATATCGAATGGCTCCTATTGAACTTCAGAGTTAAAGGTCCAACTACAGAATTGTTGGACATCGGTTTCATTCTGTCCCAAGTACATCTCCTCGGGGTGCTCCTGCTTTATTTGTAAAGAAGAAAGACGGAGTATGCGACTTTGTATTGACTATCTGAATTGAACCATGTCACCATCAAGAATAGGTATCCTCTACCTCGTATTGATGACTTGTTTGACCAATTGCAAGGCACAATTCTTTTCAAAAATCGATCTTCGCTCGGATATCATCACCAAGATTAGAATCGAGGATATTCCAAAGACCGCCTTCGAACTCCCCAGATGGGCATTATGAATTCTTAGTCATGTCTTTCGGATTGACTAATGCTCCTACTGCTTTCATTGATATGATGAACCGAGTATTCAAGGAATATTTGGATCGGGCCGTTGTTGTTTTTATTGATGACATCCTTATATATTCCAAAAGTCGTGAAGATCATGAGCACCATTTGAAGTCGGTACTCCAAAGGCTTCGTGAAAACAAACTATATGCCAAATTGAAGAAATGCGAGTTCGGCTCGAGGAAGTAGCATTCCTTGGGCACGTGGTGTCGAAAACATGGAGTATCTGCTGATCCCGGCCAAGATTGAAGCAATACAAAGTTGGGAGCAACCAAAGTCGGTGGATCAAGTACGTAGCTTTTTGGGCTTAGTGGTTATTATCGGAGATTCGTGGAAGGGTTTTCTCGAATCGCTACTCCATTAACTCAAATAACTTTAAGGATACAAAATTCGCTTGGAGCGAAGAATACGAGAAGAGTTTCCAAGAGCTTAAGAGGAGACTTATTTCTAAGACTGTTTCTAACAATACCATCCGGTTCGGATGGATTTGTTATCTACAAATGATGCTTCGTGCAAAGGGTTAGGATGTGTTCTCATGCAACGTGGGAAAGTCATAGCCTATGCCTCATGACAACTTAAAGAGTATGAGAGGAATTATCCTACTCATGATCTAGAGTTGGCGGCAATGCATCTTTCGCTTAAAGATATGGAGGCACTATCTATATGGGGAGAAAGTGGAGATATATTCGCACCATAAAAGCCTTAAATATTTCTTCACTCAAAAGAACTCAACATGCGGCAATGACGCTTGGCTCGAGCTATTGAAAGACTACGACCACACTATTCAATACCATCCCGGAAAAGCGAACGTGGTAGGCGACGCGAAAGTAGAAGATCATATGCAGAACGAAAAGGATGATGTCAAGTATACGCGATAGAGCCAACTTTAATAGAAAAAGTTAAGGTTGCTCAAGCCACCGAATCCGGAATGCGTATGAAGAAGAAAGTACAAGAAGGAGCTATTCCTAAGCAAGAATTGATGAAGAAGGAATACTTGAGTCCACTCTAGACTTTGTGTTCCTAACGACTCGATTTGAAGTACAAGATTATGATGGAGGCACACAATACACCATTTGCAATCCATCCTCGAAGTACTAAAATGTATCGTGATCTTCGACATACATTTTGGTGGAACAATATGAAGAGAGAGATTGCAAAGTTTATCTCAATGTGTTTAACTTGTCAACGTGTAAAGCGGAGCATCCGGTACCTAAGGGTCCGTTGCAACCACTTGAGATCCCGAAATGGAAGTGGGAACACATTACCATGGATTTCGTTACGGGTCTTCCTACGGTTTCTCGTGGCATCAATGCTATTTGGGTTATTGTTGATAGATTAACCAAGTCTCCGCTTATTTCTTGCCGATACGACGACTTATTCACTTGAACGCCTTGCTAGTATGTGACGTGAATGAGATTGTGAGGTTGCATGGCATGCCCAGTATCCATAGTTTCGGATCGTGACCCAAGATTCACTTCAAGATTTTGGGTTAGCTTGCAAAAAGCTATGGGCACGGATTTATTTATTCGATTGAGATACCATCCTCAAACCAGGACGGACAATCGAAGGACTATTCAAACTCTTGAAGATTTATTAAGACTCGTGTCCTGTAGACTTCAAGGGCGTTTTAGGATAAGTATTTACCATTAGTGGAATTCTCCTACAACAACAGCTTATCGTGCAAGTATAGGTGTGGCTCCATTTGAAGCATTATATGGGCGAAAGTTTCGCTTCCAAAGATGTTGGGACGAGGTGGGTGAAGCAACACCGTTGGGACCCGAAGTTGGTACGTATGACTACGGAAAAGATCCAAATGATTCGACAACGATACAAACGGCACAAGATCGACAAAAGAGTTATGCGGATCTTCATCGAAAGGACGTGGAATTTAGTGTAGGGATCATGTATTGTTGCGAGTTGCTCCATGGAAGGGAGTTACAAGATTTGGGAAGAGAGGAAAGCTCAATCCACGATTTATCGGTCCATTTCAAATTCTTGACCGAGTAGGAAATGTAGCCTATAGACTCGCTAAGTTACCTCCGAGTATGTCTCGTGTTCATAATGTGTTTCATATATCTGCATTTCAGAAATATGTGAAAGACCCGAACCACGTTATAGAGTTAGAACCGGACGAGATAGCCAAGACTTAACGTATGAGGAGGTACTGTCAAGATCTTGGATAGGAAGGAGCATGTCCTACGCCAAGAAAGGTCATACCACAAGTTAAAGTTTTGTGGAGGAATCATGCTATAGAGGAAATGACCGGGAATTGGAAACGGAAATGAAAGCGAGGTATCCTCACCTTTTCAAACACCAGTATGTGACGCCAATTTCGAGGACGAAATTTCATAAGGAGGGAGGTTGTAAGACCCCAACTTATTATTAATGAAATTTAATTTTCTATTTATTATTTTGAAATAGTAAGGGTTGATTTGATTAATGTGGATAGTTAGGGGTAAAATACGCAAATATTTCAAAATAAGCAAGTGGTTATAAAATATTCATTGTTGTTTGGAGAATATTCAGATCGTTTTCGGGGAATATTCGTATTTACGGCCGCAAAAAATATGTGTGGGCCCCATAACGTAAAAGCGATTGGATGAAGAAAACGACATAAATATAAGTTGTTTAAAAATAATCTAGTGAATATTGTTACTGCGATTATCGTTAAAAAATACCGGTGGTTAAAACACACAGTAGCACACTGCAGTATTGCACCAATTATTGATTCTTACGTAAGAAGGCACTACTCAATAATGGTTACAGAATTACTTTATTCAAGATTTTATTGAGTTAATAATTGTCATTGCGTTGATATTTTATATTCATTGTTATTTCAATAATTGTCATTACACAAGATTTTTCATTATCGAAGCAATAATTCATATTATCCTAATAATATTATTAGATAACATTATTGGCAATGTCTTGAAAGTTCTGCTTCAGGAGAGGTTTGGTCACCTAATCATTGCGCCAGTGAAGAAGAAATTCTTATTGAAAGCCCCTCATCCTCGAACTCGCTCGTTGTCAATAATGTGATTCTCAAATATTATTTATGAATAATTAATTATTGATTTATATGATGAGGAAAATATTGATTTTATGAGGATATAGATGGAGAAAATTTTTAATGTGACAATTGTTGAAAATTAATATTTTATCTTTTTCCGATAAAATAATTCATTTAAATATATTATTTTAATAATATATTAACGATGATATTTTTACAATGAATGTGGGATGTATGAGTATATGAGGAGGAAGAGTATTTTGTGGCATTAAATGTTTAACCCATGTTTTGTGTGTTGGTGGACACAATTATCGAATCAAATTTGATTATAAATTGTAAAATTGCCCGTTTGTGGATTTCTTGGCCAATTTCTATTTGAAATTTGGAAAAACTTTCTTCTGCAAAGTTGTAGAGAATTGAATTTCCTATAAAACTCAAGCAGATTCGAATTTTCTGATGAAAGGGCTATTTATTATGAATTATTGAAGTTCCAAAGTTCAAATAATTAATTTTTGGGAGTTTTAGTTAATTATTTTGAGAAAAACGTTTTTGCAACTAAGTTGGCCTCACATGTGATTCAAATGGGCTGAGATCAGTTGTCTATAGGGCTAAAGAAAATGTGAAAAATATATTAATATTATATTCAATTTTCTGCTTTTTGTGTTCTAAGCATTTTCCTATAAATAGGGTGCTTAGGTTAGAATTGAAAACACACACGGCTGAAGTTTCTCTCTATTTCTCTCTCGATATATTGAGCGATTCTTGTATACTTTGAGTATTGTTAGACGGTGCAAGTTCCTTTCAAAGACTATACCCTAGATTTCAAATTAGAAGTACTAATCTTTCGAGGTAAGGGATGTTATTTTCTTCAAAATGATATTATTTCTTCAATATCATTATCTTTCAAATATTGGTTGGAACTTTTTATCAAATTTGGAACTTTTTTATGTCTCCAAGTTACTATCCATGAGTTACTATTCACGAGTTACTATTCATGAGTTACTATTCACGAATTACTATTCACGAGTACTATTCATGAAGCGTGAAGATATTTTTTTTGTGGAATTTCTATCTTTTGGTGTCGAGTTACTATTCACGATACTCATGACTATTCACGATATCTGGCACTATTCATCGAAAAATAAAATTTCTTCTTTTTGTCCAAAATATCTATTCGGATATTAGCTTTGATTGTATCCATGTTTTGATCATTCTTGAATTTTACACCACTATGATTTTTTTTTTGGTATTTTTGAACATGGATAAAACAAAAGTACTAATCCTTAATCCTTAATCCTTGTCATTTTGTTTCACCGATTCGCTTTCTTTAAAAAATATTTTCATCATCCTCGCCTTAAATGATGATATTATTGAATATCTTTGGCCCAGAAAGCAAAGATGAATGATTTCTGAAGAATATCTTTGGCTGTAGTGCAAAGATGAACAGGTGTTTAGATGAACATGACCAACTGATGAATATCTTTGGCCTGTAGTGCAAAGATGAATATTTGATTCCAGATGTATATTGATTGATGTTACAGGGATAAAAGATAGACGATGAACTTTTAAATTCATACATAGAAGATAGTAGTTTGCATTCTCTACTTAACTCTTCTAATGAATTATTATTTCCGCTACGAATATTGATTTAAAATTTGTTGTCTATTGTATTCTATTAGATTTTTCCCTGTTGAAGACTAACGGTAATTTGTTGTATATTATCTTAGTCATAATATTCTTTACTGGGCTAGTTGAGCTCACCCTTTTCCTTTTTGTTCCATTTTTCTTCTCGTGAGGCGAGAATATAAATGAGTACGAGTAGCCTGGGTATGGAATGAAGGTTTTAGAAAGGATTGTTTAGTAGTCCTCACCATTTTTGTAAAATAATGTATCAATAAATGTGATGAGGATTTATTTGAGTATAGATATTGTCTAGAAGATAATATTTGTATTCAAACTCACGCTTTCTCATTGTAATAATAAAGTTGTAGTTGTTTCGCATCCATGTATTGACAACTCAGAATAGGTGATGTATACCTATTTTGGGGGCGTCACAAGGATGATATGTGCAGCTAAAATGTAATAGTATAGTATGATAATAATGTTATAGGTTAGACAAATTATGAATTGTGTATAAGTTAAGGTTATTCGACATTGGGGAATAGTGTGTAAAGTTTATTGTATAAACAATTTATGTTTATATCTTCCGCAATAGTTATAGAATGATTGTACCAGATCCGTGTTGATTTGGGACCTGGATTTGGGGGTCTCACAATAACCCCGGTGAGGGGTAAAATCGTCAGTTTGCCACCTTGATCCCCATCGCGCCATCTCAACAACATCTCAACATACATTCTACACAGAAGTGTCCTACAAGAACCAATAGCTCCAATCCCGAGTGACAACTACACAAGACTTCACACCGGATAGAATTTGAAGCTTGAAGAACTAGGCATGGTCCCTTCTTCTCGACTTTGTACAACCTCTTATCCCATGTCATTGTGTAGCTCTCGACAACAGCATGCCGTAAAAGGTCTTATACACCTCGATCGGATGCCCGGATTGAAGTTCTAAAAGTTCGAGCGGATAACACGTTGCAGGCGTGCACGTACTTCGAGACGGCGGGACTCGCGGAGACCAGGGCACCCCGAGCAGCCGCAGGTGCATCTGTGGCTCCCCCCTCTATATATAGAGGGCTTGGGGCAGCCATTTTGAAGAGAAAAAGGCGAGGAAGCCCTGTCCAATTTGCTCTGTACACACTATAAATTGAGTGTTTTCTCATTTCAAACACTTGTGAGCTTATATTCGGCTACTTTTTATCGGAGGGAACCGAGTGTTCAACTATTTAAGGCTATTGAAGTCTTCTTTGGCAGTCCACTGTAAGACTTCTTACATCATTTAAAGCCTTTTCTATACTTCTTGCACACATTGTTATTCACGTTGAGAGTCGTGTTGTGTGTGTGTGCCCGGACATATATATACTAACATTATCGAGTTATGCCTCGATTGAGCCTGGATTTACATCCGGAGCGTTTATTGCTTTTATATATATGCTTTTATATAAACTGTTGTCAAACTCTGTTCGATGAGCCTGGATTTACATCCGGAGTGTTTATTGCTTTTATATATATATACATATATATAAACTGTTGTCGAACTCTGTTCGATGAGCCTGGATTTATATCCGAAGCGTTTAATTCTTATATATATATATATAAATACTTATATATATTATTAGCATCAAACTCTGTTTGATTGAGCCTGAATATAACATCCGATGCGTTTACCTTTATATATATATATATATATATATATATATATATATATATATATATATATATATATATTCAGAGTTCGGAGTTCACTTCGTGGCCTCTTACTGCTTTCTTTATATTTAGTACCGCCTGGAGTTTACTTCGTGGTGGTTGATTGGTTTTTACTGCTTTATTTACATTTTTCAATCCCCAATGGAGGTGCTTCATAGTGGTTGATTGTCTATATATATACAGCTTTTATATATATAACTGTTTACAGCTTTTATACAAATTGCATCATCATGTGAGCCTAGGAATCATGTGATCACAGATTCAGTCTCCTGAATCTAGATTCGGTTCCTGTGATGGACATTTTTGGTTATACATGGCTTGTAAATTATTCACGGAGTTTGAATTTTCTTAGACGGCTCTCATGCCCGCAAGGATTTTGGCATTGCTTTTTATCTTATTTTCTCGAAGATGTTTCGGGTCTCGAAATAAAAGCAATCAAGCCGAACACATAATAAAATGGAAGTATCAAATGCCTCAATTACTATTGAGCACAAGGGTTTGAAAAACCTCTTCTATAAAATGTCATTGCTATATCTTGTTAAAACTGAACTTTTATACAAAATTCAAACCCTTTGTATCCTATAAACGAGGCATAGCACTACTTCCAGATAATTGCACATTGACTCACACACACACACACATTTATATAACAGTTTAAATTGAAAAGTGACGGTCACCATGGTAACACGGATGTCGGGGGGTGCCTAACACCTTCCCTCCGCATAATCAAGCCCTCAGACCCTAACGAATCTCAGTTTCATAAACCAGTTAAATAGTGTCACATCACTAGGTCAATGTGCAAACCTTTTCTCATTTGAGTTGGTGCAACCATTTAAAAATACCAACTGGCGACTCTTACAGTCCAATCATCAACATATACATGTCGGACCTTTTCACAACTTGTTTTTCAAACAAATCTCACCTAACATTTGAACACCAAAAGACAAGAACAAAAAAGGGACAAATAAAAATCTCGACGTTGACAGGTGGTGACTCCGCTGGGGACATCCAGTAAGAGGGCTTAAGCCGCTACTACAAACTTTTCAAAACTGTTATATGCTTGTGTGTGAATGTTGCATTTACATTTGAATGAATGTGTACAAATGCATTATTTATTGCACTTAGTGCTTCACACTATATCTGCTTGTGATATTAGTGCTTCGCACATGTCATCATTTTCATAAACGGTGAGACACGTTGCATGTGAATGTATGTTGTGTGGTTCCTCCACCAGGAGGCTATCATATCGGTGTGATTACTGGACTCGTAGGGAGACTAATTCCAATGAGGCTCATGAAGGGCACCAACCAGATTCGCTCCAATTGAAATATCGGATTAACTTCCCATCAAGTAGATTGCGATGATCTGGGAACCTTCATGCCAAAAATCCGTTAGAGTATACTAAGATAGGTCAACCTTTGATAAACCAAATGTGGAGGAAAGTCTCTTAATACTTTCCATTTCAATTACTTTTAAAATTAATTACTTGTAATTTCATTTCCATGTCAAACTCAATGTAATGGAAAATATGAAGGAACATGTGCACATACATTCCCTTTTATACCAAAACTTGACATGATATCTTGTCATACAAACAGCTAACATCCGTTTTACAGGATAATACTCCTAAAACGGATACATCACATAGCATTTAAACATTTCCACATTCCCTAAGACTAAACTACATAAGTCTTTTTGTAGGGAAACAATTAGACCTATTACCCGATCAAAGTCCAAAAAGGCAACAAGCCTACAGCCAAGCATGGCTTCATCTGGACAGTCTAATCCTACTCCTATCTCCCGTGAGGAGTTTGAAGGATTAAGCCACCAAATTAAAGAGTTGGTTGTTCTGCTGAAAGAACTACATCAGTCTACTCAGGGTCCACGAATGCCCATACATACAGAATCCTCTGCACATGGAGGAAATCATGGTCCGGATAAAGAAATTCCCGCACCTGAGTTGGACACAACCAACAAAATTCCTGACACCACCCATCTCAAAGAAGATCTAGACATCGGTGATATCAGTAAAAAAGTCTTATAGATGGATGAGACCATTCAGTATATCAAAGGGATTGGAGCACATTAGAGTGTTTCGTATACAGATCTTTGTATATTCCCTAGTGTGCATTATCTAGAGAAATTCAAGACTCCCGACTTTGAAAAGTACGACAGTTGGGAGATCCTTACACACATTTGAAAGTCTTCATTGGAGAACTCCGATCTTAAGTTGAGGATGAAAAGCTTAGAATACAGCTGTTTCAAAAGAGTCTGACTGGTGAAGCTAGATCATGGTATACCAGATTAGACAACTACAAGATTCATAGCTGGGAAGAGATAGCACATGCTTTTCTTAGCCAGTATAGTTTCCAAACTCAGATGGCTCCTGACCGGTACCAAATTACTAAAATCACGAAACAACCCAATGAATCTTTCAGAGGGTATGCTTAAAGGTGGAGGCGCCTTGCGGCTCAAGTTGTTCCTTCTATGACTGAGTCTGAGATGGTGATGACCTTCATAGATATACAAGAAGCTCTTTTCTATAAGAGAGTTTTAGCTGGCATAGGCAAGTCATTCTCCGAAATGATCAAACATGGGGAAATGGCGGAGATGGGTTTAAAATCAGGAAAGATTCAAGACCTAGTCGCTCTGAAAGCTGTTGCTGAGCACATCCAGTTCGAAAATTATGGAAACAACCCCCGAAGGGTTAATAAGAAGAAAGAGGAGGATGTTTCCTTAGTACTATAGGGTCAGAAAGGCAATCAGAACATGCCTATCCAGAGGAGAAATTACTCCTCCTTTTAAGCACAGTTTTCAAACCCTCCATTACCAAAGAGTGGAGAAGTCAGACGCACTCAAGTGTTCACACCCTTAGGGGACTCACTCGAGAACATTCTCAATCTTCTGACAGCTCAGAAGAAAATTACTCAGCTTCTTCCACCAGCCAACCCGAATGGGAAGGGTTTCAATTCTAGCCGAAAATGTGCTTATCATGCTGGAGCTCCAGGTCATGATACTCAGGATTACTGGGCCTTGAAACATAAAATCTAGGATTTGATTGATAACGGTGAGATCGTGGTAGCTACACCCGACCAACCCCATTTGTAAGACAACCCTCTTCCTCAATACAAAGAAGAGGAGGTTAACATGATTAATTGGAGTAATGGTCAGACTTCCCATTACAGTGGTGGATCCTCCCAGACCAGCAAGGATAGTGCTGACAAATGAGATTTTGCACAGTTCCAGTTTATAATAGAACATAAAATGAAGACTCTCTGTGAGCAAGTTGACCAATTGGTAGAACTGGTGGTCCATCAGCACCAAGTCACACGCCAATTATTTAGTCAGGAGCATGCTAGCCTCTTTCCTTTTGTTACAATTACTCCATCATCGACATCAAAAGGTGAATTGTTGGAGGATAAAATTGCAAAAAGAGCAAATGCCAAAGCCCGTCGGGATTTTTCCAACCAAAGGGAATTTACATACCTAGGCCAACCGATGGAAGAGATATTTCAGATGATGATCAATGAAGGAAGAATCACATCTCTGCTACCTCCAATCAACCCTCGTTCAAGACTGTTCAATTCTAATGGAATATACCAGTATTAGTCCCACTCTCGCGGTCACAGCACTGAAGAATGTTGGGCAAATAGAAGACGATGATGTTGTAGTACTAGAGAGTGGGGACGCATTTCCTACAAAGTGGAAGGAAGTTTAGCAGACATATCTTCTGAGACAGATTCAGCTACCCCCTCACATACAATTCAACCTAATTAACCCTCGTTCAAGGCGGTTCAATTCTAATGGAATATGTCAGTATCACTCCCACTCTTGCGGTCACATCACTGAAGAATGTTGGGCAAATTGCAGACGATGATGTTGTAGTACTAGAGAGTGGGGACGCATTTCCTACAAAGTGGAAGGAAGTCGTAGCAGTCATATCTTCTGAGACAGATTCAGCTACCCCCTCACATACAATTCAACCTATTCAGCTCAAGGGTATTGCAATTCCTTTGAAAGTTTTTGCACCAGAGCCAATCATCTTACCATTCAGACCACAATATCCTGTTGTTAGCCTATAAAAAGTTCCATGGAATTATGGAGGGGTTGAAGGATCCACATCCCACACAACTGTTGCAGTGTCGAAAGAACACTAGAAAGACCCAGCGATACAAACTAGGGAAGAACATCCTCGTCGGGGATGACCGATGATGAAATATGTTATACGTCTTCAACAGACAGAATACATCCCCATATGTCTCTCGTACATGAGAGGTACATCCTCAATTAGAAGTCTGTATCAAGGATTAAGGACTTTGGTGATAACCCCAATGTCAACATCGTGGAAGTTCCTGAGAACTTTGGAGCTCACATCCAAGCAGTTCATCAGGGATATTTGTGATAACTCCAGTCCCCATCACAAGTTATGGGAGCAAATAGTCATCACATCCCGTTGGAAAACGGTCCAACAAACCACATGCATTATACATTGGCATCATGCTGCAGTACATTACATCATGAATATCTTGTCACATTTCAAGTGTCTAGTATTCTTTATCCTATCCATGCCATTACACTGCATGAATATGATAAAGAGGGGCATCTGTAGACACTCAAAATTTTGCATTCCTATTACTAACCTTGTAGGAGGGCAAAATCGTCTTCCAAAGATAACCCTGGAAGTCAAATCAGCACAATCCCGGAGACAACCCCGAGATATACAGTTTTAATCCCGGAGAAAACCCCTAGATCTTCAGTTTTAACCTCGGAGACAATCCCGAGGAATACAGTTCCAGTTCCGGAGATAACACCGGAGAAGTTTGCCATCTCGGAGACAACCCCGAGATATTCAGTTCCAGTCCCGGAGACAACCCCGGGAGTTTCAGACCCAACCTCGTAGATAACCCTGAGGAGTGCAGTTGCCTCGATTGAGCCTGGATTTACATTTGGAGCATTTATTGCCTTTATATATATGCTTATATATAAACTGTTATCGAACTTTGTTCGATGAGCCTGGATTTACATCCGGAGCATTTATTACTTATATATATATATATATATATATATATATATATATATATATATAAATAACATTGTCGAACTCGCTCGATGAGCTCGATTTATATCCGGCGTTTAATGCTTCTTTATATATATAAATACTTATATATATTATTACCAACAAACTCTGCTTGATTGAGCTCGATATAACATCTAGTGCATTTATCGCTATATATATATATATATATATATATATATATATATATATATATATATATAATCGAAACGCACGCATTTGATGTATCTCGTAACATTCAAGAATTTTAATTGTAATATTAAATATTTATTGATTATATAAATATTTATTTGATGTGTTTATTGTTGAAAATGATGAAATAAATATTTAATGGATATGTTTATCGTTGAATAAATATTTGTTTAATTGATTTGATTTTATTTGGTTAATTATTTGTTAAATAAATAATTAATGAGTTAAGGAAATTATTATTATTATATTGATATTTCAATTTGATGGTTAATTATTTGTAGTGAGTTATGTAATTAAATGATTTATTTAATTAATTGTTATTTGAATTAATTAAATTAAATATGAAAGCTTGATTAAATAAAGTGTGACAAATAACTATATTATAAGGAGTTATTAAAATAAATTAAAGTAGTTTAATTTAGTTTTACCCAAACAATGCTTAAGGATATAAACTCTTTAATTTTAAATGATTTGCCAAACAAAGCCCTATTGCTTTTGGATTTCCTTTTTAATTTTAAATTATATAAATAAAAAAAAATAAATAAATTTATAACATATATAATATATATATTTTATTTTTGTAATCGATATTATAATAAGTATACGTATTATTATGTCTATCAGTTGAGTTTTACGCATTATAGCTATCAGGTTAATTTCTTTTTACGCATTTTAGTTGCTGAGAAAAGAGAGAAGAACATTTAGAGAGAATTGAGGGGGAAATTGAGGATTTTATAGTGATTATCTATGGTGATAGTAAGGATTGCAAGCAAATTGAAGGTATGTTTACATAACCTTTTGTATATATATATATATATATATATATATATATATATATATATATATATATATATATATTAGTTTTACAAATAATTTTCATACTCTATGAAATTTTATATGTTTGGAATTGTTGCTATAAAATTCAATTATGATAATTATACTATTGGGTACTTATAGTTGTATGTGTTAATCATGATTGAGTTGGGTTTAAGCAAGAATGGTATGCTAATTTCTGCTAATGATAGGAAAAAATTAACGATAGTGTATGTTTTATGCATATTTTCTCATATGGCTTATGTAAGTACCAAATTTTGATGGTCAATTCATATGTTAAACTGCAAATTGAAGCTTGATTATGCTAGTCTATTAAGAAATGAAGATAATGTAATTTGAACGAAGCAATTTGGCCAAGTATAGAGATCACAGTGTTCATTTTTGTGAAGAAACTTAAAAATGGAGTTTTTGTATGAAAATATGAATTTTGAGAAATTAAAATAGTTTTAGTTGTTGTTAAATTGTTCTAATTGATGGAAAATGTTAGCAATCATGTTTATGATATTGTTATATTTATCTTACATGTTAATTTTGGTGGGTGAAATTTGTGTCAGTTAGGCTAAAAAAATGCTACTACTATTCATGCCGTATTCGCGCCTCACATGCAAATTCTAAATAAGTAATTGCTACCGGTGCCAAGGCAAAAAATTATAAGAATAAGTTATTGTAAATGGCGCAATGCACCAATACACACTTATATGAAGCGTAGCGCATCATCGTGCAGCAGCTTTAGGATAACGCGTACGTTGGTCTAGTGATGTATTAGTATACTAAACATGTGATAATATAGCTAAAACAGAATCATGCTATGTGGTTAGTAAATTCAAAGTTTGAATGATTAGTAACTGATGAACGTGATATAGTAGAACGTAGTAAGCATAATGAATAGTAAACATGTGTTGTGAAGGTTAACACTTGTAGCTTCTGATATTTGCATGGTATCTTAAGACTTGTGCTAAAATAATAAGTCTAACTATAAATGCGTGTTATGTTGGAACGTGAATGTTAGTATATCTAATAGATGATGGTTTTAAACCTATATGTAGGTGAACGTGAGTATAATATTATAGCTTACGCTCGAGGCAAGTTTCTAATCCTATCTTTTTACATTGTGCAAGTTCTCTAATTCTACTTTTACGATTGAGCAAGTTTTCTAACTCTACACTTTCGTTGAGCTAGTTTGTTCATTGTTATTCAAGTTTACTTGTCTTATTTAAACTGTAAATTTGCAAGCTCTTGTATCTAGTTTGTTCATGATGATGCAAGTTTTTCTAAACCTTAGTTTTACGTTAAGCAAGTTATTCTTGTATTTAACTTGTCAAATAGCATGCAAGTTTATTTAATTCAATATACTGTTGTCGAATAGTTGTTATTGTTCAAATTGCTATTCGTTATACATGCTTAGTATTCAATTCTAAATAACCTTGGCTTAATATTGTTCAAGCAATGAATGTGATAGTTATTTAATATTTATGCTATTAGCTTATTCCTAAAGCATAACTTTAATATACATTGTTAATTCACTTATGATTTATTCCATAACATAACGTGATTAACTTTTATTCAACTAATCCTTAGTTGATGTTCGTTGAATTCCAAATTACCTTGAAATGTTTCCAAACCAAACTTACTTTGGTGCGGACTTGTAATCTAAATACTGAGATGAACAACCCTGTTTTTAGGGGTTTACGCTTAGCGTTGAAATGTTTGTGCACAATACATTGTACGAAGGGTTGATCCCCCTAAGTACGTGGACTCCTTATAGTCATATGACTGTTAAAGTTAAAGTTAAAAGATTACTTATAAATGTGGACATGGTTCGTGGTCATTAGACCCTTAGTAGTATATTTCAGAATGTTAATAGAATATATCATTCAGTTCTATTGAGCCTATTATTTTGAGAATGTTGTAAAGTTTATTCATTCTTATTTCAAGTGAGCTTTGTTTGCTCACTCTTGCTTATATAACCATTACAACTAAGGATGAGAAGGTAGATGTACCTAGCACCAGTAAGAGAAAATGAACAAGTATTGAAGACTTATAATATGTTGACAGTTATTTATCAGACTTTAAATTTGATTGATGTAATGAAGTATTTATTTAATTTCCGCATTTGAATGATTGTAATTAAAGGTTAGATAACCTGGGAGATAATGTTTTTATTAATGTAATCATGTATGGGCAGGTTTTGTTATTCAATTTTATTATGATTGGGTAGTTAGATATGAATGTTTTGATTAAGTGAACACCAAATCTTGAGGTAATGAAGTATCGGGATTTGGGGGTGTCACAAGTTGGTATCAAAGCCTTAGGTTATGAACCATAGGTGGGGAAAATCCTTAGGAAGTAACCTTTGAAAAGATTGTGGTGATTAACTCTTATCGAGTTTTAAGGAAAAAGTAATAAAACACATATGTGTTTATGTGTTTATAACTTATCTGCTCATGAGTGTCGAGTAATAATGATTATTAATTAAAACTTAAAATTTTGTTGTCAGGATGACTAATGTCAAAAAATCCAGTTAGGCTAGGGAGGAGGGACCTAAGATGCCTATAGAGGAGGAGCCTCGCAAAATTCAGGTTGTTTGGGAAAAACTACTGCCACGGGAGTCAGCCCCGCTCGTCACAGTAGTTGAAGATGAGGATGATGACGTGGAGACGGATGAGGAGGATCACGTTGAGTTGCCACATGAGGATGAGGATGACAAGGACAAGGAGGAAGAGACTCCACTAACCTCGATAGCTGTTCGTATGTACGATAAAGTCTACGACCGTAACGTGGAACTTCAGGATATAGTCCAGGAGTTGCAAGAGATAGTAGCTGAACAACAGACTGCAATGACACAGAAAAACGGCGTGATCCAGGATCGTGAGGAACGACTGACTAATGTCGAGGAGAAGCTAGTACACACAGAAGGAGAGAAAGAACAACTGATCGAGGTGATCGCAGAACTGAAGAACAAATTGAAGGAAGAAGTTACTAAGGGAGCAAGTGATGAAGACGCATACAAGGAAGCTTTTCAACGAACTAGAATAGCAGCGAGAGATGCACAAGCAAAAAGGATGAAGATGGAGGAGATGGATAAAGTATTCAACACCATAATTAATCGAGCTCAAGATCGGGTCATGGGATATCCTATTCAGTTCGAGACGCTGCCATCATATGTATTAGATCGTAGAACAATGTTCCAGATCATGGAGGAAGAACGTATTATGGCTAAGCAAATATCTTAGTAGAACATCGTAGTTGTATGCAATTAATAAATGTTAAATAAATTGTGAATCCCAAGTGTTATGTAACCTATGGGATATGATGATGATGTTGTCCTGAAACTTTTGTAGTTCAGGAAAGTAATGTAAATAGCAGTGATGCTATTGTTTTATGTTTTCAAAGAGGTTATGAATAAATAAAAGTTGTTATTTCATTCAAAGTGTTATGTGTTATGTGGTTATTTCTTTTTTGGAGGCAAGATAAGTAGAGATTACTTAAAAGAGTTGAATAATAATCTAATGAGTGTATTTTTAACAGAAAATGCCTCCCAGACGTCAACCACCACGACAGAGAACCACTGAAGAAACTAATAACGACAATGTTGATTCTAACCCCGTTCAACAACTAGTAGACGCTACTGACAGGAGCGTTGCAGAATCAACCACAGAACCAAGGTACAACGTTTAAGGATTTCAAGGCGGTTGGACCACCTGAATTCCGTGGGTCTATGAATCCAGTCGAAGCACAAACCTGGATTATGGAGATAGAAAAGGTGTTCAATGTCGCTAGGGTATGGGATGATCAAAGGACTGCTTTCGCAACATTCATGTTGAAAACAGAAGCTAGTTATTGGTGGCAGGCCAATAAACCTCGTGAAGGGCCAGGGGTGATGACCTGGGATAAGCTTAAGGGAATATTCTTTGAGACCTATTTCCCAGAGAGTTCGAAGAGTCAGCTAGAAGTACAATTTCTGGAACTAAAGCAGGGAACGATGACGATATTTGAGTATGCCGCTAAAATAAACGAGTTGGCGAGGTTTGCGCCTTATCAAGTTGGCACGGATGGACGCAAGGCGAAGAGGTTTGAACAGGGACTGAAGCCCTGGTTGTATAGTAGGGTTTCCCTGTTCTAGTTGAAGACTTTCGCAGCAGTGATGGAGAAAGCAATACTCGCTGAAGGTGGAGGCAAGGCAATGACAAAGTTCAATCAGGAACAGAAGAAGAAGAAGAATGAGGTGGAGATTAAGACTGGAGGTGGTATTAGTGGAAAACGCAACAACAACAACAACAACAACTTAAAGAGGAAGTGGAATGGAAGCGTGGGTACTGGAAACCAGCAGGATAACTAACAAAACAAGAAGTTTGAAGCATGTGTTACATGCGAGAAGTTTCATAAGGGCATGTGCTTGATGGGGAAACGAGTATGCTTCAATTTTGGTCAGGAGGGTCACATCGTCCCAAATTGCACTCAACCTAAGAAGAACGTGTGTTTCACGTGCGGATCCAAGGATCACTTCGCTCGTGAATGCCCTAAGAAGAAGGCTGGAGAGACATCCATGAGCAATGGAGGTACATGGGCCATTGTTGGACCTTCAACATCAAACAAACCCACAGCCAGAACCTTCAATATGACTGTGCAAGATGTTGTGCAATCAAAAGATATGGTGTCAGGTATTATCCCAATCAATGATATAAATGCTTATGTATTATTTGATTCGGGTGCTACTTGCTCGTTTATATCTGATGAATTTGCTAAGAGGTTAGGATTGCCTAGTGAAAAACTGAATTTCCCTTTAAACATAGAAATTGCAAATAAGGAAGTAATCCTTGTTAGATTCGTATACAAGAACTGTAGGGTGAACATTAAGGAGAATATCTTGATGGTAGATTTGATTCCGATTAGACTTGGAGAGTTTGATGTTATTTTGGGAATGGATTGACTATTCAAATATGGAGCAGTAATTGATTGCCAAAAGAAGTGTGTAAACCTTATGACCCCGTCAAAGGTAGTATTCTATGGTAGCAGGCCAAGAAATTATTGAGTCAAGGTTGTGTGGGCTATTTAGCTTACATAGTCGATACTCAGAAGAAGAATGTGAAACTGGAAGAGATACCAGTGGTGAGGGAATTTGAGGATGTGTTTCCAGAGGATTTTCCAGGACTTCCGCCTGATGGAGAAATTGAGTTCGTGATCGACTTAGCGCTGGGAACAGCATCAATATCGAAGGCCCCGTACAGAATGGCTCCGATAGAAATGAAGGAACATATGGTATAATTGCAAGAATTGCTGGATAAGAAGTATATTCAACCGAGCGTATCACCATGGGGAGCATCGGTGTTATTCGTGAAGAAGAAGGATGGTTCGATGCGTCTTTGCATTGATTATAGAGAATTAAACAAAGTCACTATTAAAAACAAATACCCGTTGCCGATAATAGATGACTTGTTTGATCAGTTGAAGGGTACTAAATACTTCTCAAAAATAGATTTGAGAAGTGGGTATCATCAATTAAAAGTGAGGTAGGAGGATATACCTCGAACGACATTCAGAACTCGGTATGGACATTACGAGTTTCTGGTAATGTCTTTTGGTTTGACCAATGCCCCTGCTGCATTCATAGATTTGATGAACAGGGTGTTTAAACTATTCTGAAACAAGTTTGTAGTGGTATTCATCGATGACATTCTGGTGTATTCCAAAA
The DNA here is from genome assembly GCA_020205615.1 of Panax quinquefolius. Classification (NCBI taxonomy): domain Eukaryota; kingdom Viridiplantae; phylum Streptophyta; class Magnoliopsida; order Apiales; family Araliaceae; genus Panax; species Panax quinquefolius. Next base: position 83,804,082 of record CM035166.1, read on the forward strand.
CTCAAGAAGAACACGTGGAACACTGATGTTTGACGTTGGGAACACTAAGAAAGGAAAAATTGTACGCAAAATTCTCTAAGTGCGAATTTTGGCTAGATCGTGTGCAATTTCTTGGGCACATGATTGACAAAGATGGGATTTCAGTGGATCCATCAAAAGTAAAAGCTATACTCAATTGGGAACAACCAAGAACACCGTCAGAAGTGAGGAGTTTCTTGGGACTGGCCGGCTATTATAGAAGATTTATTCAAGATTTCTCTAAGATAGCCACTCCGCTAACAAATTTGACAAGAAAAGCGGTGAAATTTGTTTGGACGGAGAAGTGTGAATAGAGTTTTCAAGATTTGAAGAAGAAATTAAGTGTGGCACCTGTGTTGTCGTTACCAGATAATATAGGAAACTTTGTGGTGTTTAGTGATGTCTCACATAAAGGGTTGGGTTGTGTTTTTATGCAGAATGGCAAAGTAATTGCGTATGCATCAAGATAACTGAAGGATTATGAGAATGGTTATCCGACTCATAATTTGGAATTGGCTGCAGTAGTATTTGCTCTGAAGATATGGAGACACTATCTCTATGGAGAAAAATGTGAGATCTACACAGACCATAAAAGTCTGAAGTATATTTTCACACAGAAGGACCTGAATATGCGACAAAGAAGATGGATGGAATTGATAAAAGATTACGATTGTGAGATCTTTTTATCATCCGTGCAAAGCGAATGTGGTTGTAGATGCTTTAAGCAGGAAAGGTCGGGAAAAATTGATGTTGATAACCACTTATGAGGAGCTTATATCTGCAATGGCAAAACTAGAGTTAGAAATAAAATTTCCAAAGGAATCCGATGAAAAATTATACCAGATAGAAGCTAGTCCAACTTTGGTGGACAAAGTGAAGAATGCTCAACTACAAGATAAAGAGTGCAAAACGATCAAAGAGAAAGTGGTTGAGGTTAGTGATGTAAAATACAAGATCAATACCGAAGGACTACTACTACTTCGCTCGAGGACGAAATTTGGGTTCCAAAGAAGATTGCAGAGCTCAAAGACGAAATCTTGACAGAAGCTCATAGCTCAAGATATTCGATTCATCCAGGAAGTAAGAAAATGTATCAAGATTTGCGACGACTTTTTTGGTGGCCAAATATGAAAAGAGACGTTGCAGAATGCGTTGCGAAATGCTTGATATGTTAAAGAGTCAAGGCTAAGCATCAAAGACCAAGCGGATTACTTCAATCGTTAGAAATACTGGAATGGAAGTGGGAACACATCACAATGGATTTTGTGGTGGGTCTTCCAACTACTCAGAGAGGATGCGATGCGATTTGGGTAATAGTGGACAGATTGACAAAATCAGCGCACTTTTTACCAATAAAGATTAGGTTCAATCTTGATTAGTTGGCAAGGTTGTACGTTAAAGAGATCATTTCGAGGCATGGAGTGCAAGTATCAATTGTGTCAGATAGAGATCCGCGATTTACGTCAAACTTCTGGAAGAGACTACAAGAATGTATGAGAACACAATTGCGAATGAGTACAACATATCATCCGCAAACCGATGGGCAAAGCGAACGAACAATCTAAACGTTGGAAGTTATGCTGAGAGCGTGCATCATGGATTTCAAAGGAAGCTGGGAAGAACATTTACCGTTGGTGGAATTTGCTTATAACAACAGTTACCATGCGAGCATCGGCATGCCTTACGAGGCATTATATGGCAGAAAGTGCAGAACTCCACTGTGCTAGGATGAAGTCGGTGAACGCCAACTGTTAGGACCAGAACTGATACAACAAACTGCTGAGGTTGTCAAACTTGTAATAACCCGATATTTTACATAAAAATAAATAAGTAATTTTGAATATAATTTTATTATTATTATTATTATTTTAATGATGAGAATATGTTTCAAGTAATGTATGATAAATGCAAATATATTTATTGCCTATAAATAATTTTAGAATTATTAATCACTACAAATTATATTCCTATAGTAATTAAATTTTTGTAAGCAGAAATGTTTTTATTAATTATTTTCCATGAAAACATGATTTTATATTATTTAAATAATATATGAAATGATTATTAGAATTATAATAATAAATATTTTATTATATGAATGTGTTCGTAATATTTAAGTTAATCATTTTAGCTTAATTATTGATGTTGTATATGAAAATAAATTAGATATGGAATCCAAACCCTAAATTTGGATTTTTATCAAGGGATGAGAATAATAATATAATATTAATTATACTTTAATTTTTAAGTGTTATAAATATGTACTGTAAATTTGTAGACTGATAATGGTGGGCCAAATATGGTAAATTATGTCATAGCCCTCATATCGTGTTATTAAACCCTAATTGTTAAACTTGGTTATGAGTTCGAGACAGAGTAGTAATGGTGTTATATGAATTTTGTTGTGTATTATTAGATTTAATGTTAATTAGAGAAAACCCTAATTAATATTTAAAAACCCTAATTTAAATATTTGAAACCCTAATTTGCTAATTAGAAACCCCAATTGCAAATTTTAGAAACCCTAATTATTATTTTAGTAAATTGAATTGTTAATTTGGGAACCCTAATGATAATTAAGGAACCCTAATTATTTAAACCCTAAATTCTATTAAAAACCTTATTTTTAATTTGTATGTTTTAATTAAAATTTTGATACACTTAAATTTTTAATTGTTCAAACCCTAGTAATTATTTGGGAAACTTTAAGATGTAAAATATAGTGAATAAATACTAGATTCAAGCACCTTGGACAAGAATACCCTTGAGATTAAAATAAAATTATAATTTTGCCCTTTTGTCCCATTAGTTGAATTATTGCTAGCAAATCTTATCCAATCTTGTAGCCACCCTATCCTAGACCTACCTACAAGCTACATCACCAGCACATTATCAGCCACTAGCATACAAGTTCATTGCATACATGATTTGCATAATTTAAGAGAGAAAAAGTGATCATTTTTAGCCTAATTTGTTCACAAATACCTAGCCATTCTCTCCCAAGCTCAAACCCACAAATTTCCCTTATTAGATCAGTCCATGATCAATCCCCACGATTACCAGTAGCAGATCAGAAGAACAAAATCAGAATCAAAGCTTAGAAAAGGTACAAAAACCCTAGCCTCAAATCTGTCCAAAAATTATGTGTTAGATGTTAATTTTGAATGTTAGAATATGTTGGTTGTAGTCCATTTTGATGATCTGGGTTGGTAGTTTACAGATCCATAACATCTAAGTCTTCAAATTGATGAATCTTCAAAATCTGGGAAAAAATTTTCTTGAGGTCTGACAACGAATGTCAGACCATATAAATCCTTCCTCGATTATGGTTTTTGTTGTTTTTAAGATTTTATTGGTATCTTGTAATGTGGTCATTAGTCTGCAACAAGAATCAGGGCCATTTGATGTCTAGAATAAAAGTTATTAACGGTCAAATACCGTTGACCAGCATTGACCGGACTATTTCCTGGCAACCCGGAAATCGGATAAGAGCATCTGACAGGATATTTAAGGCTCTATATCTGTCAGTTTTTTTGATGTTCTGAGTTTGTTGTTGAAGCCATACTGTAGTATGTCATGTAACCTGTTGATCTATGCTTTTAGTACTGCTAGATATCATGTAGGTTAGATTCTGTGACCGGTCAAACCAACACAGTTGATCACGGTTCATGTTTTCTGGGTAACCCAGAAAACGTTTGAACGTGTCCCCTGACCTGCTTTGACCGGGTTATATCTTCTTGATCTGTAGATGTTTTGTGGATATTTTGTGTGTACATCTCTTCATTTATATACTGGTTACATACTGCAGCTTATAGATCACAAACATATTGCAAGGATTACAAGTTGTTGAAGCTCAAAGTAGGCCAGTCGTACTGTTCTTCATTTCTGGGCAACCTAGAAATGAAGAATAGCTCTGACAGCCACTTTAAGGGCTCAGATCTCGTTGTGTATGCAAGTAATGATGATTTTTATTGTTGGATAGTGTAGTCTTGTATTTGTACTACATGATCTGAGAAACAACAGACCCAGAAACACAATACACACTAAATTAAGCTTGGTCAAACAAGGAACCTCGAAACTGCCTTATGAATGCTCAAGAACATGAAGAACACCTATAGCGACAGTTTTGTCACTATAGGTGATCTTTAGCGACAAACAATACATTTTAATTAAATTATTTTCTGGAAATTAATTAATTTAATTAAATAAATAGAAAAAAATAGTTTTTAATTATTAAAAATACCAAATAAATTATTAAAAATTATTTTAAATTCCAAAAATTTGTTTTTATTTATTTTGAGTATATTTCATTAATATTTAATATTTTTGGAATATTAAAATTATTTAATTTATTTAATTATAATATTTAATAATTAGTTAAAAATGATTTTAATATTTGAAAAATCATTTAAAATTATATTATGATATAAGAAAATATTTTAAGTTATTTTTAACGACTTTTAATATTTTGTGATAAATTTCATTAATAAATTAATATTAATGATAATTAAGTCATTTACTAAATGAATTAAATAAATTAATTAAAAATGATTTTAATATATTAAAAATCATTTTAAATAATAATAAGGTATTTAAAAATATTTTAAGTTATAAAATATAACTTTTAATATTTAAAGATAAATTTTGTTAATTAATTATTATTAATGATATTAAAGTTATTTAATAATTATATTAAATAATTAGGTTTAAAAATGATTTTATATTATAATAATCATTTTGAATGAAAATAAAGTGTTTAAAGATATTTTAAGTTATAAAATATAACTTTTAATATTTAAAGGATAATTTCATTAATAATTTAATATTAATAATTATTAATTTATTATTAATAATATTAAATTTATTTAATAATTATATTAAATAAATAGTTTTAAAATGGTTTTATTGATTTAAAAATCATTTAAAGAGGAAATAAATGAATTAAAAATATTTTTAAGTTATAATTAATGACTTTTAATATTTGGATAAATAATACATTAATACTTAAATATTAATGGTAATTATTTGAAAATGATTTTAAATGTTTAAAAATCATATAAGGGTAATATTAATACTTTAAAAATATTTTGAGTTATTATAAATAACTTTAATATTTTGGCAATAGTTTCATTAATAGTTTAATATTAATTAAATATTAATGATAATAGAATTATTTAATATTTCAATCATTTAATATTGATTTCAGTGTTTGAAAATTCATGATAAAGTATAATAATTATTTTAAAATTATTATAAGGTTATGAAAAATAATATGACTGAAGTTTAAAATATCTAATCGAATATTGAACTACAGATTAAAGTTTTAGACTGGATAATTACCAGATAAAGCCGTCGGTATATAGAAATATTTCAGAATTTGATCTAGACTTAGATAAATTGACTAGACATGTGTCTGTTTATGATCCAATGACTATTAAACATACGTGATAATGTGATTAGGTTATGTGCTGACTGCAATTAGCAGTACTATGTGTTATGATATATTATTCTAATTGAACGAATGATCTTATTACTGATAGGTCGCTGTATAAGAGATTAATCTAAGTTGCGTTATTGTAAGCAGCAGCTCAGGTAAGTATCCTACTTTTGCAATTACTTTATGCAATGGATATGAGTAAGAAAGTATCAGAATTATATTATTATTGTGCCAGATTATTAACTCTATTATTATTGATTATGTATCCAATCTTTGTATTCATAGAAGTTCTTACATTGTCCGATCATTGTATTATCAGATAATTCATATATTTATTCTGTTCATTAATTCAGTATATAGGGTTGAGATAAGTGTCCCCACTTGGATAACCATTGTATTTAATCATATGTTGATACATACTTATTGATTTCAAGTATGTATACGTTGACTTAAAAGTCGTCTAAGCTATTTGATTCAGCTAGACATAAAAATATTGTTGAACAAGATAGAATGTTATTGTATCCAACCAGATTGATTTGGTTCGGATTCTCGACTAAGTATGAACATCCCGAATATGGGAAAACTTTTGTGCACCTAAGGTGGATAGAGTAAACGATAATATCATTCTTGCATGTAGTATTGATCAATATAGGGCATAACGGGCTGATCACCCCCCCGTGCCTGTAAGTTATGATGGTTTACAGATGAATTTCTGTTTAACCTTTTTCGAAAATAGAAAATAATGTTCATAGTATGTTGACTGATCTCCAGTTATAGTCTGTACGTAGTTTCAAAAATTTCATATTGAAATGATATGTTGTTATTATTGGTTCAGCTAACTTCACAACTGTTGATTCGTTGTAGAAGTGTCTTTCAAAGAAAACATTTAATTCTTTCAGCTAATATATATTGTTGTTATTACTTGCTGGGCAATCAAATGCTTACCCATGCTTAAAATTAAATGTTTTCAATTAAGTATGATCAACCCGAAGGCTCAACCAAAAACAAGGGGAAAGGAAAGTTGTTTGAATGAGATTTATAATATGTTGTGTAATAGTTATAGTTTATTAAGACAATGATACTTATTATCTATGATGTAATGAATGTTTAAAGGTCTCGTACCTGGGATTTAGACTTTGATATATGTAAATTAAGTTTGATATTTATATTATTGTTATTATTATTAGTATTATTCAGCTTATAGAAATGGTATCGTGAAGCACCGAGTTCGGGTTTCAAGTACCCGGATTTGGGGGCGTCACAGGTTGGTATCAAAGCTTTAGGGTTAGAAACCTTAGGTGGGATCGACCTTAGGCTATATAACCTTAGGACAGGGGGAAACGTTGAAAATACAAATAACTCATATAGAGTTCAAAAGAAGATGAATTGAATAAATTCATCGGAAAACAAAATAAAAGATAACTCTTATAAAACTATTCTTTGTTGTGTGTATACTATTTACTAATCAAGATAAGTTGTGTGTAGATGTCAGGTGGAAAAGAATTAGGATACCCTCTGATCGTAAAGAATGAGCCGATATCAAAGCCAGAAGCTGAAATAGAGGCTCATAGTACAGACAAACTTGATGAGGTGGTGGTATTGGAAAATGTAGTACCAGATCCGAAAATGGTTGAACTGGTAGATAGTGATTCAGACACTAAAGTTGGAGCTGATCAAGCATCAACGGAAGTACATAATCTGAAGAACAAGGTTTCTTCTCTAGAAAAGCTGTGGGAAATAGAATAGCTACTAAATAACCAATTGCGAAAGGCGTTAATAGAAACTATGGAAGAACAAGATAAGCTTAAAATCCAAATTGATCAAATGGGAGCCGGAATTAACAAATCGTGTGCAGCTCCGAGCAAGAAAGGAAAAAGAAAGAGGAAAGACTGTGACTTAGGAAATAAGTAGGATTAGTAGTTGATTATGTGTGTTTGATAATGTAAGGGTGTAATGTAATATTCTCAAACTTTAGTATAAGTTATTACAGTAATTCCTGACTTTTGTGGTCACAAAGGGATTGCAGTATGTGTTATGTTATGAAAAGTACTTTGAATTGATGAATACGAATCAATGTTTCATTAATGGAATAAGTTTTGTATAAAATTTCGCGTTACATGTTAAACTTATACAATAATGTTTAGAATGTAAGTTAAATATATGATTTTACGTAATCAGATAATGCCGCCAAGATGACAAACACGAAATCAAAGGGCAGAAGAATCTGTCAACAACGCTGAGGGACAACAGCAAGACCCAATGACAAAACTTTGCAAACATGGTAGCTCAGGCTATGCAACAGGGAATACCAGCAGCAGGGAACCGACCAGACAATCGCTTGGCAAACTTCAAAGATTTCAAGGTAGTAGGACCACCGTAATCTGGGGAACAAATTGACCTATATAAGCCTGCATATGGGTTAACGAGATAGAAAAGGCATTCGTAGTTTCTAGGGTAGATGAGGGGCAAAAGACCTCTTTTTCCACTTATATGTTGAAAGGGGAGGCGAACTTTTGGTGGGAAGCAAATCAAGCAAGGGCAGGAGAGGGAGTAGTTACTTGGGCTAGGTTTAAGACTTTGTTTTTCAAAACTACCTCTCAACTAGCATGCAAAGCTAGGATGGAGGTAAAATTTCCGGAGTTAAAGCGGGGAATATGATCACATGAGAGTATGCCGCAAAGTTTAATGAGTTGGCTAGGTTCGCTCCGCATCAAGTAGATAAGGTGCTAGGAAGGCAAGAAGGTTCGAGCTGGGATTAAAACCCTGGCTCTACAACAAGGTGGCAATGTTGCAGATCAATACTTTTACAGCACTCATGGAAAAGGCTATCATAGCTGAGGAGGGGAGTGAGGCCATAAGCCTCTACAACAAGGAGAAGAGGAATAGAGGCAAGACTATAGGAGCTGTGAAGGTGGAAACTAATAGTGGGAATAGGGGTGAGAAAAGAAAGGGGAATTATTTTGGGAATGTTCAGGTGAAGCAGGAAGGTGTGAAGAAACAGACTGTGTAGTGTAAAAATTGCGGGAAGAATCACTCTGGCGAGTGTCTGAAGGGTAAGTTTGTATGTTACAAGTGCGGGCAGGAGGGCCATATCTCTCTCAACTGCCCGAACCCAAGGATGAACAGTGGGTGTTTTCTGTGTGGGTCGATAGAACATAAAGTGAGGGATTGTCCAAAGAGGAAAATGGAGGCAGGGAATGTAACCACGGGAAAAGGAAGCGGGACTATGGCTATCACAAGACCGACTTCAACCAACAAACCAACCGCACGAGTCTTCAATATGACGGTCCAGGATACTGTGGAAGCTGGGAATGGAACTCCAGGTATTATTCAAATAACTTGTATATTCTGATATATATGATTTTCCTTTATATAGCAAATTATTTTATAAATAAAATTTTGAGGGAGGAATTTGAGTTCTTTTAGAAATCAAGCTTCCGTTTAATCAAAAAGACAAGCTATATATGATTAGTTAAAGATCAGTTCGATCAAATATGATCGAGATCTATTTGCAATGATTGTGTATGTTATGTACCCTTATATTTTGAGTTTTAAAACGGTGATTCCGGGGACGGAATCCTTGAATGTAATAACCCGATATTTTACATAAAAATAAATAAGAAATTTTGCATATATTTTTAATTATTATTATTATTATTATTATTATTATTATTATTATTATTATTATTATTTTAATGATGAGAATATGTGTCAACTAATGTATGATAAATACAAATATATTTATTGCCTATAAATAATTTTAGAATTATTAATCACTACAAATTATATTCTTATAGTAATTAAATTTTTGTAAGCGTAAATATTTTTATTAATTATTTTCCATGAAATGATTTTATATTATTTAAATAATATATGAAATGATTATTAGAATTATAATAATAAATATTTTATTATATGAATGTGTTCGTAATATTTAAGTTAATTATTTTAGCTTAATTATTGATGTTGTATATGAAAGATAAATTAGATATGGAAACCAAACCCTAAATTTGGATTTTTATCAAGAGATGAGAATAATAATATAATATTAATTATACTTTAATTTTTCAGTGCTATAAATATGTACTGTAAATGTGTAGACTGATAATGGTGGGCCAAATATGGTAAATTATGTCATAACCCTCATATCGTGTTATTAAACCCTAATTGTTAAACTCGGTTATGAGTTCGAGACAGAGTAGTAATGGTGTTATATGAATTTTGTTGTGTATTATTAGATTTAATGTTAGTTAGAGAAAACCCTAATTAATATTTGAAAATACTAATTTAAATATTTGAAACCCTAATTTGCTAATTAGAAACCCCAATTACAAATTTTAGAAACCCTAATTATTATTTTAGCAAATTGAATTGTTAATTTGGGAACCCTAATGATAATTAAGGAACCCTAATTATTTAAACCCTAAATTCTATTAAAAACCTTATTTTTAATTTGTATGTTTTAATTAAAATTTTGCTACACTTAAATTTTTAATTGTTCAAACCCTAGTAATTATTTGGGAAACATTAAGATGTAAAATCTAGTGAATAAATACTAGATTCAAGCACCTTGGACAAGAATACCCTTGAGATTAAAATAAAATTACAATTTTGCCCTTTTGTCCCATTAGTTGAATTATTGCTAGCAAATCTTATCCAATCTTGTAGCCACCCTACCCTAGACCTACCTACAAGCTACATCACCAGCACATTATCAGCCACTAGCATACAAGTTCATTGCATACATGATTTGCATAATTTAAGAGAGAGAAAGTGATCATTTTTAGCCTAATTTGTTCACAAATACCTAGCCATTCTCTCCCAAGCTCAAACCCACAAATTTCCCTTGTTAGATCAGTCCATGATCAAGGCCCACGATTACCAGTAGCAGATCAGAAGAACAAAATCAGAATCAAAGCTTAGAAAAGGTACAAAAACCCTAGCCTAAAATCTGTCCAAAAATTATGTGTTAGATGTTAATTTTGAATGTTAGAATATGTTGGTTGTAGTCCATTTTGATGATCTGGGTTGGTAGTTTACAGATCAATAACATCTAAGTCTTCAAATTGATGAATCTTCAAAATCTGGGAAAAAGTTTTCTTGAGGTCTGACAACGAATGTCAGACCATATAAATCCTTCCTCGATTATGGTTTTTGTTGTTTTTAAGATTTTATTGGTATCTTCTAATGTGGTCATTAGTCTGCAACAAGAATCAGGGCCATTTGATGTCTAGAATAAAAGTTATTAACGGTCAAATACCGTTGACCCAAGATTGATCGGACTATTTCGGGCAACCTGTAAATCGGATAAGAGCATCCGCGAGTTATTTAAGGCTCTACTATATCATCGCTTTTTTGATGTTTTGAGTTTGTTGTTGAACCCATACTGTAGTGTGTCATGTAACCTGTTGATCTATGCTTTTAGTACAGCTAGATATCATGTAGGTTAGATTCTGTGACCGGTCAAACCAACACAGTTGATCACGGTTCATGTTTTCTGGGTAACCCAGAAAACGTTTGAACGTGTCCCCTGGCCTGCTTTGACTGGGTTATATCTTCTTGATCTGTAGATGTTTTGTGGATATTTTGTGTTACATCTCTTCATTTACATACTGGCTACATACTACAGCTTATAGATCACAAACATATTGCAAGGATTACAAGTTGTTGAAGCTCAAAGTAGGCCAGTCGTACTGTTCTTCATTTCTGGGCAACCTAGAAATGAAGAACAGCTATGACAGCCACTTTAAGGGCTCAGATCTCGTTGTGTATGCAAGTTATGATGGTTTTTATTGTTGGATGGTGTTGTCTTGTATTTGTACTACATGATCTGAGAAACAACAGACCCAGAAACACAATACACACTAAATTAAGCTTGGTCAAACAAGGAACCTTGAAACTGCCTTATGAATGCTCAAGAACATGAAGAACACCTATAGCGACAGTTTTGTCACTATAGGTGATCTTTAGCGACAGACAATACATTTTAATTAAATTATTTTCCAGAAATTAATTAATTTAATTAAATAAATAGAAAAAAATAGTTTTTAATTATTAAAAATGCCAAATAAATTATTAAAAATTATTTTAAATTCCAAAAATTAGTTTTTATTTATTTTGAGTATATTTCATAAATATTTAATATTTTTGGAATATTAAAAGTATTTAATTTATTTAATTATAATATTAAATAATTAGTTAAAAATGATTTTAATATTTGAAAAATCATTTAAAATTATATTATGATATAAGAAAATATTTTAAGTTATTTTTAATGACTTTTAATATTTTGTGATAAATTTCATTAATAAATTAATATTAATGATAATTGTGTTATTTACTAAATTAATTAAATAAATTAATTAAAAATGATTTTATTATATTAAAATTATTTTAAATAATAATAAGGTATTTAAAAATATTTGAAGGTATAAAATATTACTTTTAATATTTAAAGATAAATTTTGTTAATTAATTATTATTAATGATATTAAAGTTATTTAATAATTATATTAAATAATTTTGTTTAAAAATGATTTTTATATTATAATAATCATTTTGAATGAAAATAAAGTGTTTAAAGATATTTTAAGTTATAAAATATAACTTTTAATATTTAAAGGATAATTTCATAAATAATTTAATATTAATAATTATTAATTTATTATTAATAATATTAAATTTATTTAATAATTTTATTAAATAAATACTTTTAAAATGGTTTTATTGATTTAAAAATCATTTAAAGAGGAAATAAATGAATTAAAAATATTTTTAAGTTATAATTAATGACTTTTAATATTTGGATAAATAGTACATCAATACTTAAATATTAATGGTAATTATTTAAAAATGATTTTAAATGTTTAAAAATCATTTAACAGTACTATGTGTTACGATATATTATTCTAATTGAACGAATGATCTTATTACTGATAGGTCGCTGTATAAAAGATTAATCTAAGTTGTGTTATTGTAAGCAGCAGCTCAGGCAAGTATCCTACTTTTGCATTTACTTTATGCAATGGATATGAGTAAGAAAGTTTCAGAATTATATTATTATTGTGCCAGATTATTAACTCTATTATTATTGATTATGTATCCAATCTTTGTTTTCATACAAGTTCTTACATTGTCCGATCATTGTATTATTGTATAATTCATATATTTATTCTGTTTGTTAATTCGTATATAGGGTTAGACAAGTGTCCCCACTTGGATAACCATCAGATTAATCATATATTGATACATACTTATTGATTTCAAGTATGTATACGTTGACTTAAAAGCCGTCTAAGCTATTTGATTCAGCTAGACATAAAAATATTGTTGAGCAAGATAGAACGTTATTGTATCCAACCAGATTGTTTTGGTTCAGATTCCCGACTAAGAATGAACATCCCGAATATGGGAAAACTTTTGTGCACCTAAGGTGGATAGAGTAAACGATAATATTGTTCTTGCATGTAGTATTGATCAATACAGGGCATAACGGGCTGATCACCCCCCGTGCCTGTAAGTTATGACGGTTTACAGATGAATTTCTGATTAACCTTTTCGAAAATAGAAAATAATGTTCATAGTATGTTAACTGATCTCCAGTTATAGTCTGTACGTAGTTTCAAAAAATTCATATTGAAATGATATGTTGTTATTATTGGTTCAGCTTACTTCACAACTGTTGATTCGTTGTAAAAGTGTCTTTCAAAGAAAACATTTAATTCTTTCAGCTAATATATATTGTTGTTATCACTTGCTAGGCAATCAAATGCTCACCCTTGCTTAAAATTAAATTTTTTCAGTTAAGTTTGATCAACCCGAAGGCTCAACCAAGAACAAGGGGAAAGGAAAGCTGTTCGAATGAGATTTATAATATATTGTGTAATAATTGTAGTTTATTAAGACAATGATACTTATTATCTATGATGTAATGAATGTTTAAAGGTCTCGTACCTGGGATGTAGACTTTGATATATAAATTAAGTTTGATATTTATATTATTGTTATTATTATTAGTATTATTCAGCTTATAGAAATGGTATCGTGAAGCACCGAGTTCGGGTTTCAAGTACCCGGATTTGGGGGCTTCACAAAACTCATCAGGACAAGATTGGTGGCAGCCCAAGATAGACAAAAAAAGTATGCCGATCAACACAGGCAGAATCGCGAATTTGAAGTAGGAACTTTTGTCTTCCTAAAAGTTTCTCCATGGAAGGGGAAAATTCGTTTTGGCAAGAAAAGAAACCTCAGCTCAAGATTTATTGGACCTTTCGAGATACTACGAAGAGTGGGGGAAGTGGCTTATATGGTAGCTCTACCTCCAGATTGGAAAACATTCATAATATTTTTCACATTTCGGTGTTACGACCGTATAAACCCGATTAAAAGCATGTGATCAAGTACGAACCATTGCAATTCGATAAAGATTTGTCTTATGAAGAGATTCCTATCCAGATAATCGACAGGAAAGAACAAGTGCTCAGAAATAAAGTGATACCTTCTGTGAAGGTGATATGGAGAAATCACAATGTCGAAGAGGCAACATGGGAACTCGAAGCTGAAATGATGTAGAATTACCCTGAGTTATTTGTTTAATCCGTGTCTTCGATTCTGGGGACAGAATCTTTGTAAGAAGGGAAGAATGTGATGATTTTATTGTTTGAATTGTGATTCTGAGGACAGAATCCTTGTAAGGAGGGAATGATGTAACATTCCAGAATTTTAATTATAATATTAAATATTTATTGAATTATATAAATATTTATTTGATGTGTTTATTGTTGAAAATGATAAAATAAATATTTAATAGATATGTTTATCGTTGAATAAATATTTGTTTAATTGATTTTATTTTATTTGGTTAATTTTTTTTGCTAAATAAATAATTAATGAGTTAAGGAAATTATTATTATATTGATATTTCAATTTGATGGTTAATTATTTGTAGTGAGTTATGTGATTAAATGATTTATTTAATTAATTGTTATTTAAATTAATTAAATTAAATATGAAAGCTTGATTAAATAAAGTGTGACAAATAACTATAGTATAAGGAGTTATTAAAATAAATTAAAGTAGTTTAATTTAGTTTTACCCAAACAATGCTAAGGATATAAACTCTTTAATTTTAAATGATTTGACAAACAAAACCCTATTACTTTTGGATTTCCTTTTTAATTTTAAATTATATAAATAAAATAAAATAAATAAAATATAAAATAATTTTATAACATATACGTTATATTTTATTTGTTACTGATATTATAATAAGTATACGTATTATTATGTTTATCAGTTGAGTTTTACGCATTATAGCTATCAGGTTAATTTCTTTTTACGTATTTTAGTTGCTGAGAAAAGAGAGAAGAACATTTAGAGAGAATTGAGAGGAAAACTGAGGATTTCATAGTGATTATCAGTGGTGCTAGTAAGGATTGCAAGCAAATTGAAGGTATGTTTACATAACCTTTATATATATATATATATATATATATATATATATATATATATGAGTTTTACGACATTAATTTTTATACTCTGTGAAATTTTATATGTTTGGAATTGTTGCTATAAAATTCAATTATGATGATTATACTATTGGGTACTTATAGTTGTATGTGTTAATCATGATTGGAGTTGGGTTTAAGCAAGAATGGTATGCTAATTTCGATTAACAGTAGGAAAAATTAACGACAGTGTATGTTTTATGCATATTTTCTCATATGGCTTATATATGTACCAAAAAAATGAATAAAAGCAAAAAAAATATCAAAAAATGGGACTCTTTTTGTGGGACATAGTGTAACATTAATAATAAATAAATTATGTATGTTTACATATCAACATATTAAATCATAAATATTAATAATTAGTATATGTACATACTAACTTGTCAAAAAATAATACTAACTATTACTAAGTAACAAAAAGGCGATGATAATGTAGAGCAGGAGTAGGAGAATGATTCATAAATAACTATTTAACTTCTTTTATTGTGTTTGTATACTTTTTAGTGTTGTAAAAACTTATTATTCAATTATTCGACAATATAGTATTGGACAAGTTTGCGAGATGCCTTTATTATCATTTGGACTATACTATGTATAATAGATAGTGTTTTATGTTTTTATATATTTGATCCATATTGTTGCTGAAATTATTTAGAATTTTTTCATAATTTTTTTAGAACTTTTTGAAGTTCCTAACTAGTAACAGTGCGTATCTCCCTATACCAAAACTGATACCTAGTAAAAAGAAAAAACTTCTGAAACCTAAGCCGCTACCACGAATGATGGTCAATATTGATGGAGGTTTTGTTCCACAATAATTCTCCCAAGCTAGTATATAAGGATTATAGACCATTTTTTCTATTGCCATGTGGATTTTGATCAAGTTTTATAATATAGTAATAAAATATAAGTGTTGGGGGGACTGTTAATGTAGTTTTTCAACCAGCTGGGTTGTTTCTGTTTTCATTGCATTATGTTTTTATATGCTTTTGATATCATCCATTTTTTCTTGAACTTCACTTGGGTATGTGAATAATTGTCCCAGTTACATTAGTATGCAAGAGTAAATCTCTTTTCATCCTTGTGCTCCTTTCATGTGGTGCTTAGTTGGTAGTTCTCATTTAATCATTTATACATATTGATTGTTTGATCTTATTTCATTCTTTTGCATAGAGATACAATCATTGAGATTTTCTATGAGAAGCACTTGTGTCAACTAATTGATGTGATAACATCATCATGCTCTTAGAGTGGTCCAGCTCATAAATCTGTTGGCTCTAGAAGTCTGGAGAATCAAACTTGAGTGAAACCTAAAATACCTCTAAACATATGTGATCTCATATGCTTTTGCGTTTTGCACCATCCATATAGAATAAAGTAATCATCTTGTTGCTTGCACGTTCATCTATTTTTGATCAGCTGCATTAAAATTATAATTGATTAAATGTGCATTTCAATTTTTGTTTGTAGGTGCGACTTTCTTCTTAATAATGTAATAGATAAAGTTTTATTTATAACTCGAAGAACGGAAAATTACCTTGTAGTAGCTGTTGTTTGGTTTGTCTGAACTGTCATCTCACGCAAGGTAAGTTAATTAATTTGTTTTTGGTGAGAGATATTCATTTGCTGATCTGAGTGACTATATATCTGCAGAACATGTGAGTACTTGTTGGGCAAATATAGGCAAACATGGTTAATGACATAATTAGATATGAAATATTTTGGTATTTAGTGGTAACTTGTTTGACTTAGTACTCTATTTGAAATTCTTAGCATTTGTCTTTATCCGTTATTAGTGGATTACTTGTGAGTCGTGTCCAAGTTCTGTAACAAGGTCTGACACTACTTTATGGGTTGTCTTTTGTAATATAATAGTTGGGTCACATGGTGTTTTGGATTAAAGATGGTGATGTGACATTTTAAATTTAATGGTGCTTGGTGGTTATACATAGCCATCCAAGAGCAAAAAGTAAAAATGAGAAGTGAATATAGAAGTTCAGATTACATTATATAACATCGACCTGAACTAGTAAAACCATTGTACACTATATTGAGTTGCATCTTCAGAATAAATGCAAGATACTACTCCTTCAGTCCCATTTAGTTGTACCCCCTTTCAATGTTTATGAATATTAAGATGTGCCTGTAATCACATTTATACATTAAATTTCAAACATCATTATTATTTTTTATATACATGGTATATTTTCAAGTTTATTAAATATAATAACGAATGTACATTGTTATAATGTAAAGGATATATATGATTTTATTTCTATTACTTTTATTAGAAATGAATTATTTGTTGTTCTAGCATCTTTACTTTCCAACTGAATGTCCCGAAGACACCACCATTATTTCTTTTACTGATGGGTTTCTGACATGGACCATTTTAATTTTTGAGTTGTGTGGAAAGTTTCCTTTTTCCCCGTTTTAGCAATCATACTTGGCTTGTGTTTCATGAGTTGCTATTTAGTATTACATGTGGTTAGTTCTAGTATTACATGTGTTTCATATTCCAGCCATTGCCCATTGCAGCCTAATATCTTTAGTTCTAGTAAAATACTTTTCTCCTTTCAACTATGTTAAGACTTCCATCTTCTGATTTGCCAAGAATAACTTTTATAACTTGGTATAATAGTCTAAATTTATTTTTAAGAAAACTATTAGCTGATTAAGGCAAACATAAAATGAATTTTTTTTTGTTGGTATCACTCCTTCTGTTCCAATTACAAATTTTTGACTTTTTGATGTCTGTTTGCAAAATCCTATAATTTAAAACTGGTACAAGTTTATTTGATTTTAGTGCAAACTGAAAACAACTATAGTTGTTGTAAATTAACTAGAAAATACTATTACTAATTACCATATTTGTTGCTTTTAAAACATAAATGAATTCATATCAATTTATAAGATTTGAGAACTTAGCTTCAAAAAGTCAAAATGTATATGTAATTTTGGAATAGTGGAACGGAGGGGTATATGATTCATAATGTTGGTTAGTTGGTGCAATAAACTTTTTCTTACGAGTAGTGACTTCTTCAACTTTATACCCTGGTGCTTTGTTTAAACATGGCTGTATAGCAATTTCTTTCTACCAGGTAGGGTGAAAACACGTGGTTGTTTAGGGGTGTGAAATACAACTACCTAAGGCATTTATTATGAGAAGCAGCTTATAATATTTTTATGATTAATAGCATGCTTCATATGTGCTAAACTTACACACACACACACACACATATATCTGAATATTACATATTATATGCGTACATATTTAGATAGTTTTCTATTGTCCAATAATTGTTTTGTGTTCTGTCCAAGCAATTCATAGAAGCCTACCCCACTGTATCGCATTATAAACCAACTAGAGTAACAACTCAAAAGATAAGTTAATAAGTAACATTGCTTCACAGACTATAAGCTTCTAGAGTAATCTGGCTTTTTCAAAGCGTTACAACTCATAAGATCTGTTGGTTTCCCAATCTATAGTCAAATGTGATGGCATAATTATTATATTGTATAACAAAAATCATCTTTGTATCCCTTTTTCTTAAACATGTGGCAGAATATAGGAACTATTAAATGGCGACGTTCAAGAATTTTAAAGAGGAGTTGTCCCAATGTCTGTTGCATCAATTCATGTTAGTTCCTGCACATTTGTTGATTGAATAATGTAATGCTGGAACTTTTGATGTCTTAAGCTTTCCGTTTTCTATCTATTAAAGTTACTCGGTTGTCTTCTTGTTTCACTGTTTAACACTTTAACCTCATTTACAACATTGTGCATGTCAACCTAAAACACATGTCTGCACTAGCCTTTTGATGCACTATTTAGTTTTATGGTTGTTAAATCATGGTTGGTGATAGAATTAAAACTTGAGATTTCATGTAATTTGAATTTTATATTTAAAACTGACATCTATCTAATCTTTCTACTTTCATCATGCAATTTTTTGCAGCTTGTAGCTAGTGGACTTCAGGTTTGGGAACAATTTGACTACTTTTTGAGACATGAGAAGGTTTTTTTTGGGAGACGAATTTAGAGAAGGTTTTGTGCTTTTTTTCTGCTTGTAACTGTTCCTTGCGAAGATAGGTTTCTAATAACTCAGAAAATGTCTGATGAGTTGCAAAAGTATTCTAGTACCCATTCATCACAATAGCTGGTGAAGCTAGTGAGGTCAATGGTTCATGCTTACTGTTTATGGGCTGCATGCTAACATATAATTCAAGAACAGAACAATTTGGTAGTCAATAAAAAGGGTATTACCTTCTTCTATGTCCCTTGATTAGTAAGAAAATAACACAACATTGTTGTCTTTGTGTATTGATTTTGGCACTAAGTGCCTCTGGTGACCTATTTGCTTCATTTTCCTGACTTCCTATTATTTTTAAATATGTGCAGGAAGACTGCTTCTACGACCTGCCTTACAATACTGGTTATCAAATTTTCGTGCTACGTTTACGGAAGACAAGGGACAAAATTATGAAGTTTACTCTCTCTCTATATGTAGATATATACTTTGATTGAAGAAATGGGGTAGCTTTAGCTGGTTAATTTTAAAGATAATGAATGATTATGTAGTGGATGATTTTATTAAGTTAATAATATTTTTTTTTTTTTGCCATTATTTGCTATGGGGACATTGAGCCAACCAGGTACACAAAAATAATGTCAAATTTTGATTTGGCAACAATATAATTTGTTACCAAAGCATTGAACAAGTTTTAATATAGCAACAATTTTTTTATACATTTAGCAATAAATTTTCATTGCTAATGACATTAAAAATATAATATTTGGCAATGAAAAATTAACCTAATAACAACGAAGATGATATTGTTGCTAATACTAAAATAAAAGGCAACATTTTTTATCGTTGCAAATCATATCAACTTTCGTTGTACATATAAAGAAATGGCAACATATAATGTCGTTGCTAATCGACGACTTTCGTTGCTATTGAAAAATAACCAACAACAAACATTTTCGTTGCTGATTCAGCATAATGTCGTTGCCAAATAATATAATCGAAGAACGAAAAATCGTTGCTAAAAAGTTTACATTCATGAACGAAAGCAAGCTTAGGCAACAATTTTCATAATTTATTTACAATGAAAAAATGTCGTTGCAAAATGGTATCAATTGCAACAAAAATGCATGGTTGTTGCAAAAAAAGAGTTCATTTCATTGCCAATTAGCGAGCTTTTTGCAACGAAATGGGGTTTTTAGCAACAAAATTTTAATTATTCTCACAATACATATTTTGTTGCTAAAGGATCGATGTCTCTCTACAAAAGCCAAATTTCATTGCAAAATGTATTAGTTTTGGCAATTTAAAAATACGTTCATTCATGAACAATTAGCCTATCATAAGTAACGAAAAGATTCAACGATAGTAAATTCATTGCCAAAACCCTTTAGCAACGAAATTTGGAACCTTTAGCAACGAAAATCGGTTGTTGCTGAAGCCCATTTTTTTGTAGTGGATGTTGAATCTTTTTCTGAGGTTATAGATAACTCTTTCTTGTCCTCTATTGTCTTTTTGTCCTAGCATGCATGCCATGACATTGTCATTTGTGACAACCCTAGAATTTGGATATTTATTAAAATCTTAAAATATTGAATTAAGGTTAAATAATAAACCTAGACATAAAATAAGTGAATGGGTTCGATATTTTCAGGAAGGAATTTTATGAATTTAAAATTTTTTGTGGTGAATTATTCAAGATTAAGGGTATAAGTGTATATGTTATGTGTTTATGGTTGTATGTGTACAATAGGTGGTTAAGGGTCAAGGGTTGACCAGATAGCCTATATAAGTGGCAAACCCTATTATTATATTAAGAACGTCAACGTTCAGTTAGAAAAATCTTATAACTTATAAGAAACCCTAAAACCGGTTCTGGAAAACCCTAATGTCACTTTCGGGAATCTGAAACCCTAATTCGAAAGTTGAAAACCCTAATTTGGGAATTCAAATGTTAGTATAAGGTTTAAACGTTATTAATGATAACCTAATTAGGGATAATCCTAATTGATTTAGAAAACCTTAATTTCTGGATTAGAAACCCTAATTTATAATTAGGAAAAAATTAATTGTTAATTTAATAATTTTAATGTTAATTAGGTTAATTAGGAAACATTAATCCTAATTTTCAAGTTATAAGTAATTAGAAAACCCTGATCTAATTAGGAAACCTAATTTCTAAATTAGAAAGATTATTTTTTTCTATTTAAAACCCTAATTCTTGGGTTATAAACCCTAATGTACAATTATGACCCTACTTGCTAAATTAGCAATTTTAATTAAGAAATATTAATCCTAATTAGCAAGCTTGGATTATGATTAGGAAATTTTAATATAATTATAGAATCCTAATAATAATTTAGAAATATTAATTTTCTATTTTGCAAACCTAATTTGGAAATCCTAGAATTTATTTTTTTAAACCTTAAGGGTTAAACCGTAAACCCTAAGGGTTAGGGCAAATGACTTGTATGCCATTAAATTTGTGTGCAAAATGACCTTAATACCCTTATTGCATTATTTAACATAACTTGTAGATCTTGCCCTAAAATGAGTTGGTGAACCACCCTAGCTCTAGCATTTGACTTTTATATCCAGCAATCAGTCATCAAATGCCAACCAATTCATTAAATCGAAGCTTATAAGTTAAAAAGTAAGAAAATTACTTTACTTTACTTCTCATATTTTCCAAGACCACTCTCTCTCTAACTTTTCAAAATGGAGAGTGAAAGGGAGTGTAAAGTCAAGACTATTTCAGTTCATAGCTTTCCAAGAACAGAATCCATGATCTGAAATCAAAATCCAAGCTAGAAAGGTATAAAAACCCTAAACCTAGAAATCTTATGATCGGATGTTATATGTTGTAATTTTTTGGTTAGATGTGTTATATAGGGTATATTTTAATGATCTGGGTTGTTGGATCATGGATCCAAATCATTTAGATGCACGATTTTGAAAATTTTTGAAATCTGGAAAATGTTAAAAAAGTGGCCTGACAACCATATGTCAGAGGCCCTAGATCCTTCTACGTTTTTGATATTTGTTATTTTATGTTAAAAATGTGTTCTATGTCATGTGGACTATGATCTAAAACTAGAAACATGGCCATATCATGAATAGATTGAGAGATATGAAAGCGATCAACCGTCGACCGGTTACTTGAATGGGTTTACAAGCAACCCAAAGAACCCAAAGAACCCAGTCTGATCCGATGCGATGTGTTTTTGCAGGCTTTGATCTTGCTTGTGTTTTACGTTTTAGATAATTTTGTTGTTTTGATCTTGTAGACTGGTATAAGGACTACGTATCCAAGCCTCTAGATTACCCAGATCCATAACATAATCAGAGATAGGAGTAGTCAAACAAGCGTTGACCGACTAGCGGGAAGAAGATTCTGGAAAACCCAGAATCTTCAAGAACAAATTTTTTGTCAATGTTTGACCGACCTTGATCTCTTATATGTGTTGATGTTAGACTGATTTTATGTTATAGGATCGTTCTTTGACATGTTTACTACAAGCATGAACCTTTAGAACATAATTTTCAAGCCTAGACTGCAAACTAAAAGGATCTGATTATAGCACCCTCGGTTGTTCTTCATTTTCTAGAAAACTCAAAAATGAAGAACAGCGTTGTCAGATATTTTGGAGGCTTGAATCTCTCAATTGTGTTATGTTCTGACAATGCAAATTGTTTTGTGGTTGTGGTATTACATTTGTACTACAATCCTAACACCATTAGATTCCCATAAATCAACAAGAACACTGATTTATTGTTGGTCAAAGGAGGCACCCGGTAGACTGACATGGATTTCTGGGTTTGGCCAAGAACAGCTCAAGAACAACTATATCGACAGTTTCGTCGCTATAGTGCCCTTTAGCGACAGTTTAATTAGAAAAATAATTATTTTATTTATTAAATAGAAAAAAATGGTTTTTGATTATTAAAAATATAAAATAAATTCCTAAAAATTATTTTAAAGTCTGAAAATTAGTTTTTAATTATTCTGAATATATTTCATAAATATTTAATATTTTG
Organism: Panax quinquefolius; assembly: GCA_020205615.1. Classification (NCBI taxonomy): domain Eukaryota; kingdom Viridiplantae; phylum Streptophyta; class Magnoliopsida; order Apiales; family Araliaceae; genus Panax; species Panax quinquefolius. The sequence continues at coordinate 83,827,112 of CM035166.1, forward strand.
GAATAATAATGATATTTAATTTATTTAATTAAAATATTAAATAAATTATTTTAAAATGATTTTAATACATGAAAAATAATGAAAAATTATATTATGGTATAAGAAAATATTTTAAGTTAATTTTAGTGACTTTTAATATTTTGTGAATAATTTCACTAATAAATTAATATTAATGGAAATTAATTTATTTACTAAATGTATTAAATAAATTATGGAAAAAATAGATTAATGATTTATAAATCATATAAAAATGATTTAAGTGTTATAAAAATATTTTAAGTTATAAAATATAACCTTTGATATTTTGTCATGAAAAATATTAATATTTTAATATTAAAATCAATTATCGGATAAAGAATTTAATTGTTTAAAAATCATATAAAATATGATTTTAAGGTATTAAAAATACTTTGATATATTATAATATTATGACATGTATTTCATTAATATTTATTTAATTAAATATTAATGATAATAGAATTAAGTTGTATTTAATTCATATAAATACGATATTAATGATTTAAAAATCATGATAAATGATAATAATTATCTGAAAATTAGTATGGGCTTATGAAAATTATTTTTGACTGCTAATAAACTATCTATGATATTTTGTGAACCAGTTTAGTCCGAGCCTTAGTAATATTAGGCTCGAGCATTGTCCGACTAGACCGTCGAGATGTCAAAATTATACCGAATTCAATTCAGACTGAAATAGTTTGACTTGATACTAGGTTTTATGTGTGTTATATGTGATAATGTGTTTAGGTTATTTTTAATACTGTGATGATATTATTCTAACTTAGAAATAAATATTATTAATATTAGGTTTTCAGACAAAGCTTATTAAATTGTAGCGGTAATCAACGGTTCAGGCAAATTTTTCTTAACTCGACCTCGAGTTATATTATTCAATTATACTTGTGGTTAATCATTTTTGATTGGCATGTCTAAGAATTATTAAATTGTACTCGGTGTATATTGCATGTATTCATCAGGTATGAAAGGTTGATCACCTTCATTACCATTTGGTCCAGATATATATATGTTCATGTTTCATGTTTGTTCAGCTGTATACAATTTGTTCATGCTAGTGCACAATTATATTTTAGAACTGTAGCTAGCTTTTGTTCAATTCTTTCTATCATGATATATCTTTAATTTATGGAACTTAAACTTGTTGGGAAAACTTATTGCTCACCCTTTCTATATCATGATTTAACATTGCAGATTAAGATGAATACGTCGAATACAGGAAAGGATAAGGCCAAGTCCAGCTAGGGATAATATGTGCAGCTAGAAATGTAATAGTATAGTATGATAATAATGTTATATGTTAGACTGGTTATGAATTGTGTATAAGTTAAGGTTACTCGACCTTGGGGAATAGTGTGTAAAGTTTATTGTATAAATAATTTATGTTTATATCTTTCGCAGTAGTTATAGAATCACTACTAGAAATTCGACATATAACGACGAGCTATAGCAACGATCAGCACGGAACCCTCGCTATAGGGTATATATAGCGACTATCATGGTCTAGCCGTCGGTATAGATGTTTTTTTAAGAAAAAACCCTCCCATTTTCCCCCAAATTATTTCAGTCGTCTCCCTCCTCTCTAACAGCTATTCTCCTCTTCTCTTCAAGTTATTCTCTTCTTCTCGTCCTCGATCTGCCGTTAATATTCCCCTGCTTCATCCTTCTTCATCTCTTTATATATTCATTGTCTCAGAGTTGGAACCGATGCAATCGCCCGTAATAAGGTTTTTTTCCTGCTTCTTTTCCCTTTATTTGTTCATGATTATTGATTGAATACCCACCTCTTATTTGTTGGAAATTTCTATAATAAATAGGTGATGGTAGCCGCAGCTATATCTGTTGCAATTGGGCAAATCTCCAAGCCTTTTACTTCCGTTCTTTTATGTAAAAACAAATTTAAAATTAATATTGATTCTATTTTTCGGGCTGGAGGTTTCCATTCTGTTCATTCATCTGTAAGTACTTAATGTTGTTGTTGTTGTGTTTTTTTTTTGTTGGGCTAGTTTTTTTTTTTGTAGTTTGTAATGGTTGATTTTATCCTACTAACTTCAATATATATATTTTTAATGGATTTTTGGGCAAGCAGTTGTGGCCACTGCAACTTCCCTTGGCCTTCAAAGGTAAATGTTTAGTACCTTAAAGAATAGGTTTGGAAATTACATTAATTGTTTGGCGGGATAGTGTTTTTTTAGGGTTTAAAAAGGAAATTTTCAAGTTTATCTACTTATTCCACAGGGGGTTTTCGGATGCAATTTTTGGGTTAGCAATTGTTTATGCTGGCATTATCATGTATGATGCCCAGGTTTGCATACGAATTTTCTTATCATCTTATAAGTTTGTCTGCTAATTCAAAAGTAAAATGCTGACAGCGCGCATTGTCTTTCATTGTGGATATCAATACTTCAAAATTAATTCCCCATGAAAAATGATGTTTATATGTAATACCCTTTTAATACATAATATTTACAGTAAAGAGTTGTGCTATTGTGGTATGTAAGACAAGGCAAACTGGAATATATTTGAGTTTGCTAATATATCGATCCAGTTGGTTAGCTGATAAACACTTGTTATCTACAGAAAAAGTCAAGATATTTCAGTTTAGGTCATCAATTACATTGCCATGATTGATCAGACGACTTTAGACCATCGATTTATCAAAAAGGAGTTTAGTTTGACTCCAAGAATCGGTTGGAAAATTGACCCCTTTGGGCACTCTGCAGTGCAGGCTTACTTGTTGGGAGCAGAAGTAGGTGCTTCTTGTATTGAGCTTAGCTTCGAGTGGAACATTTAATTTACTTCCACTTTCAGATAATCAGTGTGAAATTCTATTCATTGGAAAGACTAATAATGTTAGACACATAGATTAAAAGCTAGATGTCTAGAAAATGCTTTTAACGAAGTTTTCCTCAAATGTTTACCAAGGGCAGTATTATTACTATCTTATATATTCTAGACCAAGTCTTTAGATGGATGGAGTTTCTCATATATTCCAACTATTATATTGTAATGTTGTAATGTGAATGATTTTAAATGATATTTTTAATATTTTTTATGTTTTATTTTATATTGTATTTGTGTTTGTTGAATAAATGTGCATTATTAATTAATTTTTTTGTTGAAATCTAAAACGTCTCTATAGGCCTAACGACCGTCGCTATAGAGTTTACCGACGGTCGGTGACCGTCGCTAAAGTCTATAGCGATGGTCTTTATGTCTATAGCGACAGTCGGCGACCGTCGCTATAGGTCAATTTTCTAGTATTGAATGATTGTACTAGATCCGTGGTGATTTAGGACCCAGATTTGGGGCTCTCACAGTTGATATCAAAGATGTTGGTTATAAACCTAGGGTAATGATACCTTAGACTAATAATCGCCGTGATTAGGATAAGTACTAACTCAAATCGAGTTAGTGTGTCGGTAAGATTCAAAGACGAATCTTGGAGGGTTATAAAGATACGGAGTTCCCTAACTCTGATAATAAAGTTGAACAGTAATGGTGAATAGATAGAGTCTATAAGACTAAAAGTTAAGAGATAGGAGATCGTAAAACAAAACGATCAAGACATAGAAATGAATCATAATTTATACGTTGAGATCACCCCGTGATTTGATAAAGTGATAACAAGGAAAAGAATCAATCTAATGATTAAAAAGTTTACAGCAAGACTGGTGTGTGTCAGTTGTACTATGAATTGGTACAGATTCAGGAAAGGATTATGAATACGGATTAAATGAAATTCGTATTTAGAAGGGAGTAGGATAATTATTGAAATGTCTGTGTCGCGCTATTTGCTATATGCATGTTTAGAGGGTGATTCCTTTCTCATGTGTATATCAGATAGATAGGGTATAGATAGAGAATATTAGGTTAAGTACGAGTTCTTAAAACTCATACTTATGGTACATTCGTGACTCATGATTATATGAAATGTTTATGAACCCCTCAACGAATGGACGCCAAAGGTCTGACTAGGACAAGTTCGTAAACCCATATGATTGTGGAAAGTTCCTGAACTCATGAGTGTGGTTCGGCGAACTGGGTAGAACAATGTGTAAAAGGAATACTGAGGATAATAGGAATAGAAAGATATCATTAGTGGAGACACAAGTTTTCCAAATCTTCTAGCTATGTTAGACTCGAAATTTTGACTTCAAGCCAAAAACGCAGTATGTGCTTTTTGAAATGAATTTTTATTCTCAACTCCGGGTGACCATTGTGTAAGACCCCGAATTTTATGAAATAAAAGTATTCAATTTTTCTTATAATTACTATTCAGTAAATGGTTAAATTGATAAAAGTTAAAGTTAAGGGTGATATATGAATTTTTTTCAAAATACACAAGTGGTTATAAAATATTCATTGTTGTCGGGGAATATTCGTTTGGTCGTGGAATATTCTTTTCTGCTAGGGAATATTCGTATTTAATACGGCCAGCGCTGACCATTTTGGGCCCCATAATGTAATAATAACATCGGATGAAGAAAACGACAAAATTAAGTTTTTATAAATAATTGGCAGTAATCGTCAAGTTCTCAATTAACAATTGTTGGAATACCCTACTGGTAAAGTAAAGTAATACGTGTTGTTGCACAAGAAGAGCACACCAGTATTGCGACAAGATTTTTTTTTCAATTATTGATTCTTACGTGAGAAGGCACTACTCGATAATTGTTACGATAATTCTTGCTCAATATTTTATTTTATTGATTCAATAATTCTTTGTGTTGATATTTTATTATTGTTGTTCAATAATTATCAACGCACAAAGATTTCCCATTATCGGATCAATAATTCATATTATTTGAATAATATTATTAGATAGCATTATTGGCAATGTCTAGAAAGTTACATCGAGGAGAGGTTTGGTCACCTAATTGCGCTACCATGAAGAGAAATTCTTATTGGAAAGCCCCTCTTTCTGAACCGCTATAAGTCATTCATTATTGTGATTCAGTAATATTATTTGTGAATAATTAGTTATTGATTTATATGATAAGAAAATATTTATTTGATGTGGATATAAATGATGGATTTATTTATGTATATATAAGTGAAGGAATTAAAGATGAGGTGTTTTATCAGTATTTGTCGAAATGGAGAACAAAATATGGGATTTTCAGAAAAATTAGTTTATTACTTGATTTTGTAAAATCCATAACTCTTTGTGTACAATGAGTTAAGAGATGAGCCATATATCAAAAGAAAGCCCTAGAAGTAAGCTAAATTTGAATCACCCAAAAATTCTTTGTAGATATTTCGTGGTGAAATTTTGAATGAAATCGGTCCAAGGACTAATAGTCCGAAAAATCGTTGTTCTTCAAATATATTAAATGAGTTATAAATTTTGATCCGACCGTTGGATCGTTGTAATTTTTGGATATGTTATACATATATAAGTTGAGTATATGTCCACAAATTTTGAACCGTTAAAAATGAACGATATGATTTGTTATGAATTTTAAGAGGTAACCGATTCGGAAATTAGGTTTTGGTGGAAAATTCTAGAATTGAGTGGGCCCCACTCTTGGTTGTTGGGGAAGATGGCTGATTTTTGGTGGGTGGAATAGTAGCGGTAAAGCCATCGTGTGGCAGTCAAGTCTGCTTTGGGCTAACATTTTCCTATAAATAGAGGGCTGTTAGAATTGAAAATCACACCGTAAATAAATTTTTCTCTTTCTCTCTCTAGATTATCGAGTGTAATTTGTGAGTATTTAGATACTTGGTGAGTTGATATTCATCGCTGCAAGTTTCCTTGTCATATTATATCGATATCCCGTCGGAAGTCTTTGCTCTTTTGAGGTAAGGGATAGTAAGGGATATTATTTTTTTCGTAATGATATTATTTCTTCAATATCATTATCTTTGAAATGTTGATCTCAAGTTTTTATCAAATTTGGAACTTTTTCATGTCGGGGTTACTATTCATGTGTTACTATTCACGAGTTACTATTCATGAGTTACTATTCACGAGTTACTATTCATGAGTTACTATTCACGAGTTACTATTCACGAGTACTATTCATGAAGCGTGAAGATGTTTTTTTTTTGTGGAATTTCTATCTTTTGGTGTCAGAGTTACTATTCACGTATACGACACTATTCACGTATACGACACTATTCACCGAAAAATAAAATTTCTTCTTTTCGTCCAAAATATCTATTCTGGATACTAGCTTTGATTGTATCCATGTTTTGATCATTCTTGAATTTTACACCACTATGATTATTTTGAGGTATTTTTGGATGTATAGATTAGGAGTTATGGATTTTATGAGAAAAGACTATTTTAAAAGTAACTATTTATAACTCCTTGCGGTTAACTCCAAAATTGATGAAATTTTTATTGAGAGTACATCTATATAATATCGATTACTCTGTGAATTTCGAAATTTTTGGATAAAAGTACAATTTATGATAAATGTTTAAATATTCGGTGGTTTTGGTCATATGAAAAATAGTAAATGAATTAAATATGTTATGTGAAGTAAGAAAATTGGAAAATATGATTTATTGGCTTGAGAATCATATATGAGATATATGCAGATTTTTATGAGGGTTTTGGTTAATGATGATGAAATCTTATGAGTTTTGCATTTTTTAGATGATTAAATGCATTAATTATTAAAGTGTAAATAATTGGATTAAATTATTTATAAGTTTGAGAAATGATTAAAATATTATTATAATATTAATAATATTAGATTATGAGATTTCTAAGTGATTTATAACATTTGGATTAAGGTGTTATAAATATGGATATGAATTTTATTATGAAACTTTATCTTTTCGTGTCGAGGTTACTACGCATGATACGGGACTATGTCTGAATACGGGTACTATTCACAACAAATTGGTTTCTTCTCCCACCAAATTATCGTTGATTTATGAATCTTACTCTTGAAATTAAAACCATGTTCGATTATATTATTTTTATATAACATTCTTATAACCCTAATGATGATATTTCTCTTTGACTTGAGTGTAAAGATGGGTAGATTATTGGTATGATCGTGACCATAGGTTCTCTTTGGCCAGTAGTGCAAAAGTTGAATTGTTGACTGGTATGATCATGACCATTGAATTTACAATTGAATATTTTTAGCTTAAGTGCAAAGGTGAATTGATCAACATGGTTATAATTATTGTTATATAACTTCTGAAATGATTATGTATTTCGTTGATATATGAATATCTTTGGCTCGTAATGCAAATGACGACTGTTGTTGAATATCTTTGCTTTGTGGTGCAAAGATGAATTATTGATGAATATCTTTGGCTTGTAATGCAAAGATGACTGTTGTTGAATATCTTTAAATTGTAGTGCAAAGATGAATTATTGATGAATATCTTTGGCTTGTAATGCAAAGATGACTGTTGTTGAATATCTTTAATTTTGTAGTGCAAAGATGAATTATTGATGAATATCTTTGGCTCGTAATGCAAAGATGACCTGTTGTTGAATATCTTTAGCCTGTAGTGCAAAGATGAATTATTGATGAATATCTTTGGCTCGTAATGCAAAGATGACCTGTTGTTGAATATCTTTAGCCTGTAGTGTAAAGATGAACTGTTGATGAATATCTTTGACCGTGGTGCAAAGATGAATTTATTAGTATGATTATGAACAGGAACTGTGATTTGGTATAACCATGATATTTGATGTTTCAGGTAAAGACAGGTGATGAAAATTATCTTCGTCCTGGATGAGAAGAGGAATTTAGAATCACAATTATGATTATGAGTTATTCATATGATTGTGGAAAGGAACTGTTGATTGATGTTATAGGGATAAAATATTGTTGGTGGACTTTTAACGTGGAGAAGACAATAGACTTTATAGTCTATTTGACTCTTTTAATGGATTGCTCGTTCCGCTGCAACTATGGTTGAAAAGTTTTATCATCTACCATATGTTCTAAATCTCTGATTCATTACTGATGAAGACTATTGATAATTTATTTATCTTTAGTCATAATATTCTTTACTGAGCTAGTTGTGCTCACCCTTTTGTTTCACAATTTCTTTCAGGTAATAAAAGTGTAGCTGGGTTGAGCGGGGATAACAAGGGAATAGAACGGTGGTCTATAGTTGTTGAGGTTCTCCCAAAAGAGTATGAAAATAATTTTATTGAGGGCTTTAGTGTGTTGTATTTTATACATCATTTAATAGTTATTTTTGGTGAATTAAATAGGGTGAGGCGAACCCAACTTTGGAAGGGTGTTTTGTCACTATCATACAAGATGTCTAATGACATACAAACTTCGTGTTATCATAAGACATGGTTGTGCTCATCCACTTCTTTGAGTATATTTACAAGCACTACCTATATAATCTTGGTGTTTGTTTGGAGTATAATACCAAATTAGAGACAAAGGAGATAATGATATGTCAAGAGAAGACTCACGCCATTGGGAAGAATATGATAGTAATCTTCTTTTTTCTTTGGGGTCTATTGGGTCAACCAAGGATAATTACATTTGCCATATGATATCTACCCGTAACCTAAAAGCATGGCCTCCCATGTACGAAGGTTTCCTTGAGCACTTCCCAAAGATTCTAATTTCTAAAACAGTTTTTTACTATACCTTTATGTAAGGTGTCATTGTGACGTGATACAATTGGTATATATTTGCATCCAAACGCACAGCATATGTGTTGTTGTATTTTGCACGACAATTGTTGTAATAAAGTTGTAGTTATTTTCCGTACCATATATTAGGTGACTCAGAATGGGTTGGATGGAATGGACCTATTTTGGGGTTGTTACACATTGTGTATGAGTGGACTTCGGGCCACCGACACATCGTTACCTGTTGAGGTAATAAAATAGATTTTAATGATTTTTGAACAGTTTAAAGTATAGTATATGCTACTTGTTTCGGCTAGACGATAATGATTTGACATATTAAAATATATTTTTATTTATCACTTATGTACCATGTAACCTGGTGCAGAGATGATAAAAAGTTGATGGAGTTGTAAATACAGGAATACATAGTGTTGAATTTGATCTAAAATCGCCATTCCACTATTGTATGATGTGTTATGAAAAAGTCACTCGATGATGGCATCCTCAAACGGGTTGTTAATACAGTGCGACATCATGGCGTCATTTTCAAACTAATTTTCAAAATTTTAATTTGCCAACGGGGCTTGGCTATGCCTAAATCTTTTGATTAAATGAAATTATTGATAAGAGTCTAAGCTATTCAATTCGGCTAGACCAACTTTTATGAAATTCTAAGCGCTCTTGGAAAATGTTCCCGAACCAAATTATTTTGGTACATAATTCTATGATAAGACTGAGGTAAAATTTTTGTGCCTATGGCAGAGATGAAAAACAGATCAAACCAGTATTACTATGCCAGTACAGGGCAGAACGGGCTAGTTACCCACTATGTTCATAAGCGAAAATGACAGACAATAGTCTATATAACCCCTTAGCACAATTGAAAATTTTAACTCTTGTGAGGAATGTATTGGGTAGCATGTAATCTTGTGTATGAATGGTGTAGAGTTCATGGTGTAAGGTAAATTTCGGGGTCAAAATTTTTAGAAGAAGGGGTGAATGTTACAACCCGAGAATTTGGATATTTATTAAAATCTTAAAATTTGAATTAAGGTTAAATAATAAACCTAGACAGAAAATAAGTGAATGGATTCGATATTTTCAGGAAGGAATTTTGTGAATTTAAAATTTTTTGTGGTGAATTATTCAGGATTAAGGGTATAAGTGTATATGTTCTGTGTTCATGGTTGTATATGTGTACGGTATGTGGTTATGGGTCAAGGGTTGACCAGATCGCCTATACCAGTGGCAAACCCTATTATTATATTAAGAACGTCAACGTTCAGTTAGAAAATTCTTACGATTTATAAGAAATCCTAAAACCGGTTCTGGAAACCCTAATTTCAGTTCTGGGAATCCGAAACCCTAATTCGAAAGTTGAAAACTCTAATTTGGGAATTTAAATGCTAGTATAAGGTTTAAACGTTATTAATGACAACCTAATTAGGGATAACCCTAATTAATTTAGAAAACCCAAATTTTTGGATTAGAAACCCTAATTTATAATTAAGGAAAACCTAATTGTTAATTTAATAATTTTAATATTAATTAGGAAACATTAATCCTATTTTTCAAGTTATAAGTAATTAGAAAACCCTAATCTAATTAGGAAATCTAATTTCTAAATTAGGAAGATTATTTTTTTCTATTTAAAACCCAAATTCTTGGGTTATAAACCCTAATGTACAATTATGACCCTAATTACTAAATTAGTAATTTTAATTAGGAAATAATAATCCTAATTAGCAAGCTTGGATTATTATTAGGAAATTTTAATATAATTATAGAATCCTAATTATAATTTAGAAATATTAATTTTCTATTTTGGAAACCTAATTTGGAAATCCTAGAATTTATTTTTTTAAACCTTAATGGTTAAACCCTAAACCCTAAGGGTTAAACCCTATACCCTAAGGGTTAGGGTAAATGACTTGTATGCCATTAAATTTGTGTACAAAATGACCTTAATACCCTTATTGCATTATTTAACATAACTTGTAGATCTTGCCCTAAAATGAGTTGGTGAACCACCCTAGCTTTAGCATGTGACTATTATATCCAACAATCAGTCATCAAATGCCAGCCAATTCATTAAATAAAAGCTTATAAGTTAACAAATAAGAAAATTACTTTACTTTACTTCTCATATTTTCCAAGACCACTCTCTATCTAATTTTTCGAAATGGAGAATGAAAGGGAGTGTAAATGTAAAACTATTTCAGTTCATAGCTTTCCAAGAACAAAATCCATGATCAGAAATCAAAATCCAAGCTAGAAAGGTATAAAACCCCTAAACTTAGAAATCTTATGATCTGATGTTATATGTTATAATTTGTTGGTTAGATATGTGTTATAGGGTGTATTTTAATGATCTGGGTTGTTGGATCATGGATCCATAACATCTAGATGCATGATTTTGAAATTTTTTGAAATGTGGAAAAAGTTGAAAAAGTGGCCCGACAACCATATGTCTGAGGCCCTAGATCCTTCTCTATTTTTTATATTTGTTGTTTTATGTTATAAATGTGTTCTATGTCATGTGGACTATATTCTGAAACTAGAAACAGGGCCAGATCATGAATAGATTGAGAGATATGAGCAGTCAAACTACGTTGACCAGTCACGGGAATGGGTTTTTGGGCAACCTAGAAACCCAGATCTGGTCTGACAGTGTTTTTGCAAGCTTTGATCTTGCTTGTGTTTTACGTTTTAGTTAATTTTGTTGTTTTGATCTTGTAGACTGGTATAAGGACTACGTATCCAAGCCTCTAGATTACCCAGATCCATAACATAATCAAAGATAGGAGTTGTCAAACAAGCGTTGACCGACTGGCCGGATGAAGATTCCGGAAAACCCAGAATCTTCAAGAACAAATTTTTTGTCAGTGTTTGACCGGCCTTGATCTCTTATATGTGTTGATGTTAGACTGATTTTATGTTATAGGATCATTCTTTGACATGTTTACTACAAGCATGAACATAATTTTCAAGCCAAGACTGCAAACTATAAGGATCTGATTATAGCACCCTCGACTGTTCTTCATTTTCTACAAAACCCAAAAACTGAAGAACAGCGTTGTCAGATATTTTGGAGGCTTGAATCTCTTAATTGTGTTATGTTCTGACAATGAAAATTGTTTGTGGTTGTGGTAATACATTTTGTACTACAATCCTAACACCATTAGATTCCCAAAAATCAACAAGAACACTGATTTAATATTGGTCAAAGTAGGCACTTTAGTGAGATCGATAATGGATTTACAGGTTTGGCGAAAATAAATTCAAGAGCACCTATAGCGACAGTTTAAATCGCTATAGGGCTACTTAGCGATAATTTAATTAGAAAATTAATAATTTTATTAATTAAATAGAAAAAATGGTTTTTAATTATTAAAAATACAAAATAAATTCCTAAAAATTATTTTAAAGTCCTAAAATTAGTTTTAATAATTACGAATATATTTCATAAATATTTAATATTTTTGGAATAATAATGGTATTTAATCAATTTAATTATAATATTAAATAAATTATTTTAAAATAATTTTAATACATGAAAAATCATGAAAAATTATATTATGGTATAATAAAATATTTTAAGTTATTTTTAGTGACTTTTAATATTTTGTGGGGGAATTTCATTAATAAATTAATATTAATGGTAATTAATTTATTTACTAAATGTATTAAATAAATTATGGAAAAATAGATCAAATGATTTATAAATCATATAAAAATGTTTTAAGTGTTATAAAAATATTTTAAGTTATAAACAATAATTTTTGATATTTTGTCATGAAAATATTAATATTTTAATATTAAAAGCAATTATCGAAAAAGAATTTAATTGTTTAAAAATCATATAAAATATGATTTTAAGGTATTAAAAATAATTTGATATATTTTAAATATATTATAATATTATGACATGTATTTCATTAATATTTAATATTAAATAAATATTAATGATAATGGAAATAAGTTGTATTTAATTCATATAAATACGATATTAATGATTTACAAATCATGATAAATGATAATAATTATCTGAAAATTAGTATGAGCTTATGAAAATTATTTTTGACTGCTAATAAACTATCTACAATATTTTTTGAACCAGTTTAGTCCGAGCCTTAGTAATATTAGGCTCGAGCATTGTTAAAATTGTACCGAATTCAATTCAGACTGAAATAGTTTGACTTGATACTAGGATTTATGTGTGTTATAGACTGATAGGCTTATGTGATAATGTGTTTATGTTATTTTAAATATTGTGATGATATTATTCTAACTTAGAAATAAATATTATTAATATTAGGTTTTCAGACAAAGCTTATTAAATTGCATAGCGGTAATTAACGGTTCAGGCAAGTTTTTTTTAACTCGACCTCTAGTTGTATTATTCAATTATACTTGTGGTTAATCATTTCTGATTGCCATGTCTAAGAATTATTAAATCGTACTCGGTGCATATTGCATGTATTCATCAGGTATGAAAGGTTGATCACCTTCATTACCACTCGGTCCAGAATATATATATATATATATATATATATATATATATATATATATATGTTCATGTTTCATGTTCGTTCTGCTGTAAAAAATTTGTTTATGCTAGTTCACAATTATATTTTAGAACTGTAGCCAGCTTTTGTTCAATTTTTTCTATCATGATATATCTTTAATTTATTGAACTTAAACTTGTTGGGCAAACTTATTGTTCACCCTTGCTATATCATGATTTAACATTGCAGATTAAGACGAATACGTCGAATACAGGAAAGGATAAGGCCAAGTCCAGCTAGGGATAATATGTGCAGCTAGAAATGTAATAGTATAGTATGATAATAATGTTATATGTTAGACAGGTTATGAATTGTGTATAAGTTAAGGTTACTCGACCTTGGGGAATAGTATGTAAAGTTTATTGTATAAAAATTTTTTGTTTATATCTTCCGCCGTAGTTATAGAATGATTGTACCAGATCTGTGGTGATTTAGGACCCGGATTTGGGGCTTTCACATCATTGATGGACAGGTACATGAATAGGGGAACACTATCCATGGGAGGTACCAAAATAGGAGCTTTGATTTGCTGCTCTTTGATTATAAGGAAGGCTTTTTGACACTCATCATTCCATTTCATGGAGGAGTTCTTCCTTAACAACTTGAAGATAGGCTCACAGGTTGTTGTGAGTTGAGAGATGAATTGGCTGATAAAGTTGATTTTCCCAAAAACTCCTGTATTTCCTTCTCTGTCTGAGGTATGGGCATTTCTATGATGGCCTGGATTTTTGTGGGATCCAACTCAATCCCTTTGTGGCTGACTAGGAAACCTAGCAACTTGTCTGATTTAACACCAAAGGCGCACTTAGCTGGATTCAACTTCATGTTATATTTACGTAGCGTGTTGAAGAGCTTTTTGAGATGATCTAGGTGGTCTTCCTCGTCTTCCTCCCTTCGGGACTTGATAATGATGTAATCCACATATATTTCTATCTATTTGTGCATTAGATCATGGTAAAGAGCCATTATGGCTCGCTGATAGGTAGCTCCGGCATTGATGAGGCCGAATAACAACCGTCTATAGCAAAAGGTTCCCTAAGGAGTGATGAATGCAGTTTTCTCACGATCCTCTTCAGCAACCATAATTTGATGGTACCCCACAAAGTAGTCAGTAAAGGAGTATAGGTCATACTTAGTTGTATTGTCAATGAGTATGTGAATGAATGGCACGGGAAAGCTATCTTTGAGACGAGCTTTGTTCAAATCCATGTAGTCCACGCAAACTTGCACCTTCCCTCCAAGTTTAGGCACGGGGACAATATTGGATAGCCACTCAAGGTAATGTTGACACCATGATAATGCCAGCTTGAAATTGTTTCACAATTTCTTCTTTAACTTTTAAACTCCACTCAGGTTTTAATCGCCTGAGCTTCTGCATGACTGGCTTAAATCCCTCTTGATGGGGAGGTGATGAATGACAATGTCAGTGGACAAACTGACCATGTCTTCGTGAAACCATGCAAACACATCCTGGAATTGGGTCAATAGAGTAACCATGTCATTCCTTTGGTTTGGAGTAAGGTTCGTACCAATCTTAATTTGTTTGGGGTTTTCTAAGGTTTCGAGGTTAAAAGAGGTGGTTTGATCAAGACTTTTCTTGGGTTTGTCTTCGACCCATTCTTTGATCTCTTGAGGTATCTCATAGTCCTCTTGTATTTCCATCAAGTCTGAGTCCAACTTTACATCAAAGTTACAGTCCTTGTGGAGAATAGGCACCTCATCAGCAAGTTTAGGCACATCTAACTTTAGAGTCCTGAAACAAAATGCGTCCACTTAATATATGAAATTGTTCAATCATACAAAGTGTTAGCATGAAATAACAAAAATAGCTGCTAATATTGTACAGCAAAAGTAAGTAGTTATTGTTATCTACAGGGCAAAGGGAGTTTTGCCCTTTTTACCCTTATCGGCAAATGCAAGGAGTGTTGCTCCAGTTGCCAAAGGTGAAGTCCTGATGGATAGCAGTGATAAAGGGGTTGTTGTCGTCCTCCTTCTCCTGGATGACTATGATGTCTGGACAATCATCATCTGGGATGTCTCTGTTCATACCCTCCGCATGGACCAGGACGTGCAGTTTTGATAACCACCTTGCAATGTCTTGTTTACGTCTCAGATCCTTTTCCTCCACTTCGGGGTCTGGAATGAGGACTTCCTTTCCTTTGACCGGTATCAGCTTATGATACAACATAGCTACCACATAGGCAGAGACCTTTAATGAGGGTCGTAGAGGCTCAAGCTCTGTAAGTTTTGGCAATCGCCTTGAAGATGAAGGAACTTGTTTATGCTTGTGAGGGTTCTTATAACTGGACCCAGGAGAATAGCCTAGTCCGGATGTCCCTGTCTGACTGGGAACTTGAATAGGGCGCTTAATGCCCAGATAATCCTTTTCTAACCCTTATCCAGGTTGAAAACCTAAGGATATCATCTCTTGACTTGCCGACATTACCTCGGCAGAAACTTTGGGTATCAGAGGTGGCGCCCCAATGGGTTGATAGTGAGTGTTGTTCACCTCAATGGATTGAAGTCGAATTCTACTTAACTTCAAAGATTGAAACTAATGAGTGGTATGTCACCTTATGCACAGACATTCTCGACTCAAATTAACAACAAAGGACTAGGCTACTCTTAATGATGTATTTGAGCTGCTGATAGAGAGTGGACGGGATGGCTCCAGCCATATGAATCCACGGTCTTCCTAAAAGTAGATTGTATCCTGTAGCTATCTTGAGCTAATGAAAGGATACGTAGAATGTATATGGACCAATCTCCACAGGTATTTCAATCTCTCCAACAACATTTCATTGGGATCCATCAAAAGCTTTGATAATTGTATGGCTGTTTCGGATCCTGTTGAGATTTATATTTATTTTCTCCAAGGTGTGTTGGTTGAAAAATCGATCACTAAACATGCGCAATTATACGCGGTCTAACAAGTAATATAGTGATAAGTAGAGTGTCGTACACACGAGGAACTTTCACTAATATTTACCAAGTACCGACTTTGCATCGCTAAAGTCTTATTCGAACAGCAATAAATGGAAGTATAATTAATCTAGTTATAACTAATTATCAAAGCAGTTAAATGGATAATGAATTGTAATCGAAGGAATTACAAGCTAAGGTTACAACTTCACCCCACTCAGGCATTCTGTCGAACACCTGGCGTGCTATGCTTCATAAAACTACCTACCCTCCTCTCTTTAGTCTTAATGGTCACGAAAATTTGTCTACCGAGAACACACAGGTGCTCATACACCTCTGTCAAGGTATGCATGAATGTATCCTCTCTAGATCCACCTGAAAGACAATAGAACAGAAAAGAGCATCCAAGCTAGGTGATAATCCTACACATGTCTATAAAAATTAACCTAACAAGGATTTAGGCATAAGTTCTCTATTAGGTAGCACGTGGCGCACATATATATGTCTATTCTACGCACAACTTATGCAGTCGAAACCCATAATCAAATGCCAATATATTTAGGTGTAAATCTACAATCCTTCAGTCGATATCATATAGATTGCCAAAATCATCACTAATGTCTTAGCGAGAATCATTAAGCATGAATATATTAAACCAAATCATATGGTGCCAACCAAAGAGATAAGACAGTCAATTTAAATAACAAAGATTCCATTACAACCTTAGAGCTAATATTCAGTTCATAGCTATTGAACAAAATATAAGTAGCAATAAAGACAACATTTATGGACTACAAAATCAGAGGAACTAAATGGATAAGAGGAAACTCTGTCAAGGCCCTTCAGTCTCCAAGCATTCCGCTCCAATCAAGCTGTCCAATCTGTGTAGCTCACTGCTCTTGTCGCTCCAAGGAAATCCAGACTTCTCCCAAAACTACCTAATCTATATTTACAGACCTTAACTAAGAGAAAGAAATTACAGAAAAAACTATCCTAAGCTAAGCTATATGATTATATGGTCTAATATAAGATATCCCTCTCTTGCAGAGGCTCTGTTGACATATATATATTTGTTTCCTCTTTCGCTAGTTCAAACCAAGCCCCTCTCTGCCTGGGCACTGGAGCTCATGTTGCAGCGCGGGTAATAGGCCTATGGGTGGCGTTGAGGCACCACGCAGAAAAACATCGGAGCTCAAGGCTCAGCATGAGCCCATAAGGATTAGTGGCGCTTCTGGCCAAGGTGATGTCGGCAAGAAGACAGAGGGGTGGCGCTGCCACATGAGCACAAGGCTTGGAATTGGCACCGCGATGAGAGTATGTGAAAGAAGACCATTTTTCCCCTTGAAGGCTAGAAAACAGCTGTAAAGCCTGCCTGCAATACGTTGGTTAAGCATAATAACACTATAATCATATAAAACTATATAAAATGTACGAGATCAGGCAACTATTTAAGTCATAAAGTGTTCGATTCGCGGGTAGAAATCCCACTCATCAAGGTGGCGTAGGGACAGATGTTTAAGGATGATCCCTCATCTATTAGAACTCCCCCCCACCATATATCTGGATGACATAATCTCTATGTGAAACGGTTTGCAATGACCCATCCCTTCGGGAGGTATTTCATCATCGGTGAAAGATATCACATTATTGTTAAAGATGTGATCAACCAGATGATGGAACTTTTCAACATCCACTTATTTTGGCAAGTGGGCTTCTTCTAAGACTCTCAGTAAAACCTTCCGGTGATCCTTTGAGGAGAAAACAAAGTCCAATATAGAAATCTATTGTGAAGCTTCTTTCAAGCTTAAAACCACCTTGGCTTCATTGTGTTCCATAGTACGGAGGAGTTCTTTAATCTTCTCCATGGGAACTTTCCTCTTTGACCTGATGGTAAGCTTCATCACCCGTTGGGGAAGATACAGTGGATTTTCTTTCAACACTGCGGTAGTTATATTGGATGTGGATCCTTGATCCTCTCCATAATTCCATGACACTTTTTGTAGGCTGACAACAGGATATTGTAGCTTGAATGGAAATATGATTGGCTTTGGCGCAACCACTTTCAAAGGATTTTCAACAGCTTTGAGCTGAATAGGTTGAATTGTAAGTGGTGTGGCAACCAAGTCTCCCTCAAAAGATATAACTACTACGACTTCCTTCCATTTGGTAGGAAATGTGTCCCCACTCTCAAGTAATATAGCGTCATTGTCTGCCATCTACAGGACACCGCTATCAATCAGGTTCTGAATAAGATGGTGGAGTGCCCAACATTCTTCGGTGTTATGACCGCGAGAGTGGGAGTGGTATTGGAATACTCCATTAGAATTAAATTGTCTTGAGTGTGGGCTGATTAGAGGTAGAAGAGTTATGATTCTTCCCCTCATTGATCAACATTTGAAATATCTCTTCCATCGGTTGCCCTAAATAGGTGAATTCCCTTTTTTTGGCGAAGTCCCGATGGGCTTTAGCTTTTTCTCTTTTTGTAATTTTATCCTCTAGTGTTTCACTATCTGGAGTAAGTGATGGGGTACTTGGAATAAGATAAAGGAGGCTAGCCTGCTCCTGACAGAATAATTGACGTGTGACTTGGTGTTGATGAACCATCAGTTCTGCCAATTGATTAACTTGCTCGCCAAGAGCCTTCATTTTTCGTTCCATCATAAATTGGAACTGTGCATAATCCCATCTGTCATCACTATCCTTGCTGGTTTGGGATGAACCACCCACATAGTTGGAGCTCTGTCCACTAATCCAATTAATCATGTTAACCTCCTATTCCTTATGTTGAGGAAGAGGGTTGTCTTGAACGTGAGGTTGGTCGGGTTTGGTCACCACAATCTCACCAGTGTCAATTAAATCCTGGATTTTATGCTTAAGGGCCCAACAATCCTGCGTGTCATGGCATGACGCTCCAGCATGGTAAGCACATGTTTTTTCTTGCATTAAAACATTTTCCACTCGGGTTGGCTGGTGGAAGAAGATGATTAATTTTTTTCTGAGATGTCATAAGTTTGAGAATGTTGTCGAGTGAGTCCCCTAAGGGTGTGAACACTCGGGTACGTCTGACTTCTTCGCTTTTTGGCAATGGAGGGTTTGAAGACTGAGCTTGAAAAGGGGAATAGTTTCTCCTCGGAATAGGCATGTTTTGATTGCCTTTTTATCCTTGTAGTATTAAGGAAACATCCTCCTCTTTCTTCTTATGGACCCTCCAGAGGTTGTTTCCATAACTTCCAGACTAGATATGTTCAGCTACAACTTTTGAGCGGCAAGGTCTTGAATCTTCCTAGATTTCAATCTCATCTAAGCCATTTCTCCGTGTTTGATCATTTTAGAGAATGGTTTGCCTATGACAGCTAAGACCCTCTTATAAAAGAGGGCTTCTTGAATGTATATGAAGGTCATCACCATTTCAGATTCAGACATAGATTGAATAACTTGAGCAGCTAGACGCCTCCATCTTTGGGCATACTCTCTGAAAGACTCATCAACTTATTTCTTGACATTGGTAATTTGATATAGGTCTAGAGCCATCTGAGTTTGGAAACTGTACTGACTGAGGAAAGCATGGGCTAACTGCTCCCAACTATGAATCTTGGAGTTATCTAATCTGGTGTACCATGCTCTGACTTCTCTAGTCAGACTTTTCTGAAATAACTGCATTCTGAGCTTTTCATCCTTGGAATAAGATTCAAGCTCTCCAACGAATACCTTTAAGTGAGTGTAAGGATCTCCCAATCCATCATATTTCCCAAAATCGGGAGTCTTGAATTTTTCCGGATAATGAACCCCGTGGAAGATACAAAGGTCTAAATATGAAACACCCATGTTGTAAGGCCCCAACTTTTTATAAATAAAGATTTAATTTTTTCTAATTATTATTTTGAAATAGTAAGGGGTTGATTTGATTAATGTGGTTAGTTATGGGTGAAATGCGCAAATTTTTTAAATAATCAAGTGGTTATAAAATTGTTATCGGAGAATATTCGTTTAGTCGTGAAATATTCTTGCTGTTGGAGAATATTCATACGACGACGCATCCTTGTGTGGGCCCTATAACGGAAAGTGATTGGATGAAGAAAATGACAAGTATGAGTTTTTATAAATAACGGCGTAGTTGTTACCGTTAACACTATTGGAATACCCGGTGGTTAAAGCACAGTAATATGCGGTGTTACACAGTAGCACATGATATTGCACCAATTATTGATTCTTACGTAAGAAGGCACTACTCAATAATTGTTATAGTAATTACTGTTCAATATTTTATTTAATTGATTCAATAATTGATACGTTGATATTTTATATTATTGTTGTTTCAATAATTGTCACTACACAGTATTTTTCATTATCAGATCAATAATTCATATTATTTAAATAATATTATTAGATAATAGTATTGGCAATGTCTAGAAAGTTCTGTCTAAGGATAGGTTTGGTCACCTTATTGGAAAACCCCTTCTTTCCTGGGAACGGCTTGGTTGTCAGTATTGTGATTCTGTAATATTATTTGTGAATAATTAATTATTGATTTATATGATAAGAAAAATATTCATTTTATGTGGATATAGATGTAGAAAATTTTTTAATGTGACAATTGTTGAAAATCGATATTTTATCTTTTTTGATAAAATAATTAATTTAAATATATTATTATATTTTAATAATATAATAATGGTGATATTTTTACAATGAATATGTGATATATGAATAAATGAGGAAGAGTATTTTTGTTACAAAAAATGTTTAACACATGTTTTGTGTGTTTATGGACCCCATATTTGACTGAAATTTGATTATAGCCTGTAAAATCGTCCGTATATGGATTTCGGTCAATTTCTGTTTGGAATTTGGAAAAACTTTCTTCTGCAAAGTTGTAGAGAATTGAATTTCCTATAGAAGGACATAAGCTTCGAATTTTTCTGATAAAAGGGCTATTTATTATGAATTATTGAAGTTCCGGAATAATTGATTTTTAAAGTTTTAAATATTTTTTTTAATAAAAATGTTTTTGTTATGATTGGTGGGCCCCACTTATTGTTAAACATGCTGAAATTAGAATTTCCATGTTTGCGTATGATTTATATAAATATATTAATATTTTATTAAATTTTCTACTTTGGTGTTCTAAGCATTTTCCTATAAATAGGGTGTTTAGGTTAGAATTGAAAATCACACCAGAAACTGAAGTTTTCTTTCTCTATATTATCGAAATGTATTTTTGTGAGTATTTAGATACTTTGAGTGTTGCTATACTATGCAAGTTCCTTCAAAGACTATATCCAAAGATTTCAAATTTAAGTAATCGCTCTTTTTGAGGTAAGGGATGTTATTATTTTTTTTAAATGATATTATTTCTTTCATTATCATTATGTCGAAATATTGAGAGTATTTTTCTTGTGAAATTCTTGTCTTTTAGTGTCAGGGTTACTATTCACGTATACGGCACTATTCACGTATACAACACTATTCACGAATACGGCACTATTCATAGAAAAATTAAATTTTCGTTTTTCGTCCAAAATATCTATTATAGATACTAGCTTTAATTGTATTCATGTTTTGATCATTCTTGAATTTTACTCCACTATGATTATTTATGAGGTATTTTTGGACATGGAATAGCTGAAATACGAATCCTTAATATTTATTCTTTTGTTTCACTGGATTCATTTTCTTTAAAATATTTTTCATCATGCTCAGTCCTAAATGATGATATAACAGAATATATTTTGCATGTAGTGCAAAGATGAATGATTTTTGATGAATATCTTTGGCCCGTAGTGCAAAGATCAACAAGTGTTTAGATGAACATGACCAACTAATGAATATCTTTGGCTTGTAGTGCAAAGATGAATATTGATTGATGTTACAGGGATAAAATATTGATGATGGACTTTTAAATTCATAGATAATAGTAGATTTCATTCTCTACGTAACTCTTCTATGAATTATTATTTTCGCTGCGAATATTGATCTGAAACTTGTTGTCTATTGTATTTTATCGATTTTTCCCCTCAAAGACTAACGATAATTTGTTCTATGTTATCTTAGTCATAATATTCTTTACTGGGCTAGTTGAGCTCACCCTTCTCCTTTTTGTTCCATTTTTCTTCTCAGGAGGCGAGAATGTAGCGAGTACTAGTCGGGGTATGGAATGGAGGTTCTAGGAAGTTGTTTTGGTAGTCCTCACCATTTTTGTAAAAGTGTACGAATAATTGTAATAAGAACTTATTTGGGTATGAATATTGTCTAGATGGCAATATTTGTATTTAAACTCACAATTTTTATGTTATATTTATAAAGTTGTAGTTGTTTCTGTACCATGTATTTGGCGACTCAGAATGGGTGTTGTATACCTATTTTGGGGGCATCACACATGTGTGCTCCAATCCCTTTGATGGACCGAATGGTCTCTTCCATTTGTAGGACTTTCTTCCTAATATCACCGGTGTCTTGATCTTCTTTTGGATAGGTGATTTCAGGGGTTTTGTTGATTTTGTCCAATTGAGACTCAGGTACTGGAATTTCTTTGTCTAGACCCTGGGTTCCTCCATGTGCAGGGGATACTGTGTTGATGGGTATTTGTGGACCCTGAGTGGGCTTGCGTAGTTCTTTGAGCAGAACAACCAACTCTGTAATCTGATTACTTAACCCTTCAAACTCCTCACGAGAGACCGGAGTAGGATTAGATTGGCCAGATGTAGCCGTGATTGGCTGTAGGCTTAGTGTTTTTTTGGACTTTGAACGGGTAACAAGACCAATTATTTCCCTACAAAAAGACTTGTGTAGTTTAGTCTTGAGGGAATATAGGAAATGTTACATGTTATGTATTGTGTCCGTTTAGGAGTATTATCCTGCAAAACGGATGTCAGTTGCTTTAATGACAGTATAGCTTGACAAGTTTTGATATGAAAGGGAATGTATGTACTCATATTCCTTTATTTTTTCCATTACATTGAGATTGACATGGAAATGAAATTACAAGTAATTGAAATGGGAAGGTATGAAGAGACTTCCTTGAAAGTAGTATGCACACAAGCCAATCATATTTGATGATAAAGCATATATTTTATAACAATCTTATTCATTTATTAATAAAAAGTATTAATTTATTAAAGGCTTTTAAATTATCTACATGATGCTGTTTTATAATATGTGATAAACTCATAGTTTTAAGCAATGCTTTTAGAATAATGATGATGATCATTCTAATGAGATCTAAATTCTTAGAAAGCTTAAAACTAAAATAGCTCCCAATCGTTGGATTACTAAATTGGGGATTAGTGAATCCGGATAGATTGGTACATACGTTACTTGCTCATTGGATGAGGATGATTGATCTCATGATCATTTGTGTGGAGACACTAAAGCAAGTATGTAGGTGCTTATTAGAGAATAAGTTCAATTTAACGTGGCTCGCTAAGGAATACCTAATAGAGTTTTACTTGTCATGCAATAATAGAATTCTTGTAGTGATAGTAGTACAAGTGATCCTTGACTTGAGATCATCACAAAGATCTTGTGTATGATGAGTTATACTTTGACTTATTCCTTAAGACCCTTAGGATATATCAAAGGGTATGCTTGGGTATAATAAGTTATACATGGAGATAATGTATGATCAATAAAGAATCTACCGCTTCTACTAAAAGAAGAGAAATGTCCTATGTGATTCGATAAATGACAACCCAAGAGAGTCTTTGGCCAATCGCAGCATGAAATTAGAAAGGAGTTTCTAATTTGCATTATTTGAGTTGTGCATTTAAGGATCGAAATACATATAATTAAATAAAATAAGACTTGACAAGAATTCCATGTCTTATATTTAATTGGGACATCAGATGGTGAAAGGATTGAATTGCATTTGAACTATTTACTCAAAGGTTCTTTTATGATTAATGTTAAAATCTATATTATCTCGGAAAGTCGCTTGATCGCTAGGGAGGCTTATCCCTATTGTAGAATAAATATTATTTATTTAAATAAATTAATAGTTTAATTTATTTATTTAAATAAGATTAGAATTGTTCTAATTGATTTATTCACAACCGATTTAATATGGAGAACCTAAAGGGTCACACCATAAAATGAAGAATAATTATTTAAGATGTTAATGACATAATCGTAATAATAAGTTAAGTATATTTAATTTAATCTATGGTGATTGAATAAATTAAATAGCTTAATATTTATTGTTTAATATTTTAGAAATATTAAATATAAATTAATAAGAGGAGTCTTATTATTATTATTACTATTATTATTATTTAATTCCTAAAGGAGTATGAGAATTAATTAATAAAAGTACTCATTTATTCCTAATAAGATTAGGAGGTTAATTAATTAAAAGTTTAATTAATTAATCATAATAAGATTAGGAGCCTAATTAATTAAAGCAGTTTAATTAATTAAAATAAAACTCAATTGCTTAATTGTTAAGGAGGGTTGTCTACATCTATAAATAAGAGGAGTCTTATTATGGGTGTAGAGTGGTTGTTGACTTTTTCACAACATACACAATTCCAATAGTTGGAGAATACGCTCTTTTTTATGAGAGATAGAAAAACTAGGGTTTTGTAAAATACCCATCTTCTTGAATCTTTCTTCTTCCTTGGTGGATCACCTCTAGAGGCCAAACACTTGGGTGGCTAACATTGATCAAATGAAGGAACCAAACCCAGTGGATTCAAGTTGAACGCAAAAAGGATTTGAATTAAAATAAAGGAGTTTATTTTGATTAAAAATTAGATTTTATGCTAACTAAATTAGCCCATTAAATGATATATATATATATATATATATATATATTGAATGTTTATTATTCATGAGATGAATGTTATTTATTGATGCATATGGTGATGTGTATGATAATAAATGGGATTGATTATGGACTATCGACCAATGTGATTAGATTTTATTTTAGTTGGATGCATGAATGTATGAGTTTTATTAAATGGGGTCTCTGCACATACCTGCCTTCTCTAATTTTTCTTAATGTAAATTCTATCTCCCTCCTATGTACTTCCCCTTGATTGTTGATCAAGGTTTCTATTTATTTTAAATAGTTTTGTAATAGGAATAGTTAGAATTAATTTTGACAAATAGGAGATTAAGGGGCAAGGAGGGCTTGAAGACCCATTTGTAATGGAGCCCGGGTTTAAATGTAATAGTTATATTTAAATATTAATTCTTGAACCCCTAGGGTTTGACCTTTTGGTTCACTTGGTGACTCTAGTGAACCAAACTAGAATAAAAGTACATAATCAATCCAGGTAGAATATAGTATTCTATATGTGCATGTTTATACTATATATTATATATTATGCAAACATGTTTCGCATGTTAATTAATATGACGCGTATTTTATATATATATATATATATGTGTGTGTGTGTGTGTGTGTGTGTGTTTGCGCGCTAAACAAGTTGAGACATATTAATAACACACCCCTCAAATTTTCATATTAAGTCCTAAGCGTTCAAAGATATTTGGAATATTGAACGTCGCCTTCTAGCATGATAAAAATAATAGAGTATCAATTAATTATTATAAGTTTGTTGTGTCACCACAAGGCTTATCTTAATTCTTTGAGATGTTAATCTTATCACATTTTATGCTTATAAAGAAAATTGAACAATATTATTTTGTTGTGTCACCACAAGGACAATATTTTTCTTTTTTAAATATATGGAGAGCTAGGTTGGACTTAACTTGGATAATTTTGATTTGGATGTGTCACCACTTGATCAAAATAATCTAAGAGGCAAAATACAAGGAGTTGCATAGTTGATGTAATTGAGAAAAGTTGTCTACCTATTTATTTATATATAGTTTGTTGTGTTACCACAAGGATATATACATTTGAAATGAGATCCTTATTCTCACTAGCAAATCTTTAATTAGATTTTGCCGAACTATATAAGTGAGGGTAATATAGTTTGATAAAAATAATGTGAGATACCAATTTAAAACAAGACCTAATTTATTTTGGTAATTAATAAAAGAATGTATGCTAAAACGTTGTTAAGAAAAAAATTCATTTACAGAATTTTACAATATCTAAATTACTATCACTGCGAAACATATTAGATGTTAATTAACCGGACCGAATTACTTGGATTGGTTAAGGAATTTGAGAATAGTTCTCATGGTTAAAAAGCTATCTTATGTCCATAATACACCTATCCCCTGCAATGGTTGCAGAAAATCCCTGTAATGACATGTGCGAAGCACTAATATCACAAGCAAATATAGTGCGAAGTACTAAGTGCAGTAAGTAAAATGCATTTGTACACATTTATTCAATGTAAATGTAACATCCACACACAAGCAGATAAAAGTTTTGAAAAGCTTTAATAGCGACTTAAGCCCTCTTACTGGATGTCCCCAGCAAAGTCGCCACCTGTCGACGTCGGAATTTTTATTTGTCCCTTTTCTATTCTTGTCTTTTGGTGTTCTCATGTTAGGTGAGATTTATTTGAAAAAACAAGTTGTGAAAAGGTCCGACATGTATATGTCGACGATTGGACAGTAAGAGTCGCTAGTTGGTATTTTTAAATGGATGCACCAACTCAACCGAGAAAAAGGTTTACACATAGACCTAGTGATGTGACACTGCGTAACTGGTCTGTGAAACCGAGATTCATTAGAGTTTGGGGGCTTGATTATCCGGATGGAAGGTGTTAGGCACCCCCCGACATCCGTGGTAACACGGTGACCGCCAATTTTTAATTTAAACTTTAATTTGAATGTGTGTGTGTGTGTGTGGGGGGGGGGGGTCTATGTGCAATTATTTGGAAGTAGTGTTATGCCTCGTTTGCACCTATATACAAAGGGTTTGAATTTTTTGTATAAAAGTTCAATTGTAATGAGATATGGCAGTGATGTTTTGTAAAACAGGTTTTTCAAACCCTTATACTCAATAGTAATTGAGGCCTTTGATACTTTCATTTTATTATGTGTTCGACTTGATTGCTTTTATTATTTTCGAGATGTGAAGCATTTTCGAGAAAATAAGATACATAGTAGTACCGAACTCCTTATGGGCATAAAAGCTATCTAAGGAAATTAAGACACCGTGAATAATTTACAAGCTGGTTGCAGCTGAAAATGTCTATCACGGGAACCGAATCTAGATTTAGAAACTGAATATGTGATCACATGATGATATAATATATACAAAAGTCATAAAATGCTTATATATATAAGTCAGAATATATATATATATAACAATCAATCGCCACGTAAGTAAACTCTGTGCAAGACGTGAAATGTAAATATATATATATATATATATATATATATATATATATATATTAGACACTCAAATTTTGCATTCTCACACTAACCTTGCAGGAAGGCAAAATCGCCTTCCGTAGATAACCTTGAAGTCAAATCAAAGACAGCCCGAGAGACAACCCCGGGATACTCAATTTTCCATCTCGGAGACAACCCTAGGATCTTCAGTTTCAACCTCGGAGACAATCTTAAGGAATACAGTTCTAGTTCCGGAGATAACACCGGAGAAGTTTGCCATCTCGGAGACAACCCCGAGATATTCAATTCTAGTCCCGGAGACAACCCCGGGATTTTCAGACCCAACCTCGGAGATAACACCGAGGAGTGCAGTTGTAGTTCCGGAGATAACCCCGGAAATGTTTGTTTCAAATCCCAGCAATCATCTTCAACACTCGGTGATAGCCCCGAGGAACTTAGTCCAAAAACCTGTGGTCAACCCTGGGAGGTCAGACATACCTAAGAGACAACCCTGAGGATGTTTAACACTTGCAGCAGCCCAATCTCGGAGATAACCCTAAGCAACGACTGCTAAATCAGGCCAGAACCGGAGATAACTGTGACAACCCGACAATTTGGATATTTATAAAATCTTAAAATATTGAATTAAGGTTAAATAATAAACCTAGTCAGAAAATAAGTGAATGGATTTGAGATTTCTGAGAAGGAATTTTTGTGAATTTAAAAATTCTATGGTGAATTATTCATGATTAGGTATATAAGTGAATATGTTCTTTGTATATGGTTGTATATGTGTACAGTATGTGGTTAAGGGTCAAGGGTTGACCAGATAACCTATATCAATGGCAAACCCTAATATTATATTAAGAACGTCAACGTTCAGCTAGAAATTTTTTACGATTTATAAGAAACCCTAAAACCAGTTCTGGAAACCCTAATTTCAGTTCCAGAAATCTGAAACCCTAATTCGGAAATTGGAAACCCTAAATTAGGAACTTAATGGCTTAAATGTATTGATCATAAACTTAATTAGGGTAAAACCTAACAAAATAGTTAGAAACCCCTAATTTGTAAAATTAGGAACCCTAATTGCAGAATTAGAAACCCTAATTCACTACACCAAAAATGGCCACTAGCGAAGGAAATTTTGTGAAGGAATTTATTCCTTCATATGAGGAGTTGTTTAGTGAAGGAAAAAAGTATAGTGACAATATAGTTATTAGCGAAAGAAACATCCTTCACAATTTATATTTTTTTCCTCGCAAAATTGGGGCGATAGAAAGATTTTTGGAGCCAATTTATGACGAAAATTTGCGAGGAAAAAATCTATTTAGTGATGAAATTATTACTCACTATATATCATTATTCAGAAGTTTTTTGCGAGTGATAAAATTGGTCGCTATCTTGTTCTAAATATTTTTTTTTTGATTTATTGTGGTGAATATAAATACCGTAAATTTTTAACAATAGTAAATTTAAATTTTAATAACACTTTTTAAGTAACTTATAATATCAACTATTTATTTTAATAAACCATCAAGTAAATAACTTTACACTATGTTAAACTTTAAAATTTCTCCATAAAAGTTTATTTTATGATCATAATTAAATAAAGTTAAAGTTAAATAAAAATAAAATTAAATAATTCAAAAGACTTTAAATTTTATTTTAAGTATATAATATTAATCCAAAAAGTCTTTTGGAGATTAATTTAAAGTAACTTTATTTTTGGTATTGTATTTAATATTCAGTTAAATAACAATTTGGGAGGGCTTTAATTAAGAAACACTTTTGGATTATTTCATTTTATTTTTAATTGGTTCAGTACTAAACCATAAGAAAAAATCAAAAAAACTTAACTTTATTTATTTGAAGTACAGTATTGTGCTTCACCGGTACAAAACCATAAAAAGACAATACTTAAAAGATGACGTTTTTATAAAAAAAACGTTATGGTACTTTTTTTACAACATTTTTAAAAAAAACGTTGTAGATACATATGAAAAAATGTTATGTGTTTATAAGGGTAATTTTTGATTTTAAATAGATAAAAAAAATTTATCTATGTAAAAAACACGGATTAAAAAAATATAAATGAAGAACTGAAAATTTGTAATTAAAATAAGGTATGTACTTTATCTCTCTCTAGTGTGGCCATCAGCTGAGGAGGCACGTACGGGAGAAGATCTTTTCTTCTTCTTCATTCACGGTCACGGCCAAGTAGTTGAGCTGAGTTACAATTTCCTCCCATAGAGGAGAGAGAAAGATGAGCGACCGTGATAGAATCCGCGACCGGGAACGAGCCCACGAAGGGACAAAGACAGGCGAAAATGACCGCCACCGCACTCCTCTCCCGACCTGCGCTTAAGCCACAAGCACTGGCGAGAGCAATGAGAAGGATAAAGGCGGGGATGCCGCCTCAGGTGGTGTCGGACTTCGCTGACGGCATCGTGTTCGGACTTCTATTGGTTTAATCGACCTTTACTCACTTGAACGTAATCGCTGATTTTGATTTCTCAAAGGTTAGGGTTTCTTCATTCTTATATTTTCATGTTTTCCCCCTTATTAGTAAATTAATTATATTATACTTTTTGATGTGTTAAATCAATCTATACTAAATGAATTTGTTCTATTCATTATTTTCGTTGTTGTTATGGATGGATTCTGTGGAAGTTTGTTAGTTTAGTTTATGATGAAAATTTTCCTCAATTGATTCTGTGGTGTTCGTGTATTAGTTCTTAATGATTATAGATACCTGATATTAAAAAAATGAGGTTTTGTTCAAAGCTCTTTAATTTTTTTCTTGTTATATATTTACCACTGTGTGAGATATTCCTCCACCTTTTAGATGGTTGATGTATTTTAGTGAAAATTCGGTAGCTTTAGGAATTAACTCCACTAAACTGTTCAATAATTATTTATATATGCCTTAATTGCATTATACATGTAGGTGAATATAGAACTTTAGAGAATTTTACTTAAGGATGTTGATATTTCAAAGATGTCTTAACTATGGATACCTTGTTCCTTTGTTGTTCGCTTTTTTTAAAATTGAACCAAATCACCAATCCTTATAATTTGACTCTCGCAAGTTAGTTGGTTATAGGTAAACCATCCTAGTGTACCCTATGTATCGGTGTAAGGTGAAAATCATTCATGCCTCCTTCTTAAATTCTACATCCAGGCAGTACCTGTGACTCTTCAGTGATGGTTATGCCATTGCAATTTGAATTGGCCTATTTCCTTAACTAAAAGAGCATTCATAACTCCTCTTCTTTTTCTTCTCTATAGAAAAAACATCAAACTGAATGAGGTGAACTACAAAAGTAGAACATTATATGAGAAGGACGATGTAGCCAGGAGACAACCAACTATATATTTAATTTATACAAGATACAATTATCTTTTGTGTGTTGAAATAATTTATTGCATCATAATACTGTCAATAGAAAATGCACGATATGATCTTAATAATCCAAGACATTATATAATCTACCATTGGGACTTGGGGACCTTGGCTGCCAGGTAAATATGCTATAATTCCTTGTCTTCCACTTTTACTTTTTAAACATCAGATATATTTAGAAACACACATATGATTCTTGCGTTAAGTTTGGTTTGGCTGGTTGAAACCTTACTATGGATATTTTTTTTACTTATTATAGGGAATAGGGATACCAGTAGGGAAACTTACTTTGTATATCGCACTTGGAGGAGTGAGACCTTCAACAATGTAATATTATCGGACATTCATTTGGAGGTTATGTTCTTGCTAAATATGCTCTTAAGGTGATTGCTTTCCCTTGTTGATTTTGATTTGTTATACAAGTAGTATTGACTTCAGATGATTGCTACTCTATTATTAATGATAGTTGTATTCACTGTTGTAGCATCCTGAGCACATACAACACTTGATTTTAGTGGGGTCTGCTGGGTTTTCATCAGAGTTGGATTATAAATCTGAGTGGCTCACCAGGTTCAGGGAAACTTGGAAGGGGGCTGTGACGCCCCTAAAATTAGGTATACATCACCCATCTTGAGTCGCCAGATACATGGTACAGAATTCAAATACAACTTAATAATACAACTGTCGTGTACAATACGACAAAACATAAACTGTGAGTTTGAATACAAATATTGTCTACTGGAGAGTATAAACACTCAAAAGGAGTACTCATTACAATTATTATCATACTATTTCATAGAATAGTGAGAACTACTAATGCAAACATCTAGGACCATCACTCTGTTTCCCGACAAGTCCCAGCTACGTTCTCATTTCCTGAAGAGAACAGTAAAAGAAAGGGTGAGCTCAACTAGCCCCGGAAAAAATATTATGACTAAGATAATGTAGAATAATTTATCGTTAGCCTTCAATAGTGTTAAACTGATAAAATATAATAACTATCAAGTTTAACTGCAGCGGAACAAGCAATCCATTAGAAGAGTAAAGTAGGGAATAAAATCTATTATCTTCTATGATTTAAAAGGTTTTTCATCACTTTTATCGCTGGGACTCAGCTTAATAAATAATCCACATCATCGAATCACCCCTGCACTACGGCCAAGGATATTCTTTAGTATCACGACCACTAATTATCCATGCACTACGGCTTAAGATAATCATGTTTTCATCAACGGTCCTGATCATGTAATACAACAATTCATCTTTGAACTACGGCTAAAGAGAATCCATAGCCATAATCATACCAAAAAACTGTCCATCAATGCACTACGGGCCAATGAGGACTTTTTTACATCATTTGTAACATTACGGTTATGATTATACCGAATAATCCCTAGTTATAATCATACCAAGTCCATCTATGCACTACAGGCCACAGATGACTTTCAACATAATATTAGCATGAGGATGATGACAATGATATAAGAATTCAATAAAACAAGTTCAAGAATTAATTTATCCAGGAACTAATAACATCCATATTGTCAACATGATACTTCTTTGTAGAGTAAAATTCAAGAATGCTCAGAAGAATATTTTCATGAAAAGATATTGGATAAAGCGCAAATATCAAGGATATTCCACTAATTTCATGGAGTATAGAAGTCAAAGATTTAATCAACTGAGTATAATAAAGAATGGAATAACAAAAGAAATCACCATGCATGCGATGTACCGCATATACAAAAGTTATTCCAATGTAATAGTAAATAATTCAGAACCAGTCCCACAGAAAACGCATGCATGTGATATTCCAATAGAATAATAAAGAATGGAACCAGTCCCAAAGAAACACACGCATGTGATATTCTAACGAATAATAATAAATAATAGAACCAGTCCCAAGCAGAACGCATTGCATGTGATATTCCGACAAAATAATAAATAATGAAATCATAGAAGAATTTCACTAAGTATAGGTAGCCCATGTGATACAAAGCTATTCCAATGTAATAATAAATAATGGAATAATGTAAGTTCTCTCATGAATACAAAAGAAATAATACCCCTTACCGTAAAAGAAACTGAATATAAGAGTAGGGAAGTAGCAGAATACTTTTCTATAGTTTCTCTATAATTTCTCTCTCTAGAGTTTCAGTGAATTCGTAAGAAATAATGAAGGAATAAGCTTCTATTTATAGGAAAATGGACTGAATAGTAACTAATTCATGAACGGTCCAGATTGATTTACTTTTAAACGAACGGTCCATATTGGTTTACTATTAAAACTTAAAGCAACGGTCCATACTGATTTACTATTAAAACTTTAAACCAGCGATCCATATTGATTCACTATTATAACTTTCCACTAGCGGTCCATATTGATTTACTATTATAACTTCAACCAACGGTCTGAAAAATTAGCACATCTCCTCATGGAATAATATTGTACCCAAAAATGATTTGGACCGAAAAGAAATATATTTTACGGGTGATCAATAGTACCCCGTGAATAGTAACTCGTGAATAGTAACTCATGAATAGTACTCCGACACGAAAAGTGCCCCGAATACCCGATTGAACAATATAACCTCCAAACATCAATTATTATCGAAATAAATGTCGATTTCCACTAACACAAATAATTCCAACACAATGGAACTATAAAATTCATCTTTAATCAACACGAACTTATTCATCATTAATATTATAATTCACAATATTTAATAACCAGGTCTTTCCCAGGAAAGGGGGGCTTTCCAATAAGGATTTTTCCTAATTAGCACGCAATTAGGTGACCAAACCTCTCCTTGACAGAACTTCTAGACATTGTCAATATTGTAAATAATAATATGAATAACTTTGTCGTCTCAATCATTGATTTAATAATTTATCATATTATACAGATGATATTGTAACAATAATTGAATCAATAATATGAAAAGTATGAAGCAGCAATTACTTTAGCAATAATTGAGTATAACTGAGTGACTTCTCACGTAAGCATCAATAATCAATACCGTGTGCTACTATGCAACTACGCCAGACATCGCATTTCTTTTTAACATCGGGTGTTTCAACAAATTAATCTGTAAAACTTCCGCCGTTATTTTCATAAAGTATTTTTTTGTCGCTTTCAATCCGACAATAATTCCGCCATGGGTCCACTAATGATTGTACTCATTGCATTTGGATATTCCCCGACAAAAAGAATATTTCCCGACCAATCGAATATTATATAACCACTTGTTTACTTTGCAAAATTTGTAACTATTACCCACGACTATAACATTACATCAAATCAACACCATAATATTTAAAAATTATTTCGAGAAAATTAAATCTTTATTCATAAAATCTAGGGTCTCACAATCTCCCCTCCTTATGAAATTTCGCCCTCGAAATTTACGTACATACCGGTATGCTTAATGTGAGGATACTCGACTTCACTTCAAATTCTAACTCTTGAGGTATAACCTTTGAGCGTCGAATATGATCCTTCTTATCCAAGATGTTAATACGTATCTCCTCATATGTTAAATCTTCTGCTATCTCATCCGGTCTAAATTAATAATGTGGTTCGGGTCGTCCACATATTTACGTAACATCGATACGTTAAAAACGTTATGAACACGCGACATACTTAGCGGTAAAACGAGTCTATAAGCCACAGTTCCTACTTGATTGAGGATTTAAAATGGGTCAATTAAATCGAGGGTTGAGATTTCTTGTCTTCGTCGATTCTTGCTTCGAGAATAACGCCCTCTTGAACCTTCTTCTTCACATTCATCAGCTCTGAGTATGTAGCTTGAGCGGCTTTAACTTTATCGATTAAAGTCGATTCTAATCATATATTCGTTATCTTCACGTGGGTTCAGATATTCGCACTTGTAGAATCAAGATACGATCTTCTACTCAACGCGCCGCCTACCACGCTCGCTTTTCACGATGGTATGGTACGATCATAATCTTTAATGTACTCAAGCCAACGTCTTTGGCGCATATTACGCTCGCTTTAGTTGAATAAATGTTTAAGGGTTTTTAGAAATGGGTTTTTAGATCGGGGTCAATACAAAGTTTGATTTCACGCCTAGGGGTAGGCTAAGAAGTCTTCAAGAATACGTCAGAAATTTATTAACAATAGAAATACCATTCAAAATCGCGACTCTCATCCAAGACTTAGATAACACGTCACATTGATACCTATCAACTTGCCATCGCTATTCACGACGCTGCTTACAAAAATCCGCTTCGCGTGCATTCCACACAAGAAAGTCAACAACAAAAGGATCGGGGCTCTTTATTTATGGCTTGATATGACAATGATTAACTTTAGTGGTTTGGTTACTTTGAAT
The DNA here is from genome assembly GCA_020205615.1 of Panax quinquefolius. NCBI lineage: Eukaryota > Viridiplantae > Streptophyta > Magnoliopsida > Apiales > Araliaceae > Panax > Panax quinquefolius. The sequence continues at coordinate 83,862,230 of CM035166.1, forward strand.
TCGCATAACAGGTTGGTTAGGAGTATGAAAGCTAACAACCTTACGAAAAATATGATGAGTAATTAACCAATCGTTTCCAAAAATCACATCAAATGCAAGTATTTTCAAAGAGATAAGATCGACAGGTAACGTGAAAGTGTTGATTTGAACAAGATTTATAAATAGTGGAGGTAACGAAGGTTTCTCCCAACTGAGTTTAAACAGATATATCAAAGTCTAACTTCTCCAGAGTTAACTTCAAACATTGAACACAACTAGGTGCAATAAAAGAGTGAGTAGAACCGGTATCTAACACGGCATAGACTTCGCAAGAGTTTATGACTAACATACCCGTAATAATTTTATTCAGGTTCCTCGTCACAAAAAAAAATGCTCTCTCTTAAACTACTGGCTTTGGCTTGTCTGGGACATCCTTTGGTGCCTCCATCCTAGCTGAACTTGTCTTCGATGAACGACAAAATCGGGCTAAGTGACCTTCTCTTCCACAATTATAGCATGCTTTGGATGGCATCGCGCAGTTTGGACTGATGTGTCCCTCCCCTCCGCATTTGAAGCATATGATAGGTGGTCATTCTCCTTCTTTAACAACGGGTGTCTTTGGTCTTTGACGTCTTTCCATCATTGTTGAATCTCCTCTTCTTGAAATGTCCATTCTTATTGTTTTGACCAAGATTACCACCGAAGTGGTTACCATTTCTGGCATGTTGATTCCCTCCATGCTTATTATCACCGCTTTTGATGATCAAGTATCACCGGTATTATCATTTTTCCTGCTACTCTCTTTTGGTTGCTTTGACTCGTTATCGCGCTCCACTAATTGAGCCCTATTTACAACATCCTAATACAAACACGCTTTATAAGAAATAAGATATCGACGTATCTCCCGCTTCAAACCTCTTAAAACATCCGCATCATTCTCTTCATTATCAACCAAGTGGGATGCAAATCGGACAACTCGGCAAACTTGGCTTCAGATCAGCGACACTGCGACCACGGCCATGTTGTTTTGCTCCAACTTGATAAATTTCACCTCCTTCATATGACGAATGCTTTGAAAGTACTTGTCATTGAATGTTCTTGGAACTTCTCCTAAGACATCTTGAAAAGTCGTCAGTTTGGTACGCTTTACGATTCCCACCAAAGTGATCTCGCCTCTTCATGCAACATAAAGGTGGCAAAGGAACCTTTTGCTCCTCGGAGCATCCCAAGACATCAAATATCTTGGTGATCTGCTTTAACCACGCTCTTCACCTTATGTGGTTCTCGCTTTCCTAAAACTTCTGGTCCCACTCCTTGAATTGCTTAGCGGTGACCAACCGTGGGTTGCCATTGTTTCCTCTGCATTATGAATGTGAGCCATCACCGATGTTGCATGAATTCTAAAAAGCTCTTAAATGTACCGTCGTTCATCAATTGATCGGTGTTGTTGTTTATATGAGGATTATCGCCATCCCGTTGCACATTGTCCCGATTATTGATCCGTGGAGAATCAAATGATCTCTGTGCTCCATTTCTATTCTCAACATTCTCGGATGTCATTTTCAAATACTGCCACAAAACAAAAGGTTAATTGACATTTAACATATTATCCCTATATTTTGACCGACCAATTAAATACCAAATAAACTTATGTAGGTCATACTAGCGAAGGAATTCCCCATCTCTCCCCTCATAGTTCTTGTCTCACATCTCAGCCAGGGATCATATCCCTAAGCTTTGATACCAACTGTGACGCCCCTAAAATTAGGTATACATCACCCATCTTGAGTCGCCGAGATACATGGTATGTAATTCAAATACTTAATAATAATACAACACTGTATAATACGACAAAACATAAACTGTGAGTTTGAATACAAATATTGTCTACTAGAGAGTATAAAAACTCAAAAGGAGTACTCATTACAATTATTATCATACTATTTCATAGAATAGTGAGAACTACTAATGCAAACATCTAGGACCATCACTCTGTTCCCCGACTAGTCCCAGCTACTTTCTCATTTCCTGAAGAGAACAGTAAAAGAAAGGGTGAGCTCAACTAGCCCCGAAAAAAATAATATGACTAAGATAATGTAGAATAATTTATCGTTAGCCTTCAACAGTGTTAAACTGATAAAATATAATAACTATCAAGTTTAATCACAGCTTATGAACAAGCAATCCATTAGAAGAGTAAAGTAGGAATAAAATCTATTATCTTCTATGATTTAAAAGGTTTTTCATCACTTTTATCACTGGGACTCACTTTTAAATAATAATCACATCATCGAATCACCCCCGCACTACTACCAAGGATATTCTTTAAGTATCACGACCACGAAATTATCCATGCACTACTACTTAAGATAATCATGTTTTCATCAACGGTCCTGATCATGTAATACAACAATTCATCTTTGAACTACGGCTAAAGAGAATCCATAGCCATAATCATACTAAAAACTGTCCATCAAAGCACTACGGGCCAATGAGGACTTTTTCCACATCATTTGTAACATTACTAAGTTATGATTATACCAATAATCCTCGGTCATAATCATACCAGTCCATCTATGCACTACAAAGCCACGTATGACTTTCAACATAATATAAGCATGAGGATGATGACAATGATATAAGAATTCAATTAAACAAGTTCAAGAATTAATTTATCCAGGAACTAATAACTTCCGCATTGTCAACATAATACTTCTTTGTAGAGTAAAATTCAAGAATGCTCAGAAGAATATTTTCATGAAAAGATACTGGATAAAGCGAAAATATCAAGGATATTCCACTAATTTCATGGAGTATACAAGTCAAAGATTTAACCAACTGAGTATAATAAAGAATGGAATAACAAAAGAAATCACCATGCATGCGATGTAATCGCATGTGCAAAGTTATTCCAACTTAATAATAAATAACGGAACCAGTCCGACGTAAAATGCATGCATATGATATTCCAATGTAATAATAAAGAATGGACCCAGTGTCCCACGTAAAATGCACGCATATGACGATATTCCGATAGAATAATAAATAATGGAACCAGTCCCAAGGTAAACGCACGTATGATAAGATATTCCAACAGAATAATAAATAATGAAATCACAATAGAATTTCACCAAGTATAGGGTAGCCCGCGTATACAAGTTATTCCAACAGAATAATAAATAATGGAATAACAGAAGTTCTCTTCATGAATACAAAAGAAATAATACCCCTTACCGTAAAAGAAACTGAATATAAGAGTAGGGAAGTAGCAGAATACTTTTCTATAGTTTCTCTATAATTTCCCTCTCTAGAGTTTTAGTGAATTCTTAATAAATAACGAAGGAATGAGCCTCTATTTATAGGAAAATGGACTGAATAGTAACTAATTCATGAATGGTCCAGATTGATTTACTTTTAAACGGACGGTCCATATTAGTTTACTATTAAAACTTAAAGCAACGGTCCATACTGATTTACTATTAAAACTTTAAACCAGCGATCCATATTGATTCACTATTATAACTTTCCACCAGCGGTCCATATTGATTTACTATTATAACTTCAACCAACGGTCTGAAAAATTAGCACATCTCCTCATTGAATAATATTGTACCTAAAAATGATTTGGACCGAAAAGAAATATATTTTACGGGTGATCAATAGTACCCCGTGAATAGTAACCCGTGAATAGTAACTCGTGAATAGTAACTCATGAATAGTAACTCATGAATAGTAACTCTTGAATAGTAACTCATGAATAGTAACTCGTGAATAGTACTCAAACCCGAAAGTGCCCCAATAATTCCGATTGAACAATATAACCTCCAGACATCAATTATTATCGAAACAAATGTCAATTTCCACTAACACAAATAATTCCAACACAATAGAACTATAAAATTCATCTTTAATCAACACGAACTTATTCATCATTAATATTATAATTCACAATATTTAACAACCAGGTCGTTCCCAGGAAAGAGGGGCTTTCCGATAAGGATTTCTCCTTATTGGCGCGCAATTAGGTGACCAAACCTCTCCTTGACAGAACTTCTAGAAATTGTCAATATTGCCGTCTCAAATAATAATATGAATAACTTTGCCGTCTCAATCATTGATTTAATAATATATCATATTTTGCAGATGATATTGTAACAATAATTAAATCAATAATATGAGAAATATGATGCAACAATTACTGTAGCAATAATTGAGTATAACTGAGTGACTTCTCACGTAAGCATCAATAATCAATACCGTGTGCTACTGTGCAACTACGCGTATTACTGTACTTTTAACACCGGGTGTTTCAACAATTAACGGTAAAACTTTCGCCGTTATTTTCATAAAGTATTTTTTTGTCGTTTTCTCAATCCGACAATAATTCCATTGCGGGTCCACCAATGATTGTACCGTTGTACGGATATTCCCCGACAAAAAGAATATTTCCCGACCAATCGAATATTATATAACCACTTGCTTACTTTGCAAAATTTATAACTATTACCCACAACTATAACATTACATCAAATCAACACCATAATATTAAAAAATTATTTCGAAAAAATTAAATCTTTAGTCTCACAGGGGCTATTTTGAATCATTTATGGGAGTCTAATTTTACTCCTCAGAAGGTTGTCAGGTGATTACTTTTGTCTTGGTGGTAGTTGCAATATATATAAATGTATATTTTAGGGGGAATAGTTTTAAATATAACTTTTTGTTATATATTTTATATTAGCTGTCATGGTATACCATCATGATAAGTTGTTTTAGTTGATTCTGGTAAAGTTGCACAGAATATATTAGTAAAATGGTGCGTCTACACAATTACAGTCCTGTAGATCAATACTTGGGAAAAAATTCTAGTCAATCATTTGTCTATCACAAATCATTCAGGGTTATGCTGACACTTACAATTTATTTATTTATATATATACATTTGGGTGATTAGATTTTTTTGGTCGTGTTTTGGTTATCTCGTCTTAAATTTTTTATTACCCTTTTTTGTTCCAAAGTTATAATCCCAATTCCATGTGAAGTATTCATATTTAGGATAACAAAAAGGCTACAAATACATGGATTCGTGAATGATCCTATTCATGGAACACCCTAAAACTATTCTGCGTAATGTGAATTCTTTGATCAGGAGACTGCAAACTATGGTGTGAATTTTTGCTCCCCCTTGAGTTGTTTTTGGGGGCCAGGAATGTGTTTTTAGCTAGCGTATCACACGTACTTCCATTCTTTTTCCGGGTTACTAGTAACCTTGTGGTTCAACTTTTGTTGTTAAATTGAAGTAACAATTTGCAATGCAACACTTGATAATGGGTGTGGAGGGAATATTTTTTTGTTAATCTAATATTGTTCTTGCATTAAATATTTTTATACCCTTTTTCCTATTCTTTCTAATATTGTTCTTGCATTAAAAATATGGTATGTTCTTAATTTTTTATATATGAATTATTCGATTAATGAGCAATGATTGTTATCTTCCCATTTTCTATGCAGATATGTGAACCAAACCTTAAACCCCTATATCTAATTGCACTGCTGCAAACTCTGCATGGGGAGAAGTGCGTTATATTCACATCATCTATAGAGTCAACACATTGACTATGTGCTCTACTCAAGTTTTTTGGTGATCTGCAAATCAAGTTCAAGGAGTATTCAGGAGTTCAACGTTAGGTTGTAAGGAGTTTTAAGCTCCACTTTACTAAACTGCTATGTGATCTTCTTCTCATTGATGAGTTCCTGGTTGGAATGAGATATTTGTCTCTACAATAGTACTTCAGATTCTTATCAATTTGACTGTCAAGCTGTTGAATTTTTTGGTGCGAAGAAAATTCTTTGAAGTTTGAGTAGTTTTTCCTTCATAGTATTTATAGAACAATGTTACTTATGCACTAGTTTGAAGTTCTTTTTGGTATTAAGGCTACTGCTGTGGTGCCCAATTTTTTCCTGCTGCTCATTTTCATAGAAATTACAAAGAGAATCTAAATCTCTGGGGAAACCTAAGACATTTTTAACATTTCCTAAATAGGAATCTTTATACCTAGTGATGACCTGGCAAAGGAGGTACTTGCAGCTTCAAAAGTTGCTGGAGAAAAACTTTGGAGGTTGCCTTTGGAAGAAAGTTATTGGGACTCCATGAATCTGGAGTTAGCTAATATGGTCAACACCGGTGGTCGTCAGGGTGGTTCCATTATTGGAACTCTTTTCCTGAAGCAGGTGACGTACACATTGATCAGTACACATTCAACACACTAGAGCACAAGTTCACCAGGCTCATTTTTTCTTATTCCTCATCTTATTGAAATTGAATTTTGGTGTTTCTTTTGCAGTAGGAAATTTACATGTCCAACCTTGATTTCCTTGAAGAAAATGATGATGAAGTGGACCTAACATGATGTACACTTCATTCTATCTAGTTCGTTGTTATTCTTTCAGTTTTCTTGTGTTAGTTATTAAATATTGTAAGTACTATGATCTTTGGGAGATCAAGACATAATAACAAATTTTGTACTTATCGTGACTTGAGCATTATCTATTTATATATGGAGTATTAGTTTTAATTATTGGCTCTTTATGCATTAGTTTATCAATTAGTTTGAAATAGGTAAGATATTTATATTAACTTGAAATATTAAATTTAATATTTATTATAGCAATTACTAAAAATAATAGTAATAATAATAAATATGAAATCATTGATTTGAAAATTAATTATAATTTTCAATGAATTTTGATTATTTAGCAATTAATTTTTTGTTTACAAATTTATAATTTGTGAAGGAATTTTCTCTCACTAATTTAAAAAAAGATTCTCAATTTATAATTAGTGAAGGAAAATATTATCTCGTTAAATTAATTTGTTCTTCACAATATATTTTTTGTGAGGGAATCAAGTTATTCACTAATTTCAAATACTCCTTCTTAAAATATTATTTGTGAAGGAAACCAATCTTTCACTAAATAACAATTGTGAAACCCCCAAATTCGGGTACTTCAATTCCACAGATTTGGTGTTCACTGTCCAATTAAATCATAACTAACTACCCATAAACAAAGGATATAATTAAACTCAAAAGCTTAAATAATAAATCTCCCATCAAGGGTTACATAATCTCAAGATAAATCCCAAGTCATCAAACCTTTAATACAATCATCAGCGAAAATTAAAACATGATCATAATTAAATCTAGTACATAAGCTTCATAAATAAAAGATAACTTAAACGTTGTCGTCTAATTAATCACTTTGTCCTTGCCCTTGCTTGTAGAAAACTCTTCAAACTTCTTAATTTCATCTGCATTATTTTGTGCAAGAGTGAGCAAACAATTGCCCACAAAAAGGATAATATACAATAACGGTTTATAAATGATAATTCACTGAGTTTTCAGTGGTAAAGTATTCTTACCGGAACAATAAAATTTAATTCAACAACTATGAGTTTAAAGGAATAATGAACAGTAATTTAACAATAGATATCAACATCAAAGAATACACACTAAGGGTCACCAGACCACGAACCATACTCTAGGTTTCAAGTATTTTTACTTTAACCTTTAACAGTCTAAAAGAATATAATCATCATCTTCGTCCTAGGTTAACAAGTGTTTCTACTGTAACCTTTAACAGTCTAAACGACTATATGGACCATCATTCCATACTCCAGGTGATAAGCCCTTTGTACTATGTATTGCGCAAACATTTTAACGCTATTGTGTATTTCAAAAATAATCCCCTAATAATAGGGTTGTTCATCTCAGCTTAGATCATCAGGTTCCAAACCAAATGAAGTTTGGTTGGGAATCAGCTTCCAATGAATTCTAGATCTTTAGAATGTTTATCAACCAAGTACTGGTCGAATCAGATAGAGACCAAATATTATTCAAGAATTTGAATATAATATCTTCACGAATAAGGTGTATCGATGAATCAATAAAAGCTAGAGTATTAACAGTTTCTGAACAAACGTTATCCTCGACAACATGCTTTCAAAATTGTGTGAGTACATTAGCAAACCAAAGGAAGTTTGGTTTGAGTTGACTTCAAAGGTAATTTAGAGTTTAGAACATTCATCAACTAAGGATTAGTTGAGTTGGTAAAGAATCGCTAGACAACTAAGAGTTCGGTACAATAATGTAAGATAGTACAATGATAATGGAGAACGAAGATCAAACAACAGTTATTAGTAGCTGGATAAACAACATTACAGACTTTGAATAACCAAAGTAATCTCGTTTGAAATAAAGAAATAAAGATTAACTAATTTGCTCAACCATAAATGAGGGGTAAAGAATTCGCAAGAGAATAAATTGTTAATCAAGAGATTAGAGATAGAGAATTTGCATAAGTATAACATAACAGTGAAAAGTAACCTTGCTGAATAATAAAGTAGCAAAGGTTAGGGAACTTGCCTCTTGCGTAAGCTATACAATTACAACTCATGTACTCCAATAACCTACACATAGGTTTAGAACCACAATACCTATTAGATATGCTAACATACCATAACATGTACATTTCTTGCTAGACTTATCATTTTAGCACAAGTCTTATGCTATTATAAAAATATCAGAAATTTCAAGTGTTAACCTTCATAATACTTATTTACTAATCCTCATTCTCAATAAATCACAACATGTCATTTTTCATAGTTTACTAACTTCTTATAACTTTAGAATCACTAACCACATAACACTATGTTGTTTTAACTTTGTCGTTATACATTTGACACATTAACATAACCTTAGACCAAGTTATGTTGATACCCCAAGTCTGTAGCAACAACATAACTCACCATCTCAGAACAAGGTATGGCACAACCATACCATACACAAAGTTTAGGGACAAGCCTTAGATGCTTACCATTTTTGCCTTGGCATCTACCAAGCAGCATTCTTTGGGTACGTACATGATAAACAGAAACCAGATGAACAATGAGCGCACTTTAGCCCAACAAACACAAATTTCACCCAATAGACAGTAATATCAACACATAAAATATATATACAACTATCATAAACATGTTTGCTAACATTTACAATCACTTAGCACAATTTAGCAACAACTAAAACTATTTTAATTTCTCAAATTCTATATTATCATATAAAAACTCAATTTTTTTGATATTCTTCACAACAATCAACACTGTGATCTCTATACTTGACCAAATCGCTTCGTTCAAATTACGTTCTCTTCGTTTCTTACCGAATTAACATATGCAAGACTCAATTCATCGATTAACATACAAACTAACCACCAAATTTGGTACTTAAATAAGCCATATGAGAATATATTCACTGTAATTAGTTTTCTTCCTTTTAAACGAAATTAGCATAATAATTCTTGACTAAATACTAGTTCTAATCATCACAAACATATTCAATAACAAGTTATCAATTGTATATCAAAAATTCCAAAAAGATGAATTCACAGAACTTAGAAATATGCCATAAAATTCATATATATACATATATATAAATATATAAAATCAAAGTTACGGAAATACCTTATATTGTTCGGTAATTCTTGTTAGAACACCACGAATTTCTTTGAACTTCTCCAAAAATCTTCCTCTCAACTCTCTCTATTCTCTGTAATTCTCTTCTCTTCTTTCTTCTCTCAGACTAGGCTACTAACAACAGTAAGCGTAAACAAAACTGATAGGTAGTAATACACCTACTAAATTACTACCAGTTACAAAAATATAACGTATATGCTATAAGTTTATTTTATATATTATTTAATATATTTTATTTATAATTCAAATATTAAAAGAAATCCAAAAGCCATAAGGCTTTGTTTGGCAAAAAGTCTTTAAAATAAATACTTAATATATTTAAGTCTTGTTTGGTCAAAACTAAATTAAACTACTTTAATTTTATTTTAATAAACAATTTAGTTAATAATTCATAATCACATACTATTTATTTGGATTTTCATATCCAACATTAATCAAATAAATAATTATACATACTATATTTTTAATAAATATTCCACTTAAACAAATATCACAAAATTATATTCTCATTATAATTTTATTTAATAATTTAACATACCATCTTAATTTATCACATCACAACAACCATATAACAACTCTCTAACTATAAATTATTTTAGAATATTATCTAATAAATATAATTTAAAAATACTTACTAACAAAATCACATATTCATTTAATTTAAGAAATATTTTAAATTACAAAACAACAATTTCATCAATAAAATATTCATTTAATTTAATAAATATTTTAAATTACAAATAAAATCTTGGATTGTTACATCATTCGCTCGTTATAAGGATTCTGTCCCCAGAATCACAACTCAAACAATCAAACCGTCACATTCTTCCCACCTTAAAAAGAATATGTCCCCAGAATCGAAGACACAGAATAAACAAATAACTTATAGTAATTCTTCATCATTTCAGTTTCGAGTTTCCACGTAGCATCTTCGATGCTGTGGTTCCTCCATATCATCTTCACAAAAGGTTTTAACTCATTCCTATGCACATGATCTTTCTAGTCGACTGCCTGGATAAAGATTTCCTAGTACACAACCATAACGGTTCGTACTTTGTCACATGATTACAGTCTAGCTTATTCGATCATCTCATTGCAAAATGAAAAATATTACGAATGCGCTCTAACTATAGAGGTAAGGCTACCTCAAAACCATCTAACTTAATCTTAAAAACCTCTAACTATCAAATATATACATGAGAAAAGAATCACCTTTCCACCACATATACCTTGATAGCGTGATACCGATATTCCAATGATTATCAACATGATAAATCAAGTATATGCATAAAACCCCTTCCCATACAAAGGTTTGTACGACTTAGTCACCATATAAGTCCTCAATTGAAATCCCACCAAACATTACCTTACTCTTAAATTATTTCTAACTTATCCACAACTTGCTCAATGCGGATTTCTCACATGACATTATCGAAAACTTCTCGTGTGCTAAGCATGCCTTCCGATGTTTGGACTTCCTTTTCGTTTGGCAATCAATTTGCAAACGATATGACATACTTATTTCTAATTGTGTTCCACATGTTCTTAACTCCTATCACAGATTAATCATTTCTATTATGAACCCATCCTGCACAGTTAACAAAATTACAACTATTTTTATTATTATTATTTTATTTTTTTTTAACCCTTTCTGAAAATTCAATATGAATCGTGAATCTCGGTTCGACACAATTGACACCGAAACACCGTGTCTTGAAACAATATCGCTAACATATAACTTCACACACTGATCGATAGGTAGTATGCTAACTTTGACATACCAAAAATTTATCGCCATATCTTGCCACCAATAGTAATATCGAAGGCAATATATAATTTCGTGCTTCCTAGTTTATTCAATATATAAATTTGATACGAAACTTCATTTTCAATTCCTGGTACTAGCGAAACCTAGTTTCTAATTTCAATTATCCCTCAGTATCGATTTTTAATTTGACACCTTTATCTTGGAGCTACTCTTCCTTTACTCTATCTAACAAAGTTGTACGATTTCCCACCTGAATAGCTTCTCCTCTATCTTTTTCATATATCTAACCTCCTACCACAGATTAGTCATTATAACTATAAATTATTTCTTTTTTTTAAGACGTCGGCAACCACATTCGTTTAGGATTTTGCAGTCATAATCCTTCAACAACTTCAACTATCACTTTAAACATATGCTTAAATATTCCTGTGCGAGAATATATTTTAGACACTTATGGTATGTTTATATCTCACACCACTACCCAACAATACACCTCTAAATCCTTAGAGCAACCACTAATACCTCTATTCTGAATTGTGAGTCGGACACCCTCTCTCATAAAATTTTAACTGACGCGATGCGTAAGAAATGACCCTGTCGTCCTACCTAAACACACAGCCTAGTACATTATATGATGCGTCACTATACAACACATTGTTTTCTGTATTATCTGATAAAGATAACACACTGACAGACTTAACTTTTCTTCAATTCTTGAAAATTCACTTCATAATTTCCTGCCCATATAAATTCCACCGATTTCCTCGTCAATTTAACTAACTAAGTAACTACCTTGCTCTTCACATAACCTACATATTATTTTCTTAATAACTCCTTGTTTTACAACATCGATAAATAACTCTACCGCACAGACGTCTTGCATCTAAAAGAATAAAATACTACCTTTGATTTCCTAAGAGTCTTAAGGTTTAAGCACTTTCTTTGACAATGACTTATCACCACCTGGTTTGGTTTAACAACTTCAGAGTTTCATAAATCAAATCGGAAATAAATCCATTACATGGCCTTTAATACCAACACGGCAATTCTACACATCAACTTAAAAGGAATCACTATTCACACCTTCTAATTTTTAAGGAATAATCTAACTCTTCCCGAAGCGAATCTAGTTTCTAAATAAATTCATCATGTATAAATTAACAAGTGGAGGGTTAAATTAAATAACACACAACCGTATAGATAACTGATCGGAACCATACCTTGCATTGCGTTCTGGATCTTCATGTTGGATGATTGTTCAGTTGGTCGACACGGCGGAGTTGCCTCTACAATAACCAGTTTGCAACTGCCCCCTTTGCTTCCACTTGCTTTTCCTACCGCTTTCTTTGGGCAACCTCGAGCTAAGTGCTCCTTTGATCCACACGTGAAGCAGGCTCTCTTCCTCGGTCTTGAACATTTTGGTGCAATGTGATCCTTCGATCCACAATTAAAGCACACCCTTTTTCCCCTCAAACAAACACCTACATGTTTCTTTCTGCAGTTGCAACACGCCTCCACCTTCTTCTTTTCCTTCCCTTGCTGATATTCATCGTTACTATTATTGTCCCACTTTCTTTTACAAGCGTTACCGGTATGACTATCACCCACTTTATCATCTTCACTCTTCTTTCCCCTCAGCTCTTGATTGTATGCCAACGTATCACCTTCCCCGTCTACATCAATCGTTCTTTCCAACCCTGTTGTAAACGAATTTGGTTGGAACATCAAGATTTAATTATACAGCCAGAAATTTAGTTGATTTGTCAGTGCTCCCACCAGCAAATTAACTAATTGTGGCACTGGATTTGCGTTAGCTTCCCTATTGGATGCATATCCCTTGGGGCTTTGTTGACGTTGTTGTCTTCTTCTAGGTGGCATCTTACTTTTTAAAACTTGAACTATTAGATCATTGTTCATCTATACATTAACATTTTCAAACTTATCTTAACCACTTATAGATAACACATAATATATCTTAACAAACAATGATAATACTTTATTCATTTATTACATCACTACATCACAAAATAGCCACATTGCTATTTATATTATTTATCCCGAAATAATAAAATTCTAGGATTACTTTATCACATCCCACTATTTAATTCAAAAGTTAGGATCCACATCTATTAATTTTCATTATAATTTATATATCATCTTATTATTTTTCTTGCAATCTACAAGAACATTCCACGTTGTACAACTTCATTGCGTTATTCCTCCACGATACGAATCTTCAGGAGATTGGAAGATTGAATTCTAAGCTTCATCATTCGCTTCGCGCCCTTTGACTTGTCTTCAACACGATCTATGCATTTAGAAGCCTTCACCCGTACGTCTTGACTCTCGCCGACGCTTTGTCGATTTCTTTCCCAGTCTCATTCATGCGCAAAGTCATTCCCAGCTAATAACTATCCTCTTTAATATTCTGACCGTTCTGACTGAGCTAATATCCGCTCTATATCTGCAAATGGTGCAGTAAGGTCTTGAGTCGCGACATCTTCTTATGCTAACGTGACTTGGTGCTTTACGGCTACACCTTCTAATTTCTCGACCTTCTTTTATAACTCAATGTTATGACCATACTGAAAGTAGTATGCACACAAGCCAATCATGTTTGATGATAAAGCATATACTTTGAAATAATCTTATTATTTTATTAATAAAAAGTATTAATTTATATTTAAAGGCTTTTAATTATCTACATGATGCTGTTTTGTAATATGTGATAAACCCATAGTTTTAAGAAATGCTTTTAGAATAATGATGATGATCATTCTAATGAGATCTAAATTCTTAGAAAGCTTAAAACTAAAATAGTTCCCAATCGTTGGATTACTAAATTGGGGATTAGTGAATCCGGATAGATTGGTACATACGTTGCTTTCTCATTGGATGAGGATGATTGATCTCATGATCATTTGTGTGGAGACACTAAAGCAAGTATGTAGGTGCTTATTAGAGAATAAGTTCAACTTTGAGCGTGGCTCGCTAAGGAATACCTAATGGAGTTTTACTTCCCATCAATAGGAATTCTGTAGTGATAGTAGTCTAAGTGATCCTTGGACTTGAGATCATCATAGTATCTTGTGTATGATGAGTTATACTTTGACTTATTCCTTAAGACCCTTAGGGTATATCAAAGGGTATGCTTGGGTATAATAAGTTGTACATGGAGATAATGTATGATCAATAAAGAATCTACCACTTCTATTAAAAGAAGAGAAGTGTCCTATGTGATTCGATAAATGACAACCCAATGAGTCCTTGGGTTAAGGCGAAATGAAATTAGAAAGGAGTTTCTAATTTGCATTATTTGAGTTGTGCATTTAAGAGTCGAATACATATAATTAAATAAAATAAGACTTGACAAAGAAATTTCATGTCTTATATTTAATTGGGACATTAGATGGTGGAAGGATTGAATTGTGCATTAAACTATTTACTCAAAGGTTCTTTTATGATTAATGTTGAAATCTATATTATCCGGAAAGTCGTTGATCGCTAGGAGGCTTATCCCTATCAGAGAATAAATATTATTTATTTAAATAAATTAATTGTTTAATTAATTTATTTAAATAAGATTAAATTGTTCTAATTGATTTATTCACAACCCGGTTTAATATGGAGAACCTAAAGGGTCACACCATAAAAGGAAGAATAATTATTTAAGAAGTTAATGGCATAATCGTAATAATATAGTAAAGTATATTTAATTTAATCTATGGTGATAGAATAAATTAAATAGCTTAATATTTATTATTTAATATTTTAGAAATATTAAATATAAATTAATAAGAGGAGTCTTATTAATATTATTACAATTATTATTATTTTAATTTCTAAAAGAGTTTAGGAATTAATTTAATATAAGTACTCTCATTTATTCCTAATAGGATTAGGAGGTTAAATTAATTAAAAGAGTTTAATTAATTATCCCTAATAAGATAAGGGAGCTTAATTAATTAAAGGATTTTAATTAATTAAAATAAAACCCAATTCCTTAATTGTTAAGGAGGGTTGCCCACATCTATAAATAAGAGGAGTCTTATTATTGGTGGATGGGGGTTGTTGATTTTTTAACAACAGATGTGATAATTCCAATGGTTGGAGAGTACGTTCTTTTCTATAGAGATAGAAAAACTAGGGTTTAGCCAACCACCCATCTTCTTGAATTCTTCTTCTTCCTTGGTGGATCACCTCTAGAGGCCAAACACTTGGGTGGCTTGAAAGTAGTATGCATACAAGCCAATCATGTTTGATGATAAAGCATATACTTTGTAACAATCTTATTCATTTATTAATAAAAAGTATTAATTTATTAAAGGCTTTTAATTATCTACATGATGCTGTTTTATAATATGTGATAAACCCATAGTTTTAAGCAATGCTTTTAGAATAATGATGATGATCATTCTAATGAGATCTAAATTCTTAGAAAGCTTAAAACTAAAATAGTTCCCAATCATTGGATTACTAAATTGGGGATTAGTGAATCCGGATAGATTGGGTACATCGTTGCTTGCTCATTGGATGAGGATGATTGATCTCACGATCATTTGTGTGGAGACACTAAAGCAAGTATATGTAGGTGCTTATTAGAGAATAAGTTCACCGAACGTTGGCTCGCTAAGGAATACCTAATGGAGTTTTATTTGCACATCAATAGAATTCCTCTGTAGTGATAGTAGTACAAGTAATCCTTGGACTTGAGATCATCATAGTATCTTGTGTATGATGAGTTATACTTTGACTTATTCCTTAAGACCCTTAGGGTATATCAAAGGGTATGCTTGGGTATAATAAGTTATACATGGAGATAATGTATGATCAATAAAGAATCTACCACTTCTAATAAAAGAAGAGAATGTCCTATGTGATTCGATAAATGACAACCCAAGTAGTCCTTGTTAAAGCGTAATGAAATTAGAAAGGAGTTTCTAATTTGCATTATTTGAGTTGTGCATTTAAGAGTCGAAATACATATAATTAAATAAAATAAGACTTGATGAAGAATTCCATGTCTTATATTTAATTGGGACATTGTATGGTGGAAGGATTGAATTAGATTTTTAACTATTTACTCAAAGGTTCTTTTTATGATTAATGTTGAAATCTATATTATCTCGGAAAGTCGTTGATCGCTAGGGGAGGCTTATCCTATTGTAGAATAAATATTATTTATTTAAATAAATTAATTGTTTAATTAATTTATTTAAATAAGATTAGAATTGTTCTAATTGATTTATTCACAACCTGGTTTAATATGGAGAACCTAAAGGGTCACACCATAAAAGGAAGAATAATTATTTAAGAAGTTAATGGCATAATCGTAATAATATAGTTAAGTATATTTAATTTAATCTATGGTGATAGAATAAATTAAATAGCTTAATATTTATTATTTAATATTTTAGAAATATTAAATATAAATTAATAAGAGGAGTCTTATTAATATTATTACAATTATTATTATTTTAATTTCTAAAAGAGTTTAGGAATTAATTTAATATAAGTACTCTCATTTATTCCTAATAGGATTAGGAGGTTAAATTAATTAAAAGAGTTTAATTAATTATCCCTAATAAGATAAGGGAGCTTAATTAATTAAAGGATTTTAATTAATTAAAAAAGTAGTATGCATACAAGCCAATCATGTTTGATGATAAAGCATATACTTTGTAACAATCTTATTCATTTATTAATAAAAGTATTAATTTATTAAAGGCTTTAATTATCTACATGATGTCGTTTTTATAATATGTGATAAACCCATAGTTTTAAGCAATGCTTTTAGAATAATGATGATGATCATTCTAATGAGATCTAAATTCTTAGAAAGCTTAAAACTAAAATAGTTCCCAATCATTGGATTACTAAATTGGGGATTAGTGAATCCTGATAGATTGGTACATACGCTTTGCTTTTTCATCGATGAGGATGATTGATCTCACGATCATTTGTGTGGAGACACTAAAGCAAGTATGTAGGTGCTTATTAGAGAATAAGTTCATCGAACGCGGCTCGCTAAGGAATACCTAATGGAGTTTTATTTGCCTCATCAATAGGAATTCTCAGAAGTGATAGTAGTACAAGTAATCCTTGGACTTGAGATCATCATAGTATCTTGTGTATGATGAGTTATACTTTGACTTATTCCTTAAGACCCTTAGGGTATATCAAAGGGTATGCTTGGGTATAATAAGTTGTACATGGAGATAATGTATGATCAATAAAGAATCTACCACTTCTAATAAAAGAAGAGAAATGTCCTATGTGATTCGATAAATGACAACCCAAAGAGTCCTCGGTTAAGGCGTAATGAAATTAGAAAGGAGTTTCTAATTTGCATTATTTGAGTCAGTGCATTTAAGAGTCGAAATACATATAATTAAATAAAATAAGACTTGACAAGAATTCCATGTCTTATATTTAATTGGGACATCAGATGGTGGAAGGATTGAATTGTGACGGTAACTATTTACTCAAAGGTTCTTTTATGATTAATGTTGAAATCTATATTATCCGGAAAGTCGCTGATCGCTAGGAGGCTTATCCTATCAGAGAATAAATATTATTTATTTAAATAAATTAATTGTTTAATTTATTTATTTAAATAAGATTAGAATTGTTCTAATTGATTTATTCACAACCTGGCTTAATATGGAGAACCTAAAGGGTCACACCATAAAAAGGAAGAATAATTATTTAAGAAGTTAATGGCATAATCGTAATAATATATTAAGTATATTATTTAATTTAATCTATGGTGATAGAATAAATTAAATAGCTTAATATTTATTATTTAATATTTTAGAAATATTAAATATAAATTAATAAGAGGAGTCTTATTAATATTATTACAATTATTATTATTTTAATTTCTAAAAGAGTTTAGGAATTAATTTAATATAAGTACTCTCATTTATTCCTAATTGGATTAGGAAGGAAAATTAGTTAAAGGAGTTTAATTAATTATCCCTAATAAGATTAGGGAGCTTAATTAATTAAAAATTTAATTAATTAAAACCCAATTCCTTAATTGTTAAGGTGGGTTGTCCACATCTATAAATAAGAGGAGTCTTATTATGGGTGGTATGGGTTGTTGACTTTTAACAAAGTACGTAATAATTCCAATTTGTTGGGAGTATGCCTTTTCTATAGAGATAGAAAACTAGGGTTAGCCATAACACCCATCTTCTTGAATTTTCTTCTTCCTCCTCGTGGATCACCTCTGAGAGGCCAAACATTTGGGTGGCTAACGCCGATCAAAGGAAGGAACCAAACCCGTGGATTCAAGATTGAACGCGAAAGGATTTGGAGGTGAACTTGTACTGAGAAGCTCGATCTTCAAGGGTATGATTTTATTCTTTATCTTTTTCGTTTAATTAATAATTATGCATAAAGGATGATCCGGTATATGGTTTGTAAAATTTTTAAACTCGATTTTACACGCTCAAGACTTTTTTTTGCAATTTGATCATAAGTATGAATATTACAAACCCTAATAAAGGGCATCAAAGCCAAACCTTTATGCTAATTATTAATTATTTTAATTTGATATGTATATTGATATGTGTTTAGAACAATTTAATTGGGCATAATTTTATCAGATAAAATTTATTAAAAAAAAAAAAAAAAAAAAATAAAAAAGATTTCATTGTATTATCGCTTTTTATAACATATATATTATACTTATATATATATGTACGGAATAATTGAACAAAAAAAAAAATTTGACTCCGGCAGCACAAAACAGTGGCCATGATTAAGTTGCAAGGGATGCAAGTTTTTTTTTTTTTAAAAAAAAAAACCGGTAGTCAATAACAAGGCACGGACTTGTTTCTTGTTTCATGGATTTTTTTTTAGCAGCAACCAAGTTAGTTTTTAACCTGCACGGAAATCGAGTAATAAAGGAACGGTTATATATATATATATATATAATATACGGTTATTATATATATATATATATATATATATATATATATATATATATATATTATTCTTATTATTTTATAATTAAAATAAAATGTTTATTTTAATTTTAAAATAAAAGTTTATTTTAATATTAAAATAAAAGAGTTTATTTTAATTTTAAAATTGAATATTATATATATATATATAATTATTTTAATCTTAAAATAAAAGTTTATTTTAATTTTAAAATAAAAGTTTATTTTAATATTAAAATAAAAAGGTTTATTTTAATTTTAAAATTAGAATTTCATGCTAACTAATTAGAGTTGGAATTGGATTCCATGATAACTAATTGGAGTTGAAATTGTATTCCATCTTTCCTTAAATAAAGGAGTTTATTTAGATATGAAATAGATTTCATATTATTCAAAATAAAAGAGTTTATTTGTGAATAGGAAAGAAAATCCTAATTTTCTTAAATAAAGGAGTTTATTTAAATATGGAATAAGATTTCATATTATTCAAAATAAAGGAGTTTATTTGTGAATAGGAAAGAAAATCCGTATTTCCTTAAATAAAGGAGTTTATTTAGATATGAAATTAGATTTCATATTATTCAAAATAAAGGAGTTTATTTATGAATAGGAAAAAGATTATCCGTGTTTCCTTTAATAATTTTTTTTTACATGGAATTGATTCCATAATTAATTAAAATAAAAGAGTTTATTTTAATTAAAGATTTTTTTATATGGAATGGATTCCATAATTAATTAAAATAAAGAGTTTATTTTGATTAAAGATTTTGATTAAAATAAAATAGTTTATTTTATTCAAAATAGGATAAATTAAAATAAAATAGTTTTATTTTGATTTAAATTTGGATTTAAATAAAGGAGTTTATTTTTATTCAAAATAGATTTTATACTAACTAAATTTGCCCATTAAATGATATCAATATATATATATATTATGTTTATTATTCATGAGATGAATGTTATTTATCGATGCATATGGTGATGTGTATGATAATAAATGGGATTGATTATGGACTATCACCAATGCGATTGGATTTTATTTTAGTTGGATGCATGAATGTATGGGTTTTATTAAATGGGGTCTCACAGACTGCCTTCTCTAATTTTTCTTAATGTAAATTCTAACTCCTCCTATGTATTCCCTCGATCACGATCAAGGTTTCTATTTATTTTAAATAGTTTTGTAATAGGAATAGTTAGAATTAATTTTGAAAAATTAGAGATCAAGGAACAAGAGAGCTTGAAGACCCATTTTGTAATGGAGCCCTTAGTTTAAATGTAATAGTTATATTTAAATATTATTTCTTGCACCCATAGGGTTTGACCTTTTTGGTTCACTTGGTGGCTCTAGTGAACCAAACTAGAATAAAAGTCCATAATCAATCCGGGTAGAATATAGTATTCTATATGTGCATGCTTATACTATATATATTATATATTATGCAAACATGCTTAGCATGTTAATTAATATGACGCGATTTTATATATATATTTGCATGCGCTAAACAAGATGAGACAAATTAATAACAAACCCCTCAATTTTTATATTAAGTCCTAAGCGCTCAAAGATATTTGAATATCGAACGTCGCCTTTCTAGCATGATAAAATTAATAGAGTATTAAATATTTAATATGAGTTTGTTGTGTCACCACAAGGCAAGTATTAAGTATTTAAGATGTTAATTTATCACATTTGATGCTTATAAAGAAAATTGAACAATATTGTTTTGTCAGGTCACCACAAGGATGATATTTTTCTTTTTGAATATATGGAGTGCTAGGTTTGGACTTAACTTGGATAATTTTGATTCTGATGTGCCACCACTGATCAAAAATAATCTAAGAGGCAAAATACAAGGAGTTGCATAGTTGATGTAATTGACAAAAGTTGTTCTACCTATTTATTTATATATAGTTTGTTGTGTCACCACAAGGCTATATACATTTGAAATGGGATCCTTATTCTCACTAATGAAATCTTTAATTAGATTTTGCCAACTATATAAGTGAGGTAATATAGTTTGAAGAAAATAGTGGGAGATACCAATTTAAAACAAGACCTAATTTATTTTGGTAATTAATAAAAGAATGTATGTTAAAATGTTGTTAATTACAAATTCATTTACGTAATTTTACAATGTCTAAAATTACTATCATCATGCGAAGCATATTAGATGCTAAATTAACCGCATCAATTAAACGGATTGGTTAAGGAATTTGAGAATAGTTCTCATAGTCAAAAGCTATCTTATGTCCTTAATACGCCTTATCCTCGCAATGGTTGCGCATAATGCCTCGAGGAAGACATTGCTACTTTTAGAAAGTGGCAAGATGATGCACATTGCTCAATGCATCATGCTCGCATCCATGAGTAACGAGCTTCAAATACAAAGATGAAACTATGGATGCTTTACTATATTCCCGCACATCAAGTAGTTGATGGTGAGGAAAGTAGACCGATAGATATCGACATATCTAAGGAGCTCTTCCGATCTAGAATGGCCAATGGCACTATAAATGATGCATAAAAAGTCCTTAACATAATCAATTTGATTGATCAATTAGACAACTGGTTTTGTCATGGATGGAGAGTTGAGCCAAGATTTGATCTTGCACTCACTCCCTGACTCCTTTCACAATTGTTGTGAATTTTCATATAAACAAGCTAGATATCGCCTCTCACCGATTTTCTTAACATATTGAAAAATGTCGAGAGTCACTTTCCAACCAAGAAAGATCAAGTCTTACTCGGTAGGGGCCAAAGGATCTTCCGAAAAGAAGAACGATTCAAAGAAGGTAAATAGAAAGGCATAAACAAAGGATAATAAGAACAAAACTCGATACGGATAAGAAAAGAGTTTGCTTCCACCGCAATAAGCCCGACACCGGAAAGAAATCATGAGAAGTATCTTGCAGAGGCTAACCAAAGAAGCTTAGTGAAGTTTCTACCATAATACAATACTTTTTGTTCATGATTGAAATAAATTTTTCTTTAAGTCAAGGTTCTACTTGGGTATTGGATACTGACATTGGTTATCATAAATATAGATTTATGAAGGGACCAAATAGAAGTAGAAAGCTAAACAAAGATAAGTAATCCTATATGTGAAAAATGAAGCAAAGGTTGCTGCATTAGCTATAGAAACTTATACTTTAGCAATGCCTACGGGCAAATCTATTAAGTCAATAAGTTGTTATTGTATTCTAGTTCTTGTTAAAAATATTATTTCCATTTTATTGTTGGACAATGAAATCTTTGGTATTATAATTAAGAACAATTGTTGTTCTATTTATAATAATAATGTTTTGTATAGAACTGGAATATTACTTAATAAATTTTGTATACTTGACTTACATGAAAATAATTTTGCATATTGAACAAATTAGTATAAGAAAAGGAGATGATCATTCAAAGAGTTGAATGTGTGTATTTGCTAAAATACAAGTGTGAATTATTTGAAAGGTTCAAAGAATTCAGAAGTGAAACAAATTGACAAAGTATTAAGATTCTTTGATTAGATCAAGGAATAAATACTTGTGCAATAAGTTTCTAGATCATCTCAAATGGTTTTCTCATAATGGACACATCCTGATACGCAATAATTGATTGATGTATCTGAAAGGAAAAATCGTACCTTGTTGGACATGGTGCGGTCCATAATGATTTTACCGACATTCCAATGATCCTTCGGGATAATGTCCTAGAAATGGTCAGATATCTACGAAAATGGTAACCTCAAAATCCTATTTCAAGACTCCATAAAAGTTATGGACAGGGAGGATTCCTAATCTTAAGTATGTTAAGATAAGGGGTTGTCCAACTTATGTGAAAAGGTTTCAAAGGATAAGCTTGGGACAAGATTTGACATGTACAGATTTGTGGGACATCCTAAAGTAAGTTTAGGGTATATGTTCTATAATTCTACTTAGCAAAAGGTGTTTGTTACGAAACACGCTGCCTTCTAAGATAAAGGTGTTTATCATTGAAGGGGCTAGTGGGAGGATAATAGATCTTGAAAAGTTCAAGAACCACAAAACACTATAAGTCAAATAAGAGGAACCTGTAGATAGACCTATTGTACCACAACCGAATCGTAAATCTGAAATAGTACCGAAGATACCTAGGAGGTATGGATTCATCATGGATGATGATGATGAGGTACACATCATAGAAGATGATGATCCAGAGTTACATTCGATGAGGTAAGACTTCTAGTGTGTACAAAAGGGTCAGTGGGAGCGTCGTGAAATTTCTAGTATTATATGTTGATATACTACGGATGAGGAATTACATACCAATGCTACAATCAAGAAAAGATAAAGTTGTCTAAACATTCCTCCATGAATGATTTGGGAAGAGTATCTTAATTGGGGATATAAATCTATATAGATAGATTTAAGAGGATGCTCGACTTAACCCAAGGAACGATATTCATTTGATGCTAAAGTCGTTTAGCATGGCAAACTCCAAGAGATGTCTCATGTAGATGAGCTATGGAGTGTATCTCTCTTAATAGTCCCCATAGACTCGAAAAGAGAGAGATCATGAGTGACAATCATGTATGCAATGAAATGTACGAGACCGATGTTGATCGATCACATATTCGGAGAAGATCACTAGTAGATGATTGAAAAACATCTTAAAGTTCTTAACCCAAGACTAAAGATGTGAGCATATTCATGGTGGGTCCGAATTAAAACTAGAGGGCTTAACAGACTCAAGTTTTTCAGCATGCACTAAGATTTACGAAAATCCACTTTAAGGTAAAGTGTTACCTTGAATCAATTGGTGCGAAGAATTGGAAAGGTTCCAAACAAAGAAAGAGTTGATGGTTTAGTAATAAAGACAAAGTATATAGCTATAAATGAAGTCGCAAGTTGATTGTTTGGATTAAAAGTTCATTACGTAACTAGGAATAGTTCCTAAGTCTCATCTTGGATCTAAACATGTGTTGTGGCACTTTCATTTGATTATTAGAATCATTGAAAGATGGGAAATCACTATAGAGATAGTGGACTCTCATGAACAACATTACATATCCATTAACTAAAGCTTATCCAACAAAGCAGGATAATCGCCACTTAGAGAAGAAGAGTATAAGATACAATGGCGATTGGCTTTTAGTGCAAGTGGGAGATTGAAAGTAGTATGCACACAAGCCAATCATGTTTGATGATAAAGCATATACTTTGTAACAATCTTATTCATTTATTAATAAAAAGTATTAATTTATTAAAGGCTTTTAATTATCTACATGATCTTTTTTTATATATGTGATAAACCCATAGTTTTAAGCAATGCTTTTAGAATAATGATGATGATCATTCTAATGAGATCTAAATTCTTAGAAAGCTTAAAACTAAAATAGTTCCCAATCATTGGATTACTAAATTGGGGATTAGTGAATCCGGATAGATTGGTACATACGTCAACTTTGCTCATCGGATGAGGATGATTGATCTCATGATCATTTGTGTGGAGACACTAAAGCAAGTATGTAGGTGCTTATTAGAGAATAAGTTCACTTTGAACGTGGCTCGCTAAGGAATACCTAATGGAGTTTTATTTGCACATCGATATAGGAATTCTGTAGTGATAGTAGTACAAGTAATCCTTGGACTTGAGATCATCATAGTATCTTGTGTATGATGAGTTATACTTTGACTTATTCCTTAAGACCCTTAGGGTATATCAAAGGGTATGCTTGGGTATAATAAGTTGTACATGGAGATAATGTATGATCAATAAAGAATCTACCACTTCTAATAAAAGAAGAGAAATGTCCTATGTGATTCGATAAATGACAACCCAAAGAGTCCTCGGTTAAGGCGTAATGAAATTAGAAAGGAGTTTCTAATTTGCATTATTTGAGTTGTGCATTTAAGAGTCGAAATACATATAATTAAATAAAATAAGACTTGACAAAGAATTCCATGTCTTATATTTAATTGGGACATCAGATGGTGGAAGGATTGAATTGTACAGAATTCTATTTACTCAAAGGTTCTTTTATGATTAATGTTGAAATCTATATTATCCGGAAAGTCGTTGATCGCTAGGGAGGGCTTATCCCTATTGTAGAATAAATATTATTTTTAAATAAATTAATTGTTTAATTTATTTATTTAAATAAGATTAGAATTGTTCTAATTGATTTATTCACAACCTGCTTAATATGGAGAACCTAAAGGGTCACACCATAAAAGGAAGAATAATTATTTAAGAAGTTAATGGCATAATCGTAATAATATATTAAGTATATTTAATTTAATCTATGGTGATAGAATAAATTAAATAGCTTAATATTTATTATTTAATATTTTGAAATATTAAATATAAATTAATAAGAGGAGTCTTATTAATATTATTACAATTATTATTATTTTAATTTCTAAAAGAGTTTAGGAATTAATTTAATATAAGTACTCTCATTTATTCCTAATTGGATTAGGAAGGAAAATTAGTTAAAGGAGTTTAATTAATTATCCCTAATAAGATTAGGGAGCTTAATTAATTAAAAAGAATTTAATTAATTAAAACCCAATTCCTTAATTGTTAAGGTGGGTTGTCCACATCTATTAATAAGAGGAGTCTTATTATGGGTGGTATGGGTTGTTGACTTTAACAAAGTACGTAATAATTCCAAGTTGTTGGGAGTATGCCTTTTCTATAGAGATAGAAAACTAGGGTTAGCCATAACACCCATCTTCTTGAATTTTCTTCTTCCTTGGTGGATCACCTCTAGAGGCCAAACATTTGGGTGGCTAACGTTGATCAAAGGAAGGAACCAAACCCGGTGGATTCAAGATTGAATGCGAAAGGATTTGGAGGTGAACTTGTACCTGAGGAAGCTCGATCTTCAAGGGTATGATTTTATTCTTTATCTTTTCGTTTAATTAATAATTATGCATAAAAGATGATCCGGGTATATGGTTTGTAAATTTTTAAACTCTGATTTTACACGCTTCCGCACTTTTTATGCAATTTGATTGCGTTATGAATATTACAAACCTAACATGGCTAACGTTGATCAAAGGAATGAACAAAACCCGGTGGATTCAAGTTGAACGCGAAAAGGATTGGAGGTGAACTTGTACCTGAGGAAGCTCGGATCTTCAAGGGTATGTTTCTTATTCATCTTTTTCGTTTAATTAATAATTGTGCATAAAGGGTGATCCGGTATATGGTTTGTAAAAATTTTAAACTCGATTTTTACACGCTTTTATTATTTATGCAATTTGATTGCGTTCTTGAATATTACAAACCTAACACATACACCTCATTGGAGGAAATCAACTTTATCCTCTCATTCAAACTCAAGCCTATACCCAAGGTTCAATCGTTATTTTTTATTTTTTTTAACCCTTTCTGAAAATTCAATATGAATCGTGAATCTCGGTTCGACACAATTGACACCGAAACGCCGTGTCTTGAAACAATATCGCTAACATATAACTTCACACACTGATCGATAGGTAGTATGCTAACTTTGACATACCAAAAATTTATCGCCATATCTTGCCACCAATAGTAATATCGAAGGCAATATATAATTTAATGCTTCCTAGTTTATTCAATATATAAATTTGATACGAAACTTCATTTTCAATTCCTGGTACTAGCGAAACCTAGTTTCTAATTTCAATTATCCCTCAGTATCGATTTTTAATTTGACACCTTTATCTTGGAGCTACTCTTCCTTTACTCTATCCAACAAAGTTGTACGATTTCCCACCTGAATAGCTTCTCCTCTATCTTTTTCATATATCTAACCTCCTACCACAGATTAGTCATTATAACTACAAATTATTTCTTTTTTTTAAGACGTCGGCAACCACATTCGTTTAGGATTTTGCAGTCATAATCCTTGAACAACTTCAACTATCACTTTAAACACATGCTTAAATATTCCTGTGCGAGAATATATTTTAGACACTTATGGTATGTTTATATCTCACACCACTACCCAACAATACACCTCTAAAATCCTCAGAGCAACCACTAATACCTCTATTCTGAATCGTGACTCGGACGCCCTCTCTCATAAAATTTTAACTGACGCGATGCGTAAGAAATGACCCTGTCGTCCTACCTAAACACACAGCCTAGTACATTATATGATGCATCACTATACAACACAATGTTTTCTATATTATCTGATAAAGATAACACACTGACAGACTTAACTTTTCTTCAATTCTTGAAAATTCACTTCATAATTTCCTGCCCATATAAATTCCACCGATTTCCTCGTCAATTTAGCTAACTAAGTAACTACCTTGCTCTTCATATAACCTACATATTATTTTCTTAATAACCTCTTGTTTTACAACATCGATAAATAACTCTACCGCACAGACGTCTTGCATCTAAAAGAATAAAATACTACCTTTGATTTCCTAAGAGTCTTAAGGTTTGAGCACTTTCTTTGACAATGACTTATCACCACCTGGTTTGGTTTAACAACTTCAGAGTTTCATAAATCAAATCAAAAATAAATCCATTACATGGCATTTAATACCAACACGGCAATTCTACACATCAACTTAAAAGGAATCACTATTCACACCTTCTAATTTTTAAGGAATAATCTAACTCCTCCCGAAGCGAATCTAGTTTCTAAATAAATTCATCATGTATAAATTAACAAGTGGAGGGTTAAATTAAATAACACGCAACCGTATAGATAACTGATCGGAACCATACCTTGCATTGCGTTCTGGATCTTCATGCTGGATGATTGTTCAGTTGGTCGAACCACGAGTTGTTGCTCTCTAATAACCAACCAGCCACTTTGCCCCCTTTGCTTCCACTTGCTTTTCCTACCGCTTTCTTTGGGCAACCTCGAGCTAAGTGCTCCTTTGATCCACACGTGAAGCAGGCTCTCTTCCTCGGTCTTGAACATTTTGGTGTAATGTGATCCTTCGATCCACAATTAAAGCACACCCTTTTTCCCCTCAAACAAACACCTACATGTTTCTTTCTGCAGTTGCTACACGCCTCCACCTTCTTCTTTTCCTTCCCTTGCTGATATTCATCGTTACTATTATTGTCCCACTTTCTTTTACAAGCGTTACCGGCATGACTATCACCCACTTTATCATCTTCACTCTTCTTTCCCCTCAACTCTTGATTGTATGCCAACGTATCACCTTCCCCGTCTACATCAATCGTTCTTTCCAACCCTGTTGTAAACGAATTTGGTTGGAACATCGAAATTTAATTATACAGCCAGAAATTTAGTTGATTTGTCAGTGCTCCCACCAGCAAATTAACCAATTGTGGCACTGGATTTGCGTTAGCTTCCCTATTGGATGCATATCCCTTGGGGCTTTGTTGACGTTGTTGTCTTCTTCTAGGCGGAATCTTACTGTTTAAAACTTGAACTATTAGATCATTGTTCATCTATACATTAACATTTTCAAACTTATCTTAACCACTTATAGATAACACATAATATATCTTAACAAACAATGATAATACTTTATTCATTTATTACATCACCATATCATAGAATAGCCACACTGCTATTTATATTATTTATCCCAAAATAATAAAATTCTAGGATTACTTTATCACATCCCACTATTTAATTCAAAAGTTAGGATCCACATCTATTAATTTTCATTATAATTTATATATCATCTTATTATTTTTCTTGCAATCTATAAGAACATTCCACGTTGTACAACTTCATTGCGTTCTTCCTCCACGATACGAATCTTCAGGAGATTGGAAGATTGAATTCTAAGCTTCATCATTCGCTTCGCGCCCTTTGACTTGTCTTCAACACGATCTATGCATTTAGAAGCCTTCACCCATGCGTCTTCAGCTCTCGCACGCTTTGCTGATTTCTTTCCCCAATCATTCATGCGGAATGTCATTCCCAGCTAATAACTATCCTCTTTAATATTCTGAACGTTCTGATTGAGCTAATATCCGCTCTATATCTGCAAATGGTGCAGTAAGGTCTTGAGTCGCGACATTTTCTTGTGCTAACGTGACTTGGTGCTTTACGACTACACCTTCTAATTTCTCGACCTTCTTTTATAACTCAATGTTATGACCATACACCTCATTAGAGGAAATCAACTTTATCCTCTCATTCAAACTCAAGCCTATACCCAAGGTCTACAACAGAAATCAACGGGTATGGCTTTCCCAATACCAACAATACTCAGACTATGCAACTTCTAAGACTCATAATCCTTATCATCCTTCGTCAATCGTTCTGACAACGAAGTTTTCACAACCCCAAAACTTGATATGTATAATACATGCTACTCCTAAGTACTCACGAGCACATAAGTCATTAACACATAAGCACATAAAGTCTTTTATCATTTTATCTTCAATAAATTTCCTTAATTCATTCCTTACAACTCGATAAGAGTTTATCACCTCGATATTTTCGATCTCCTAGAAGGTTATAGATCTAAGGTTTCCTCACCTAAGGTTCATAACCTAAAGCTCTGATATCAACTTGTGAAACCCCCAAATTCGGGTACTTCAATTCCACAGATTTGGTGTTCACTGTCCAATTAAATCATAACTAACTACCCATAAACAAAGGATATAATTAAACTCAAAAGCTTAAATAATAAATCTCCCATCAAGGGTTACATAATCTCAAGATAAATCCCAGGTCATCTAACCTTTAATACAATCATCAGCGGAAATTAAAACATGATCATAATTAAATCTAGTACATAAGCTTCATAAATAAAAGATAACTTAAACGTTGTCGTCTAATTAATCACTTTGTCCTTGCCCTTGCTTGTAGAAAACCCTTCAAACTTCTTAACTTCATCTTCATTATTTTGTGCAAGAGTGAGCAAACAATTGCCCACAAGAAGGATAATATACAATAACGGTTTATGAATGATAATTCACTA
Organism: Panax quinquefolius; assembly: GCA_020205615.1. Taxonomy (NCBI): domain Eukaryota; kingdom Viridiplantae; phylum Streptophyta; class Magnoliopsida; order Apiales; family Araliaceae; genus Panax; species Panax quinquefolius. The sequence goes on from CM035166.1 coordinate 83,892,354, forward strand.
AGTTTTCAATGGTAAAGTATTATTACCGAAACAATAAAATTTATTTCAACAACTATGAGTTCAAAGGAATAATGAACAGTAATTTAACAATAGATATCAACATCAAAGAATACACACTGAGGGTCACCAGACCATGAACTATACTCTAGGTTTCAAGTATTTTTACTTTAACCTTTAACAGTCTAAAAGACTATAATTATCATCTTCGTCCTAGGTTAACAGGTGTTTCTACTGTAACCTTTAACAGTCTAAACGACTATATGGACCATCATTCCGTACTCCAGGTGATCAGCCCTTTGTACTATGTATTGCACAAACATTTTAATGATATTGCGTATTTCAAAAATAATCCCCTAATAATAGGGTTGTTCATCTCAGCTTAGATCATCAGGTTCCGAACCAAATGAAGTTTGGTTGGGAATTAGATTCCAAGGAATTCTAGATCTTTAGAGTGTTTATCAACTAAGTACTGGTTGAATCAGATAGAGACCAAATATTATTCAAGAATTTGAATATAATATCTTCACGAATAAGGTATATTGATGAATCAATAAAAGCTAGAGTATTAACAGTTTCTAAATTGAAAAAACGTTATCCTCGACAACATGCTTTCAAAATTGTGTGAGTACATAAGCAAACCAAAGGAAGTTTGGTTTGAGTTGACTTTAAAGGCAATTTAGAGTTTAGAACATTCATCAACTAAGGATTAGTTGAGTTGGTAAAGAATCGCTAGACAACTTAGAGTTTGGTACAATAATGTAAGATAGTACAATGATAATGGAGAACGAAGATCAAACAACTATTATTAGTAGCTGGATAAACAACATTACAGACTTTGAATAACCAAAGTAATCTCGTTTGAAATAAAGAAATAAAGATTAACTAATTTTCTCAACAATAAATGAGGGGTAAATAATTCGCAAGACAATAAATTGTTAATCAAGAGATTAGAGATACAGAATTTGCATGAGTATAACATAACAGTGAAAAGTAACCTTGCTGAATAATAAAGTAGCAAAGGTTAGCGAACTTGCCTCTTGCGTAAGCTATATACAATTACAACTCACGTACTCCAATAACCTACACATAGGTTTAGAACCACAATACCTATTAGATATGCTAACATACCATAACATGTACATTTCTTGCTAGACTTATCATTTTAGCACAAGTCTTATTCTATTATACAAATATCAGAAATTTTAAGTGTTAACCTTCATAATACTTATTTACTAATCCTCATTCTCAATAAATCACAACATGTCATTTTCATAGTTTACTAACTTCTTATAACTTTAGAATCACTAACCACATAACACTATGTTGTTTTAACTTTGTCGTTATACATTTGACACATTAACATAACCTTAGACTAAGTTATGTTGATACCCCAAGTCTGCAACAACAACAAAACTCACCATCTCGTATCAGGTATGGCGCAATTTACCAGACACAAGTTCGGGATCACCGAACAATTCTGCTTAGATTTTTGCTCAACATAACACAGCAACACTGCCACTTACTGCACGCACGACAGATCGTAAGCAGCATGAAATAAAGAGCCAGACTTTTAGCCCAACAAACACAAATTTCACCTAATAGATAGTAATATCAACACGTAAAATAAATATACAACTATCATAAACATGTTTGCTAACATTTACAATCACTTAGCACAATTTAACAACAACTAAAACTATTTTAATTTCTCAAATTCTATATTATCATATAAAAACTCAATTTTTTGATATTCTTCACAACAATCAACACTGTGATCTCTATACTTGACCAAATCGCTTCGTTCAAATTACGTTCTCTTCGTTTCTTACCGAATTAACATATGCAAAACTAAATTCAACGATTAACATACAAACTAACCACCAAATTTGGTACTTACATAAGCCATATGAGAATATATTCACTGTAATTAGTTATCTTCCTTTTAAACGAAATTAGCATAATAATTCTTGACTAAATACTAGTTCTAATCATCACAAACATATACAATAACAAGTAATCAATTGTATATCAAAAATTCGAAAAAGATGAATTCACAGAACTTAGAAATATGCCGTAAAATTCATATATATACATATATATAAATATATAAAATCAAAGTTATGGAAATACCTTATATTGTTCGGTAATTCTTGCTAGAACACCAGGAATTTCTTTGAACTTCTGCAAAAATCTTCCTCTCAACTCTCTCTATTCTCTGTAATTCTCTTCTCTTCTTTCTTCTCTCAGACTAGGCTACTAACAACAGTAAGCGTAAACAAAACTGATAGGTAGTAATACGCCTACTAAATTACTATAAGTTACAAAAATATAACGTATATGCTATAAGTTTATTTTATATATTATTTAATATATTTTATTTATTTTATTTAAAATTCAAATATTAAAAGAAATCCAAAAGCCATAAGGCTTTGTTTGGCAAAAAGTCTTTAAAATAAAGACTTAATATATTTAAGTCTTGTTTGGTCAAAACTAAATTAAACTACTTTAATTTTATTTTAATAAACAATTTAGTTTATAATTCATAATCACATACTATTTATTTGGATTTCCATATCCAACATTAATCAAATAAATAATTATACATACTATATTTTAAATAAATATTCCACTTAAAAAAATATCACAAAATTATATTCTCATTATAATTTTATTTAATAATTTAACATACCATCTTAATTTATCACATCACAACAACCATATAACAACTCTCTAACTATAAATTATTTTAGAATATTATCTAATAAATATAATTTATAAATACTTACTAACAAAATCACATATTCATTTAATTTAAGAAATATTTTAAATTACAAAACAACAACTTCATCAATAAAATATTCATTTAATTTAATAAATATTTTAAATTACAAATAAAATCTTGGATTGTTACAACAATATTCCATTACTAAATACAATTTGTGAAGGAATAAGTTATTCACAATATATCCTTCACAAAAAATATTTAGTTACTACTTAGCGAAGGATACCCAATTGCGAGGAGGTCTAATGCGAGCACTCTTGTGAAGGAAATATTTCTTCGCAATAAATCACTTGTGAGAGATATAGGGCCTTTAGTGAAGGATTTGTCCTTCACTAGAGGCCATTTTTGGTGTAGTGATTGCTAATTAAGAAAGTTTTATGTTAATTAGGAAACATTAATCCTAATTTTCAAGTTATAAGTAATTATTAAATCCTAATCTAATTAGGAAACCTAATTTTAAATTAGAAAAAAAATTATTTTTTTATTTAAAACCCTAATTGGAAATCTTAGAAATTTAATTTGCTAAACCCTAAGGGTTTGGACAATTGACAAGTATGCCATTAAAATTAGAAATCAAATGACTAAAGTACCCTTTGTGCATTATTTAGTATGTTGCTTGTAAATCTTGCCAATTGAGTTGGCCACCAACTCCAACAACTCCATGTGACTTATATCTCACAGCAATCAGCAGTTATATCAGTCATATAGCTTCATTATAGCAAAATATATAGGTTATAGAGAGAGAATACTCACTTTATTTTTCAAACCCATCCAAGACATTCTGTGAGACCCCGAATTTTATGAATAAAGATTTAAATTTCTCGAAATATTTTTTTAAATATTATGGTGTGGATTTGATATAATATTATAGTTGTGGGTAGTATTTATAAATTTTGCAAAGTACGCAAGTTGTTATATAATATTCTTTTTGTCGGGGAATATTCGTTTTAACATGGAATATTCGTATAACGGCACAATCATTGGTGGACCCCCACAACGGAATTATTGTCGGATTGAGAAAACGGCAAAAATACTTTATGAAAATACCAGCGGAAGTTTTACCGTTAAATGTTGAAACACCCGATGTTAAATGTACAGTAATACGCGTGGTTGCATAGTAGCACACAGTATTGATTATTGATGCTTACGTGAGAAGTCACTCAGTTATACTCAATAATTGCTACAGTAATTGCTGCATCGTATCTCTCATATTATTGATTCAATTATTGTTACAGTATCATCTGCATAATATTTATTATTATTAAATTAATAATTGAGACAACAAAGTTATTCATATTATTATTTGCAATATCGACAATGTCTGTAAGTTACATCGAGGAGAGGTTTGGTCACCTAATTGCGGCGCCAATAAGGAGAAATTCTTATCGAAAGCCCCTCTTTCACGAGGAGCGACACAGTTGTTAAATATTGTGAGTTATAATATTAATGATGAATAAGTTGTGTTGATTAAAAATGAATTTTGATAGTTCCATTGTGTTGGGATTATTAGTGTTAGTGGAAATCGACATCTATTCCGATGATAATTGATGTCTGGGGGTTTTATTGATAAATCGGGTAATTTATCGGATAAATGAGCAATTAATTGCTACTAATTCACATGCTTATATAACTATTTGTTCACATGTGTGTACTATTGAATCACATTCTTGTACTATTAGGGGAGTTGGTGCAAGATTGATAATACTTGCATGACTAAGTTAAAAATGGAGGTATAGATGGAGGTACTATCACGATGGTTATATTTTTCACATGATTATACTATTAATTCACATGATTGAACTATTGATTCACATTATTTACTATTAGGGAGGTGGTGCGAGTTTGATAATACTTGCAGGACTAAATTAAAAATGAAAGAAAAGTTGGAGGTATTGTCTTTGTAATTTTTCGAGCCCTAAAACGTCTGCATTATCAAAACTATATTTTCCTATAAATAGAAGCTCATTCTTCCTTCATTTCTCACCAATTCACAAAAGCTTTAGAGCGATTATTATAGAGAAAAATTATAGAAAGAAGAAGAGAAGTCTGCTACCTCACTATTCCAATATCCGGTTTTTCTAAGGTAGGAGTATTATTTCTTTCTTATCCACAAGAGAACTTCATTATTCCATTCTTTATTATTCATTGGAATAACTTTTGTACGCTTGGCTACCCTATACTTGGTGAAATTCTTACATTTGTTCCATTCTTTATCATTCATTGGAACATTCTGTCATAAGGTTCTCGCACGGGACTGATTAAAATCTTTATTATTTTGTTGGAATATCATATACATGCATTTTACGTGGGACTGGTTCCGTCTTTATTATTCATTGGAATATCCTCACATGCATGCGTTTCTTAATTCTGATTCCGTCTTTATTATTTTGTTGGAATATCCTGTCTAAGCGTTTTACGCCGGACCTTATTCCATTATTTATTATTCTGTTGGAATAACCTGCCTGTGCGGTCTATCGCATGCTTGGTGATTTCTTTTGTTATTCCATTCCTTATTATACTCAGTTGGTTAAAGTTTTGACTTCTATACTCCATGAAATTAGTAGAATATCCTTGATATTTGCGTTTCATCCAGTATCTTTTCATAGAAATATTCTTCTGAGCATTCTTGAATTTTACTCTACAAAGCAGTATCATGTTGACAATTTGGATGTTATTGATTCCTGGATAAAATAATTCTTGAACTTGTTTTATTGAATTCTTATATCATTTTCATCATCCTCATGTTTATATTTTGTTGAAAGTCATCTGTGGCCTATAGTGCATAGATGGACTTGGTATGATTATGACCAGGGATTATTCGGTGTAATCATGACCGTAATGTTACAAATGATGTGAAAAAAAGTCCTCATTGTCCCGTAGTGCATTGATGGACAGTGGTTGGCATGATCATGACCATTAATGAATACACAAATATTCTTGGCCCGTAGTGCATGGATAATTGTGGTCGTGATACTAAAGAATATCCTCGGCCGTAGTAGTCGTGGGGTGATTTGATGATGTGGATTATTTATTAAATTTGAGTCCCAAATGATAAAAGTGATGAAAAACCTTTAAATCATAAAAGATAGTAGATTTTATTATCTACTTGACTCTTTTAATGGATTACTTGTTCCGCTGCAGTTAAACTTGATGTTTGTTATATTGTATCAGTTTAACACTGTTTAAGGCTAAAGATAATTTATTATGCATTATCTTAGTCATAATATTTCCTACTGGGCTAGTTGAGCTCACCCTTTTGAGTTTGTATATTTTCTAGACGACAATATTTGTATTAAAACTCACAGCTTATGTTTTGTCGTACTTTACACGACAGTTATATAATTAAGTTGTATTTGTATTCTGTACCATGTATTTGACGACTCAGAATAGGTGATGTATACCTATTTTAGGGGCGTCACACATTCTCTCTCTAAGATTTTGGGATTGAGAGTGAAAAGTTAAGACATTATCAGCCTTTAGCTTTCCATAAACAGATTCAAAGATCAGAATCAAGGATCAAAGCTAGAAAGATACAAAAACCGTAAACTTAGAAATCAAATGATTTGATGTTAGATGTTGTTAATGATTGGTTAGATATGTGTTAGAAGGTGTCTTTTAATGATCTGGGTTGTTAGATCATAGATCTATAACATTTAGATGCACGAAAATGAAGTTTTTCAAAACTGCTCAAGAACATTATATGTGGTCTGAAAAGCTAATGTCAGGAGCCACAGATTCTTCCCTGTTCATGATTTTTGTTTTTTTATGTTTTAGATCTGTAGTCTGACATGAGCTCTTCGATCTGGAAGTGGAATCATAGCCATTACATATCCAGATTGTGGGTTATTCATGGTCAAAACCCATTGACCGAAAGATAACCACGAAGTTTACGGGTAACCCGAAACTTCGTTTTCGATCTTTCGACGAGATTTGTTTGCCCAGATCCGCCGGTTGTTATGTTTTTTGATGATGTTATTATATCTAGATTATAGCATGTTACATGGACTTTAGATCTATGGCTTTAGATCCAAGAAACAGTCAACCGATCGAGTGTAGTGAGCGGTCAAACTAGGCCATACGGTCACGATTGCAGTTTCTGGAATTTCCAGAAATCGGAAGAACAAATCTTCTGGCAGGGTTTGACCGGGCTCCATCTGGCGAATGTGTTGTTGTTGAATTGAGATCATGACATTTAAACATTCCTTGACACAAGTACTATAGATTTGAACCTTAATAACACTGATTCGATAACCAGAACACTAAGTTAATTGAACCACAAAGTGGTACCTGCATAATCGTTCAGGGTTTTACGGGTTACCCGTAAAACCAGGATGATGTCCGACAAGATATGTTTGGGCTCGAGATCTCCTTGTTGGTTTGTAGTATGACCCAGATGATGGTTAAATATTGTAGTGTTACATTTCTACTGCAAGATCAAAGTTTAAGATAGACCAAATCGTTAACAGGATGAAAATCATAAGCGGTCAAACGTGACACCTTGAGCACTGCCTTATCAGTGTTCTTGAACACCAAGAACACCAATAGCGACGGGTTTTTCACTATAGCCACCTATAGTGACAGTTAATTACGAAAATTAATTATTTTAATAAATAAATTGAAATAAATAATTTTTAATTATTAAAAATACAAAATAAATTCCTAAAAATTTTTTAAAGTCTGAAAATTAGTTTTTAATTATTTTGAATATATTTCATAAATATTTAATATTTTTGGAATAATAATGGTATTTAATTTATTTATTTATAATATTAAATAAATTATTTAAAATTGATTTTAATATATGAAAAATTATATTATGGTATAAGAAAATATTTTAAGTTATTTTAGTGACTTTTAATCTTTTGTGAGGAATTTCATTAATTAATTAATATTAATAGTAATTAATTTATTAAATAAATTATGGAAAATAGAATTAATGATTTAAAAATCATATAAAAATGATTTAAGTGTTATAAAATATTTTAAGTTATAATATATAACTTTTGATATTTTGTCATGAAAAACATTAATATTTAATATTAATGGCAAATATCGGATAATGAATTTAACTATTTAAAAATCATATAAATATGATTTTAAGGTATTAAAAATACTTTGATATATTATGAATATATTATAATATTATGTTATGATTTTTATTAATATTTATTATTAAATAAATATTAATGATAAAGGAATTAGGTAGTATTTAAATTATATTAATACGATTTTAATGATTGAAAAATCATTATAAATGGTAATAATTATCTGAAAATTATTACGAGCTTATGAAAAATATTTTGACTGATAATAAAATTATCTAAGTTAATTGTTAAGTGTTTAGGCACAGTTTAATTGAACTTAAACTCGATATTTATCCGACTAGTCCGTCGGAATGTTTGAATAGTACTGAACTCGACTTAGACTGTCAAAGTTTGACTTGAGGATAGGTTTTATGTGTGTTATAGACTGATAGGGTTATGTGATAATGTGTTTAGGTTATTTAAAATACTGTGATGATATTATTCTAACTTAGCAATAAATACTATTAATATTAGGTCTTCAGATAAAGCTTATTAAATTGTGTAGCAGTAATCAACGGTTCAGGCAAATTTTTCTTAACTCGACCTCGAGTTGTTTCATTCAATTATACTTGTTATTAATCTTTGTTAATTGTCATATCTAAGAATTTTTAAATCGCACTCTGTGCATACTACATGTATTCATCAGGTATGAAAGGATGATCATCTTCATTACCATTCGGTCCAGATATATATATATATATATATATATATATATATATATATATATATATATGTTCATGTTCAATGTTCGTTCAACTATGTAAAATTTGTTCATGCTAGTTCGCAATTATATTGTAGAACTGTAGCCAGCTTTTGTTCAATTCTTTATATCATGATATATCCTTAAATTATTGAACTTAAACTTGTTGGGCAAACTTATTACTCACCCTTGCTATATCATAATAAACATTGCAGATTAAGACGCATATGTCGGATACAGGATAAAGCCAAGTTCAGCTTGGGATGATATGTCCGGCTAAAATGTAGTAGTATAGTATGATAATAATGTTATAGGTTAGACATATTATGAATTGTGTATAAGTTAAGGTTATTCGACCTTGGGGAATATGTTAGGTTTGTAATATTTTTGGACGCAATCAAATTGCATAAAATAAGCGGAAACGTGGAAAATCAGAGTTTAAAATTTTACAAACCATATACCCGGATCATCCTTTATGCACAATTATTAATTAAACAAAAAGATATGAAGAACAAGAATCACACCCTTGAATATTCGAGCTTCCTCAGGTACAAATTCACCTCCAATCCTTTTCGCGTTCAACTTGAATCCACCGGGTTTGGTTCCTTTCTTTGATCAACGTTAGCAACCCAAGTGTTTGGCCTCTAAAGGTGATCCACCAAGAAAGAATAAAGATTCAAGAAGATGGGTGTTTGGCAAAACCCTAGTTTTTCTATCTCTCATAGAAAAGGAGCGTACTATCCAACAATTGGAATCACGTTTATTATGAAAAAGTCAACAACAACCATACCCACCCATAATAAGACTCCTCTTATTTATAGATGTAGGCAGCCCTTCTTAACAATTAAGAAATTGGGTTTTATTTGAATTAATTAAATTCTTTTAATTAATTAGGCTCCTAATCCTATTAGGAATAATTAATTAAACTTTTTTAATTAATTAGTCTCCTAATATTATTGGGAATATATGAGAGTACTTTTATTAATTAATTCCCAAACTCCTTTAGGAATTAAATAATAATAATATTAAGACTCCTCTTATTAATTTATATTTAATATTTCCAAAATATTAAATAATAAATATTAAGCTATTTAATTTATTCTATCACCATAGATTAAATTAAATATACTTAACTTATTATTAGGATTATGGCATTAACTTCTTAAATAATTATTCTTCCTTTTATGGTGTGATCCTTTAGGTTCTCCATATTAAACCGGATGTGAATAAATCAATTAGAACAATTCTAATCTTATTTAAATAAATAAATTAAAATATTAACTTATTTAAATAAATAATATTTATTCTACAATAGGGATAAGCCTCCCTAGCGATAAATGACTTTCCAGATAATATAGATTTCAACATTAATCATAAAAGAACCTTTGAGTAAATAGTTACCGTACAATTCAATCCTTCCACCATACAATGTCCCAACTAAATATAAGACATGAAATTACTGTCAAGTCTTATTTTATTTAATTATATGTATTTCGACTCTTAAATGCATAACTCCAAATAATGCAAATTAGAAACTCCTTTCTAATTTCATTCTGCCTTGGCCAAGGACTACTGAGTTGTCATTTATCGAATCACATAGGACATTTCACTTCTTTTACTAGAGTGGTAGATTCTTTATTGATCATGTATTATCTCCATGTACAACTTATTATACCCAAGCATACTCTTTGATATACCCTAAGAGTCTTAAGGAATAAGTCAAAGTATAATTCATCTTACACAAGATACTATGATGATCTCAAGTCCAAGGATCACTTGTACTACTATCACTACAGGAATTCCTATTGACAGGCAAGTAAAAGTCCATTAGGTATTCCTTAGCGAGCCACGTTCAGTGAACTTATTCTCTAATAAGCACCTACATACTTGCTTTAGTGTCTCCCCAAAATTGATCATAAGATCAATCATCCTCATCTAATGAGCAAGCAACGTATGTACCAATCTATCCGGATTCACTAATCCACAATTTAGTAATCCAACGATTGGGAACTATTTTAGTTTTAAGCTTTCTAAGAATTTAGATCTCATTAGAATGATCATCATCATTATTATAAAAGCATTGCTTAAAATTATGGGGTTTATCACATATTATAAAATAGTATCATGTAGATAATTAAAAGCCTTTAATAAATTAGTACTTTTTTATTAATAAATGAATAAGATTGTTACAAAGTATATGCTTTGTAAGACCCCGAATTTTATGAAATAAAAGTATTCAATTTTTTATAATTACTATTCATGAGTTACTATTCATGAGTTACTATTCACGAGTTACTATTCATGAGTTACTATTCACGAGTTACTATTCACGAGTACTATTCATGAAGCATGATAAATTTTTTTCTAAGAAGGCATTACTCAATAATTGTTACGATAGAATTCTTCGCTCAATATTTTATTTTATTGATTCAATAATTGTTGCATTGATATTTTATATTACTTGTTGTTTTAATAAATTGTCATTACACACATTTTTTTCCATTATCGAAGCAATAATTCATATTATCTGAATAATATTATTGGATAACATTATTGACAATGTCTAGAAAGTTACTGCTCTAAGGAGAGGTTTGGTCACTTAATCAAGCTACCAAAGAAGGAGAGATCTTTATTGAAAAGCCCCTTTTTCCTAGGAATCACACAGTTGTCAATATTGTGAATATGTAATATTATTTTGAATAATTAATTATTGATTTTTATGATGAGGAAAATATTTATTTTATGTGGACATAGATGGAGAAAATTTTAATGTGACAATTGTTGAAAATTAATATTTTATCTTTTTCGATAAAATAATTTATTTAAATATATTATTTTAATAATATATTAACGGTGATATTTTTATAATGAATGTGGGATATATGAGTATATGACGAGGAAGAGTATTTTTATGGTAATAAATGTTTAACACATATTTTGTGTGTTGGTGGACACAATTATTATAGAAATTTGATTATAGCTTTGTAAAATCACCCGTTTGTGGATTCTGGTCAATTTTTGTCTGGAATTTGGAAAAACTTTCTTCTGTAAAGTTGTAGAGAATTGAATTTTCTATAAAAACTCGCAAGATTTGAATTTTCTGATAAAAGGGCTATTTATTATGAATTATTGAAGTTCCAGAATATTGGGTCTGAATTAATTTTATTACAAAAAAATACTAAAAACATGTTTCTCATGTTAATTGGCCCCATAAGTGTACTTTTGCATGTGAGAATTGCTGGAATCTGAATTCAAAGGAGGCGTATGACTTTGGTTATTAATAATAATATTTAATAATTTTTCGCTTTGGTGTTACAAGCATTTTTCTATAAATAGGTGTCTTGGTTAGAATTGAAAATCATACCGTAAATCAAGTTTTCTCTCTATATTATCGAGCGTATTCTTGTGAGTATTTTGAGTATACTTTGAGTATTGCTATACGGTGCAAGTTCGTTCAGCGTTATATCCGACATTCCAGTACTGCTCTTTTGAGGTAAGGGATAGTAAGGGATAGTAAGGGATTTTAAGGGTTATTATGTTTTTAGTTTCTAAATTTTTCTGAACCTTCAAAAATTCTGGAAAAATTTGAAATGATATTTTGATGAGTTTTGTAGATTGTGTCCAAAAATAGCGATTTTTGGATGTATAGATTAGGAGTTATGGATTTTATGAGAAAAGACTATTTTAAAAGTAACCGCTTATAAATCCTTGTTATTAACTCCAAAATTGATGAAATTTTTATTGGGAGTACATCTATATAATATCAGTATACCGTGTAAATTTCAGAATTTTTGGACAAAAGTATAATTTATGATAAATGTCTAACTATTCGGTAGTTTTGGCCATATGGAAAATAGTAAATGAATTTTAAAAATTAAGAAAAATTTATATTCAATATGGGACTATATTCTTCTAAATCCCGGAAAATAAATATTTTTGTAACTGATTTGGTATTTTTCATGAAAATGTTCTAGTTATGATTAAATGAATTAAATATGTTATGTGGAGTAAGAAAATTGGAAAATATGATTTTATGGCTTGAGAATCATATATAAGAGGTATATCTGATTTTTGATGAGGGTTTTGGTTATTGGTGATGAAATCTTATGAGTTTGGCATTTTATGATGATTAAATGCATTAATTAGTAAAGTGTAAACAATTTAATTAAATTGTTTATAAGTTTTAGAAATGATTAAAATATTATTGTAATATTAATAATATTAGATTATGAGATTTCTAAGTGATTTATAACATTTGGATTAAGGTGTTATAAATATGGATATGAATTTTATTATGAAACTTTATCTTTTCGTTATCGAGGTTACTTATGCATGTATCACGATACTATGTCACGAATACGGTACTATTCACGACAAATTGGTTTCTTCTTTGACCAAATTATCGTTGATTTATGAATCTTACTCTTGAAATTAAAACTATGTTTTGATTATATTGTTTTTATATAACATTCTTATAACCCTAATGATAATATTTCTCTTTGACTTGAGTGTAAAGATGGGTAGATTATTGGTATGATCGTGACTATAGGTTCTCTTTGGCCGATGGTGCAAAAGTTGAATTATTGACCGGGTATGATCATGACCATTGAATTTACAATTGAATATTTTTAGCTTAAGTGCAAAGGTGAATTGATCAACATGGTTATAATTATTGTTATATAACTTCCGAAATGATTATGTATTTCTTTGATATATGAATATCTTTTTTTCTCGTGTGCAAAGATGACACATTGTTGAATATCTTTAGCTTTGTAGTGCAAAGATGAATTATTGATGAATATCTTTGGCTCGTAATGCAAAGATGACTGTTGTTGAATATCTTTGCTCTGTAGTGCAAAGATGAATTATTGATGAATATCTTTGGCTCGTAATGCAAAGATGACCTGTTGTTGAATATCTTTAGCCTATAGTGTAAAGATGAACTGTTGATGAATATCTTTGGCCCGTAAAAAAGATGAATTTATTAGTATGATTATGAACAGGAACTGTGATTTGGTATAACCATGATATTTGATGTTTCAGGTAAAGACAGGTGATGAAAATTATCTTCGTCCTGGATGAGAAGAGGAATTTAGAATCACAATTATGATTATGAGTTATTCATATGATTGTGGAAAGGAACTGTTGATTGATGTTACGAGGATAAAAAATATTGTTGGTGGACTTTTAACGTGGAGAAGACAATAGACTTTATAGTCTATTTGTCTCTTTTAATGGATTGCTTTCGTTCCATTTGCAACTATGGTTGAAAAGTTTTATCATCTACCATATGTTCTAAATCTCTGATTTATTATTGATGAAGACTATTGATAATTTATGTATCTTTAGTTATAATATTCTTTACTGAGCTAGTTGTGCTCACCCTTTTGTTTCACAATTCCTTTCAGGTAATAAAAGTGTAGCTGGGTTGAGCGGGGATAACAAGGGAATAGAACGGTGGTCTATAGTTGTTGAGGTTCTCCCTAAAGAGGTGAGGCGAACCCAACTTTGGAAGGGTGTTTTGTCACTATCATACAAGATGTCTAATGACATACAAACTCGTGTTATCATAAGACATGGTTGTGCTCATCCACTTGCTGAGTATATTTACAAGCACTACCTATATAATCTTGGTGTTTGTTTGGAGTATAATACCCAATTAGAGACAGTGGAGATAATGATATGTCAAGAGAAGACTCACCATTGGGAAGAATATGATAGTAATCTTCTCGTTTTTCTTTGGGGTCTATTGGGTCAACCAAGGATAATTCTGTGGCCATATGATATCTACCATAACCTAAAAGCATGGCCTCCCATGTACGAAGGTTTCCTTGAGCACTTCCCAAAGATTCTAATTTCTAAAACAGTTTTTGACTATACCTTTATGTAAGGTGTCATTGTGACGTGCTACAGTTGGTATATATTTGAATCCAAACTCACAGCATATGTGTTGTTGTATTTTGCACGACAATTGTTGTAATAAAGTTGTAGTTGTTTTTCTGTACCATGTATTTGGCGACTCAGAATGGGTTGGATGGAATGGACCTATTTTGGGGGCGTCACATGCTTTATCATCAAACATGATTGGCTTGTGTGTATACTACTTTCAGAATAGTGTCTAAAGTTTATTGTATAAACAATTAATGTTTATATCTTCCGCAATAGTTATAGAATGATTGTACCAGATCCGTGCTGATTTGGGACCTGGATTTGGGGCTCTCACAATAACCCCGGTGAGGGGTAAAATCGTCAGTTTGCCACATCGATCCCCCATCGCGCCATCTCAACATACATTCTAAATAGAAGTGTCCTACAAGAACCAATAGCTCCAATCCCGAGTGACAACTACACAAGACAGCACACCGGATAGAATTTGAAGCTTGAAGACCTAGGCATGGTCCCATCTTCCCGACTTCGTACAACCTCTTATCCCATGTCATTGTGTAGCTCTCGACAACAGCATGCCGTAAAAGGTCTCATACACCTCGATCGGATGCCCGGATTGATCGAAGTTCTAAAAGTTCGAGCGGACAACACATTGTAGGCGTGCACGTACTTCGAGACAGCGGGACCCACGGAGCTCGGGACACCCTGGGCAGCCGCAGGTGCATCTGCGGCTCCCCCCCTCTATAAATAGAGGTCTTGGGGCAACCATTTTGAAGAGAAAAAGGCGAGGAATCCCTATCCAATTTGTTCTGTACAAACTATAAATTGAGTGCTTTCTCATTTCAAACACTTGTGAGCTTATATTCGGCTACTTTTTACCGGTGGGAACCGAGTTTTCAACCATTTAAAGCTATTGAAGTCTTCTTTGGCAGTTCACTACAAGACTTCTTACATCATTTAAAGCCTTTTCTATACTTCTTGCACACATTGTTATTCACGTTGAGAGTCGTGTTGTGTGTGTGTGCCCGAACTTCGGTCTGTGGCTTTTTATTTCTTATATATATATATATACTAACATTATCGAGTTATGCCTCGATTGAGCCTGGATTTACATCCGAAGCGTTTATTGCTTTTATATATATGCTTTTATATAAACTGTTGTCGAACTCTATTCGATGAGCCTGGATTTATATTCGGAGCGTTTATTGCTTTTATATATATATATATATATATATATATATATATATATAAACTATATATAACTATATTTATATAAAGGCGTTTAATTCTTTTATATATAAAATACTTATATATATATATATATTATTACCATCAAACTTATATTTGATTGAGTTTATAACATCAATTATATATAAATATATATATATATATATATATTATTACCATCAAACTCTATTTGATTGAGCTGGATATAACATCCCAATGCGTTTACCTTTATATATATATATATATATATATATATATATATATATATATTCTGTTAGGATCGGAGTTCACTTCGTGGCCTTTTACTGCTTTCTTTATATTTAGTACTGCATGTAGTTTACTTCGTGGCGGTTGATTGGTTTTTACTGCTTTATTTACATTTTTCAATCCCTCATGGAGGTGCTTAATGGTGGTTGATTGTCTGATATATATATATATATATATATATATATATATATCTACAACTTTTATATATATAACTGTTTACAGCTTTTATACAAATTGCATCATCATGTGAGCCTAGGAATCATGTGATCACAGATTCAATCTCTTGAATCTAGATTCGGTTCCCGTGATGGACATTTTCGGCTGTACATGACTTGTAAATTATTCACGGTGTTTGAATTTCCTTAGACGGCTCTTATGCGCGCAAGGATTTCGGCACTGCTTTTTATCTTATTTTCTCGAAGATGCTTTGCATCTCAAAATAAAAGCAATCAAGCTGAACACATAATAAAATGAAAGTATCAAAGGCCTCAATTACTATTGAGCACAAGGGTTTGAAAAACTTCTTCTATAAAATGTCATTGCTATATCTTGTTAAAACTGACCTTTTATAAAAAATTCAAACCCTTTGTATATAGGTGCTAACGAGGCATAGCACTACTTCCAGATAATTGCATATTGACCCACACACACACACGCATTCATATAACAGTTTAAATTAAAAAGTGGCGGTCACCGTGGTAACACGGATGTCGGGTGTGAGACCCCGAATTTTATGAAATAAACGTATTCAATTTTTCTATTTTGGTAAATAGTTAAATTGATAAAAGTTTAAAGTTAAGGGTGATATGTGAAAATTTTTCAAAGTAGACAAGTTGTCATAAAATACCCGGTTACTATTTACTCTAGTATTGTTCACTAGAGTATTTGGGGCACTTTTTGTGTCGGAATACTATTCACGAGTTACTATTTACAAGTTACTATTCACGGGTTACTATTCACCTAAATTACTATTCACTCGAATATTATTCACTCGGGTATTTGGGGTATTTTTCGTTTCAGAGTACTATTCACGAGTTACTATTCACGGGATACTATTCACCCGATTACTATTCACTCTAGTATTGTTCACTCGGGTATTTGGGACACTTTTTATGTTGGGGTACTATTCACAGGGTACTATTCCCGAAGTACTATTCACGGGGTACTATTCAGTCGAAAAATATATTTCTTTTCGGTCCAAATCATTTTTGGGTACAATATTATTCCATAAGAAGATGTGCTAATTTTTCAGACCGTTGGTTGAAATTATAATAGTAAATCAATATTGATCGTTGGTTTAAAGTTTTAATAGTAAAATCTTTTTATATAAAACAGAATACTTTTATAAAGTTATTCTATAAATAGAATATATTATATTCTATTATGCATAGTATTTTGTATAGTAAAATCTTTTTATATAAAACATAATACTTTTATAAAGTTATTCTATAGATAGAATATTTTATATTTTATTATGCATAGTGTTGCATAGTGCCTGCATAGTGTTTTGCATAGTAAAATCTTTTTATATAAAATAGAATACTTTTATAAAGTTATTCGTTTTATTAGATTATAAATAGAATATATTATATTTTATTTAAAAGATTTTGCTTTAAATATGGACCGTCCGATTAAAAGTAGATTAATCTGGACCGTTCATGAATTAGTTACTATGCAGTCCATTCTTCTATAAATAGAAGCTCATTCCTTCATTATTTCTTACGAATTCACTGAAACTCTAGAGAGAGAAACTCTAGAGAGAGTTCTTCTTCTATAATCTTGAGCTTATTTCTTTAGAGTTTAAGAAAGCTTTGAGCGTAGTACAAGTTTTCTTCGAGTATATCCTCGCCCTACCAGTCGGAATACTTTTCTTTCAAAGGTAGGGGATATTATTTGTTGTACTCGTAAGTGGTATTCTTTCTTTCTTATTCATGAAGAGAACTTCTGTTGTTCCATTCTTTATTATTCTCATTGGAATAACTTTTGTATCACGCTGGATACCCTATACTTGGTGAAATTCTTACATTATTCCATTCTTTAATATTATGTTGGAATAACTTTGTTTATGCTGAAATACCGCATACATGGTGAAAGTCTTCTAATATTACTTCTTTTATTATTACTCGCTTTAATATCACATACGTGCGTTTACACTGGACTGGTTCCATTATTTATTATTCTATCGGAATATCTTATGCGTGCGTTCTGTGGGACCTGGTTCCATTATTTATTATTCTGTTGGGAATAACCTGTCTGTGCGAATTACGCACGCATGGTGAAATTCTTTTGTTATTCCATTCTTTATTATTATGTTGGAATAACCTATCTATGCGAAGTACTGCATACTTTGTGAAATTCTTTTATTATTTCATTCTTTATTATTATGTTGGAATAACTTTTGTCATGCAATCTTTGCATACATGGTGAAATTCTTTTATTATTCCATTCTTTATTATACTGTTGGTTATTGGTTTTACAGTTGTATGTCTTTGGCCTGTAGTGCAAAGATGATATGTTGTTGAATATCTTTGGCCTGTAGTGCAAAGATGATCTGTTGTTTGATAGCTTTGACCCGTAGTACGAAGATGAAAGGTGTATGACATGATCATGACCACTAGTGATACTAACGAATATCCTTGGCCATAGTGCATGGATAATCCAATGATGTGATTGGCATGATCATGACCATTAGTTAAAAGTTGAATGTCTTTGGCCGTAGTGCACTGACAGGCAATTGATTGGTATGATCATGACCATTGGTTTTATAGCTGAATATCTTTGGCCCGTAGTGCAAAGTTAGACAAGTGATTAGTATGATCATTGTTATTACATTTGAATATCTTCAGCCTTTGGGGTAAGGATATTGAGTAAATGTTCTATTAAGCCTTTGTGGCAAGAAGGAACTGTTAATTCACATTATTATAAATATGAATTGTGAATTTAACTAACATCTTTGGTGGTTCAGGTGAAGACAAGTGATGAAAGTTCTATTTGTCTTGAGTATAACAAAGAACTGTTGATGAGTAGTACATGAATAAAATATTAACAATGGACTTTTAATCTAGAAGAGATGGTAGATATTATGTTCTACTTAACTCTTCTAATGGTTTGCTTATTCCGCTACAGTTAAACTTGATGTTTGTTATATTGTATCAGTTGTTTAACATTGTTGAAGGCTAATGATAATTTATTTTGCATTATCTTAGTCATAATATTTCTTACTGGGCTAGTTGAGTTCACCCTTTCTTTCATTGATCTCTTCAGGAAATGAGAACGTAACTGGGGCTAGTCGGGGAATAGAGTGATGGTCCTAGATGGTGCATTAGTAGTCCTCACTATTATGTGAAATAATGTGATAATAAATGTAATGACGACTCCATTGAGTGTGGATATTGTCTAGATGACAATATTTGTATTAAAACTCACAGCCTATGTTTTGTCATATTTTACACGACTGTTGTATAATTAAGTTGTATTTGAATTTTGTACCATGTATCTGGCGACCCAAGATGGGTGATGTATACCTAATTTTGGGGGCGTCACAGTTGGTATCAAAGCTTAGGGATATGATCCCTGGCTGAGATGTGGGACAAGAACTAGGAGGGGAGAGACGGGGAATTCATTCGCTAATATGACCTACATAAGTTTATTTGTTATTTAATTGGTCGGTCAGAATATAGGGGTATTATGTGGTATGTCAATTAATCCTTATTTTGAAACTATATTCTAGAATGATATTTGAAATACAGGAGATGAGAAATGGAAAATCATGATAGAGAGGAAATAACCGGGAAGGTACAATCCAAAAAGAAAGCAAGGTATTCTCATCTCTTTGAATATCAGGTACGTACGTAAATTTCGAGGGAGAAATTTCATAAAGAGGGGAGATTGTGAGACCCCGAATTTTATGAAATAAAAGTATTCAATTTTTCTATTTTGGTAAATAGTTAAATTGATAAAAGTTTAAAGTTAAGGGTGATATGTGAAAAATTTTCAAAGTAGACAAGTTGTCATAAAATACCCAGTTACTATTTACTCTAGTATTGTTCACTCGAGTATTTGGGGCACTTTTTGTGTCGAAGTACTATTCACGAGTTACTATTCACCCGAATATTATTCACTCGGGTATTTGGGGTATTTTTTGTGTCGGAGTACTATTCACGGGTTACTATTCGCTCGATAACTATTCACTCTAGTATTGTTCACTCGGGTATTTGGGACACTTTTTGTGTCGGGGTACTATTCCCGAAATACTATTCACGGGGTACTATTCACCCGAAAAATATATTTCTTTTCGGTCCAAATCATTTTTGGGTACACTATAAATTGAGTGCTTTCTCATTTCAAACACTTGTGAGCTTATATTCGGCTACTTTTTACCGGTGAGAACCGAGTGTTCATCCATTTAAAGCTATTGAAGTCTTCTTTGTCAGTCCACTTTAAGCCTTTCTACATCATTTAAAGCCTTTTCTACACTTCTTACACACATTGTTATTTACGTTGAGAGTCGTATTGTGTGCGTGTGCCCAGACTTCGGTCAGTGGCTTTTTATTTCTTTTGTGTCTATATATATATATATATAGAGCCTTCCATATAATAGGTTGCTATGGGTGCTTATCTGTTTTACCCTTTTTGACCGCTTGATAAACTTATTGGAAGGTGAGATTGAAACATAAATATACCCAATAACAACAACATGAAACTTTTTTTATTTTAATATGAGGACCCCACCATAGTCAACATGTTGTCGGTTTGTTTAACTAAAACGAATTTTTAATATTAAATATCTACGATAAATGCGACATGCCAACATGTATAAAAAAAAAAAAAAAATTCAAACCGTAAGAGCCTCTTCCCACTACAAAAAAAAAATAAATACAAACCGTAAGAGCCTCTTCCGCTATAAAAAAAATACAATATAAACCGGTTGAGCCTCTTGGAAGCTTTCAAAAAAAAAAAAAAAAGTTCTAAACTCACATAATGAATATTTGTTATAATAACAAATATTTTATTATAAAATATTTTATAATAACAAATATATGTATCATATTTTATAAAAACAAATATTTTATAATAACAAATATTTTATAATAACAAATATTTTATAATAACAAATATTTTATATTTTATAAAATATAAAATAGGATATAAAAATATTTTATATTCTTTATTTGTTATTATAAAAATATTTGTTTTATAAAATATTTTATATTCTTTATTTGTTATTATAAAATATTTGTTTTTATAAACAATATTTGTTATTTTATAAAAACAAATATTTTTATAATAACAAATAAAGAATATAAAATATTTTATAAAAACAAATATTTTATAAAACAAATATTTTTATAATAACAAATAAAGAATATAAAATATTTTTATATCCTATTTTATATTTTATAAAATATAAAAATATTTGTTATTATAAAATATTTGTTATTATAAAATATTTGTTATTATAAAATATTTGTTATTATAAAATATTTGTTTTATAAAATATGATACATATATTTGTTATTATAAAATATTTTATAATAAAATATTTGTTATTATAACAAATATTTGTTAAAGTGAGTTTAGATTTTTTTTTTTTTTTTGTTCTAAGAAGAGGCTCTTACTATTTGAATTTTTTTTTTTATATGTTACGTCTATGTTGTCTGCACTTTATTATTATTTAATATTAAAAATTCGCTTTAGTTAAACAAACCGACAACATATTTGACTATGGTGGGGTCCTCATATTAAAATAAAAGTTCAATTACAAGTTATTTACAACCGGGTATATTTATGTTTCAATCTCACCTTCCATAAAGTTTATCAACTATCCAAAAAGGGGTGTTACAGATAAGACCATAAAGAATCGGTGATTTGCTATGGAAGACTCCATATATATATATATATATATATATATATATATATATATATATATATATATATATATACTAACATTATCGAGTTATGCCTCGATTGAGCTGGATTTACATCCGGGCGTTTATTGCTTTTATATATATGCTTATATATAAACATTGTCGAACTCGTTTACGATGCACGATTTACATCCTAACATTTATTGTTTTTATATATATACATATATATAAGCTATTTTCGAACTCGCTTACGATGAGCACGGATTTATATCCGAAGCGTTTAATGCTTTTATATATATATATATATATATATATATACTTATATATATATATTATTACCATCAAACTCTGTTTGATTGAGCCTGGATATAACATCTGGTGCATTTACCGCTTATATATATATATATACATATATATTTACATTTCTGTCAGGCCTGGAGTTTACTTCGTGGCCTTTTAAAAACATATATATATATATATTAACATTTCGGTCATCTTCTATATATATATAATCAGTAAAAGAGAAAAATGTGAGATCTACACAGACCATAAAAGTCTGAAGTATATTTTCACACATAAGGACCTGAATATGCGGCAAAGATGATGGACGGAATTGATAAAAGATTACAATTGTGAGATCTTTTTATCATCCGGGCAAAGCGAATGTGGTTGCAGATGTTTTAAGCAGGAAAGGTCGGGAAAAATTGATGCTGATAACCACTCAGGAGGAGCTTATATCAGCAATGGCAAAACTAGAGTTGGAAATAAAATTTCCAAAGGAATCTGACGAAAAATTATACCAGATAGAAGCTAGTTCAACTTTGGTGGACAAAGTGAAGAATGCTCAACTACAAGATAAAGAGTGTGAAACGATCAACGAGAAAGTGGTTGAGGGTAATGATGTAAAATACAAGATCGATACCGAAGGACTAATACGGTTCGAGGACAAAATTTGGGTTCCAGCAGTACCAGAGCTCAAAGACGAAATTTTGACAGAAGCTCATACCTCAAGATATTCGATTCATCCAGGAAGTACGAAAATGTATCAAGATTTGTGGCGACATTTTTGGTGGCCAAATATGAAAAGAGACATTGCAGAATGCGTTGCGAAATGCTTGACATGTTAAAGAGTCAAGGCTGAGCATCAAAGACCAAGCGGATTACTTCAACCGTTAGAAATATCGGAATGGAAGTGGGAACACATCACAATGGATTTTGTGGTGGGTCTTCCAACTACTCAGAGAGGATGCGATGCGATTTGGGTAATAGTGAAAAGACTGACAAAATCAACGCACTTTTTACCAATAAATATTAGGTTCAATCTTGATCAGTTGGCAAGGTTGTATGTTAAAGAGATCATTTCGAGGCATGGAGTGCCAGTGTCAATTATGTCAGATAGAGATCCGTGATTTACATCAAACTTCTGGAAGAGACTACAAGAATGTATGGGAACACAATTGCGAATGAGTACAACATATCATCCGCAAACCGACGGGCAAAGCGAACGAACAATCCAAACGTTGGAAGATATGCTGA
Source organism: Panax quinquefolius (assembly GCA_020205615.1). NCBI lineage: Eukaryota > Viridiplantae > Streptophyta > Magnoliopsida > Apiales > Araliaceae > Panax > Panax quinquefolius. Next base: position 83,915,703 of record CM035166.1, read on the forward strand.
GAGCGTGCATCATGGATTTCAAAGGAAGCTGAGAAGAACATTTACCATTGGTGGAATTTTCTTACAACAACAGTTACCACGCGAGCATCGGCATGCCGCCTTACGAGGCATTATACGACAGAAAGTGCAGAACTCCACTGTGCTAGGATGACGTCGGTGAACGCCAACTGTTAGGACCAGAACTGGTACAAAAAACTGTTGAGGTTGTCAATCTCATCAGGACAAGATTGGTAGCAGCCCAAGACAGACAGAAAATTATGCCGATCAACACAGGCAGAATCACGAATTTGAAGTAGGAACTTTCGTTTTCCTAAAAGTTTCTCCTTGGAAGGGGAAAATTCATTTTGGCAAGAAAAGAAAGCTCAACCCAAGATTTATTGGACCTTTCGAGATACTACGAAGAATGGGGAAAGTGACTTATGAGGTAGCTCTACCTCCAGAGTTGGAAAACATTCATAATGTTTTTCACATTTCGGTGTTACGACCGTATAAACCCGATTACAAGCACGTGATCGAGTACGAACCATTGCAATTCGATAAAGATTTGTCTTATGAAGAGATTCCTATCCAGATAGTCGACATGAAAGAACAAGTGCTCAGAAATAAAGTGATACCTTCTGTGAAGGTGATATGAAGAAACCACAATGTCGAAGAGGCAACGTGGGAACTTGAAGCTGAAATGATGAAGAATTACCCTACCCTGAGTTATTTGTTTAATCCGTGTCTTCATTTCTGGGGACATGTAGAATCTTTGTAAGAAGGGAAGAATGTGATAATTTTATTGTTTGAATTGTGATTTTGAGGACAGAATCCTTGTAAGGAGGGAATGATGTAATATTCCAGAATTTTAATTATATTATTAAATATTTATTGAATTATATAAATATTTATTTGATGTGTTTATTGCTGAAAAATGATGAAATAAATATTTAATGGATATGTTTATCGTTGAATAAATATTTGCTTAATTTATTTGATTTTATTTGGTTAATTATTTATTAAATAAATAATTAATGAATTAAGAAAATTATTATTACATTGATATTTCAATTTGATGGTTAATTATTTGTAGTGAGTTATGTGATTAAATGATTTATTTAATTAATTATTATTTGAATTAATTAAATTAAATATGAAAGCTTGATTAAATAAAGTGTGACAAATAACTATAGTATAAGGAGTTATTAAAATAAATTAAAGTAGTTTAATTTAGTTTTACCCAAACAATGCTTAAGGATATAAACTCTTTAATTTTAAATGATTTTCCAAACAAAGCCCTATTGCTTTTGGATTTCTTTATTAATTTTAAATTATATAAATAAAATAAAATAAAATAAATATAAAATAAATTTATAACATATAAGTTATATTTTATTTGTAACTGATATTATAATAAGTATACGTATTATTATGTCTATCAGTTTAGTTTTACGCATTATAGCTATCAGGTTAATTTCTTTTTATGCATTTTAGTTGTTGAGAAAAGACAGAAGAACATTAATAGAGAATTGAGAGGAAAACTGAGGATTTTATAGTGATTATAAGTGGTGATAGTAAGGATTGCAAGCAAATTGAAGGTATATTTACATAACCTTTGTGTGTGTGTGTGTGTGTGTGTATATATATATATACATCACGGATCAGTCAGGACTCTGGACTGATCAAAAATGTAGACTCAATTTATTTTTTTTTTTTTTTTAAACAACTAAAAAAATATTTAATATTTTATGGGCTGAAAATTTTTCATATCTGATGTTTTGGGGTGATTTGGATACCTATACCAAAAATAGTGGTACATCTGCCCGGTATGCATATAATTGTTTTGTTATACGTACCTAAATCACGCCCAAAACATTGTATTATGAAAAAAAAAATCAATTCCATAAAATATTAATTTTTTTTAGTTGTTTTAAAAAAAAAGCAAAAAAAAAAGTCCGGACGGGACTAAAATCTGGGCGTCTGGACTCTCTCTCTCTCTCTCTCTATATATATATATATATATATATATATATATATATATAGTTTTACGACAATAATTTTCATACTCTGTGAAATTTTATATGTTTGGAATTGTTGCTATAAAATTCAATTATGATGATTATACTATTGGGTACTTATAGTTGTATGTGTTAATCATGATTGGAGTTGGGTTTAAGCAAGAATGGTATGTTTATTCATATTTTCTCATATGGCTTTATGTATGTACCAAATTTTGATGGTCAATTCATATGTTAAACAACAAATTGAAGCTTGATTATGCTAGTCTATTAAGAAACGAAGATAATGTAATTTGAACGAAGCAATTTGGCCAAGTATAGAGATCACAGTGTTCATTTTTGAGAAGAAACTTAAAAATGGTGTTTTTATATGAAAATATGAATTTTGAGAAATTAAAATAGTTTTAGTTGTTGTTAAATTATTCTAATTGATCTGTTTGGTGGGTGAAATTCGTGTCAGTTGGGCTAAAAATGGCTATTGTTCATGTTATATACGCCTCACATGCATGCACCAAAAGAATGGCTAACGCTAGTGCAAAAAAAAAAAATACTACGATTCTGTTTGTGTGTGAGAAGCATTACGCCACCGATATATGAAGCGAGCGCGATCTCTCTGTCTGTCATTTAGGGGGAAAGAGACGTACGTTGGTATAGTGATGTGTTAGTATAATAAACATGTGATAATATAGCTAAAACAGAATCATGCTATGTGGTTAGTAAATTCAAAGTTTGAATGATTAGTAAGTGATGAACGTGATATAGTAAAGCGTAGTGAGTATGATGAATAGTAAACATGTGTTGTGAAGGTTAACACTTGTAGCTACTGATTTTTGCATGGTATCTTAAGACTTGTGCTAAAATAATAAGTCTAACTAGAAATGTGTGTTATGTTGGAACGTGAATGTTAGTATATCTAATAAATGATGGTTCTAAACCTATATGTAGGTGAACGTGAGTCTAATATTATAGCTTACGCTCGAGGCAAGTTTCTAAACCTATCTTTTTATATTGAGCAAGTTCTCTAATTCTACATTTACAATTGAGCAAGTTTTCTAACTCTACACTTTCGTTGAGCTAGTTTGTTCATTGTTATGCAAGTTTACTTGTCTTATTTAAACTGTAAATTTGCAAGCTCTTGTATCTAGTTTGTTCATGATGATGCAAGTTTTTCTAAACCTTAGTTTTATGTTAAGCAAGTTATTCTTGTATTTAACTTGTCAAATAGCATGCAAGTTTATTTAATTCAATATACTGTTGTTGAATAGTTGTTATTTTTCAAATTGTTATTCGTTATGCATGCTTAGTATTCAATTCTAAATAACCTTGGCTTAATATTGTTCAAGCAAGGTATGTGATAGTTATTCAATATTTATGTTGTTAGCTTATTCCTAAAGCATAACTTTAATATACATTGTTAATTCACTTATGATTTATTCCATAACATAACGTGATTATCTTTTATTCAACTAATCCTTAGTTGATGTTCGTTGAATTCCAAATTACCTTGAAATGCATCCAAACCAAACTTACTTTGGTGCGAACTTGTAATCTAAATACTGAGATGAACAACCCTATTTTAAGGGGTTTACGCTTAGCGTTGAAATGTTTGTGCACAATACATTGTACGAAGGGTTGATCCCCCTAAGTACGTGGACTCCTTATAGTCATATGACTGTTAAAGTTAAAGTTGAAAGATTACTTATAACTGTTGACATGGTTCGTGGTCATTAGAACCTCAGTAGTATATTTCAGAATGTTAATAGAACATATCATTCAGTTCTATTGAGCCTATTATTTGGCGAATGTTGTAAAGTTTATTCATTCTTATTTCAAGTGAGCTTTGTTTGCTCACTCTTGCTTATATAACCATTACATCTAAGGATGAGAAGGTAGATGTACCTAGCACCAGTAAGGGAAAAGGGAAGATGAACAAGTATTGAAGACTTGTAATATGTTGACTGTTATTTATCAGACTTTAAATTTGATTGATTTAATGAAGTATTTATTTAATTTCTGCATTTGAATGATTGTAATTAAAGGTTAGATAACCTGGGAGATAATGTTTAATGTAATCACATGTATAGGCGGGGTTTTGTTATTCAATTTTATTATGATTGGGTAGTTAGATATGAATGTTTTAATTAAATGATCACCAAATCTTGAGGTAATGAAGTACCAGGATTTGGGGGTGTCTCAAGTTGGTATCAAAGCCTTAGGTTATGAACCTTAGGTGGGTAAAAGCCTTCTTAGGAAGTAACCTTTGAAAAGATAGTGGTGATTAACTCTTATCGAGTTTTAAGGAAAAAAGTAATAAAACACTTATGTGTTTATGTGTTTATAACTTATGTGCTTGTGAGTGTCGAGTAATAATGATTAATAATTAAAACTTCAAATTTTGTTGTCGGGATGACTAATGCTTCTGAGAATTCAATCGAAATTTTGGGGAGGAGGGACCTCGGATGCCTATAGAGGAGGAGCCTCAAAATTAGTTGTTTGGGAACAACTAGTGCCACGAGAGTCACCCATCTTGAAGATGAGGATGATGACATGGAGACGGATGAGGAGGATCCCGTTGAGTACCACAAAGGATAAGGATGATGAGGACGAAGGAAGAGACTCCAATAATTATACATAAGTCGTAGCGTGAAACTTCGTATACAAATGATCGAGGAGTTGCAATAATGGTGATGCCCCAAAATTAGGTATACGTTCTAATAGGAATATTGTTCATTTTATACATATCCATACTACAAGAGTCCTCATTCTACATTTATTGTCCATACTCAAGAGTCCTCATTTATTTATTGAGACTAGTGAATAGACTGAGGACTAATAATGCTATCTTCGGGACCATCACTCTTTTCCCCAGGCTAGTCCCGGCTATATTCTCATTTCACGAAGAAACGACGGTGAAAGAAAGGGTGAGCTCAACTAGCCCGAAGAAATATTATAACTAAGATAATGCGAATAAATTATCAATAGTCTTCAACAATATTAAGCGATAAAATACAATAGACAACTAGTTTAAGCTGCGGTGAATATGCAATCCATTAAAAAGTTAAGTAGAAAATAAAATCTACTATCTTTTAGGTTTTAAAAGTTTTTCATCAATTTTTATCACTAAGACTCGGTTTAATGAATAAACCACAATATCTAATCATCCACGTACCACGGTCGAGGATTTTCATCAAATTATCAATGGTCAGCGACTATCTTAAATCACCCCAGTCATAATCATACCAAAAACTATCCATCAACTTGCATTATAGAATAATTGAGGACTTTTGTCACATCATTTATATCAAGCCATGATTATCTTAAGAATGATCCACAGTTATAATCATACTAAGTTCATCTATGCCGTAAGCGAAGATAACATAATATAACATGAGGATGATGACAATGACATAATAATTCAATAAAACAAGTTCACGAATTAATTTATTAGGGAACTAATAACGTCCAAATTATCGACATGATCTTACTTTGTAGAGTAAAATTCAAGAATGCTCGGAAAAATATTTTCATTAAAAATCTTTGGATGAAGCGCAAATATCGAGGATATTCCACTAAATTCATGGAGTATAGAAGTCAAAATTTTAACCAACCCAGTATAATAGCGAATGAAATAACAAAAGAAATCACCATAAATGCGGTACTTGCATGAGGCGAGTTATTCAACGAAATAATAAATACTGAGAATAATAAAAAGCGGAACCGGTCCGGTGTAAAACACACAAACAGGATATTCGATAGAATAATAAAGAGAATAAAAAAAAAGCGGAACCGGTCCCGTGTAAAACACCTGAGCGAGGATATTCGATAGAATAATAAAAACGAGAATAATAAAAAAGGCGGAACCGAATTAAAAGGCGTAAAAACCTGAACGGGATGTTCAGCGGAATAATAAAATAATAGAAGAATATCACCAAGTATAGGGATTCGCATATCTGAGTTATTCAACAGAATAAATAAGAATGGAATAATATAAGGATTTCACCAAGTATAGGGTATTCGCATATATCAAATTCGTGTATAGGGTATGCCACTTTTATAGTTATTCAATGAATAATAAAGAATGGAATAACGAAGTTCTCTTCATGAATAAAAAAAAATAACACCCACTTACGAGTATAACAAATAATATTCCTTTCCTTAGAAGAGCTGAATATTGGAAAAGTGAAGTAGCAAAATACTTTTCTTCTTTCTCTCTATAGTTTCTCTCTCTAGAGTTTGATGAATTAAATAAGAAATAATAATGAAGGAATGAGCTTTCTATTTATAGAAAAAGCGAGGGTGGCTCTTGGTCTTAACGAAGAATTCAAAATGACTCTTGGTAATATTGAAGAGAAATATACTACTATTTCTTGAAGGGTAATTAACCCTTGGAACAGAGAAGCGATTAACTCTTGGTAATATTGAAGGATAACTACTATTTGCGAAGGGTAATTACTATTGAAGAAGGTAATTACTATTGAAGAAGGTAAATACTACTATTGACGAAGGTAATTACTATTCACAAAGGTAATTACTATTCACAAAGGTAATTACTATTGACAAAGGTAAATACTACTATTGAAGAAGGTAAATACTATTGTGAAGGTAATTACTATTCACAAAGGTAATTACTATTCACAAAGGTAATTACTATTGTGAAGGTAATTACTATTGGTAAAATACTATTGACGAAGGTAATTACTATTACAAAGGTAATTACTATTCACAAAGGTAATTACTTTATTATTGAAGGGACTCTTAGATGATGACATATGGGCCCCCCATAAAATAATCAAACTTACCACAAACGTCTCATATGAGACTCTTTATATACATCGAGGATTGAATAAATATTACCACAAATCATTTTATTTTAATCAACACATATTTAATCTTTCAACAATTATTAATCATTTATAACTTGTCGTCTCAATTAATAATTTAATACTATAACATATTATCTGAGATGATCTTGTGACAATAATTGAATCGATAATATAAGAGATATGATGCGGCAATTCTTTGTAGCAATAATTGAGCATAGGTGAGTGACTTCTCACGTAAGCATCGATAATCGATATCGTGTGCTTTCTTATCTGACTACAGCGTATTCTTTGTACTTTTACTACCGGATAGTTCAATAGTTTTTATGGTAACACCTCTGCTTAGTTATTTTTATAGAAAAATAATTTTGTGTTTTCTAACTACGACAATACTTCCGTTATGGGGTCCACCAATGATTGGTAGTCGTCGAATATTCCCAATAAAAAGAATATTCCCAGACCAAACGAATATTTTATAACAACTTGCTTACTTTGCAAAATTTATAAATATTACCCACAACTATAACATTATATCAAATTTATTCCATAATATTCAAAATAATATTTATAAAAAATTCATCTTTATTTATAAAAGTTGGGGTCTTCTGACCTCCCTTCTTATGAAATTTACGCCCTCGAAATTAGAGTGCGTACGATATGATAAAGAGGTGAGGATACCTTGAATACCTTTATCGTTAAAAATATTAAATTCATCTTATGATCCAGGCGAAGATATTCATTAATAATTCATCTTTTGCCTTTCTGAGGCGAAAGATATACAATTTATAAAACTAATAATCTTTGAGGCAGCGACAATAGTATCACGACCACGAATTATCCATTACACTCTGGCCGGGATATTAGTGTTTTCAATCTGATCATGATTATCTTAGAATAATCCTTGGTCATAATCATACCAAATCTATCGATGCACTACTGACGAAGATGACTTTTACCACATCCATGAATTAATATTTCATTCTTTGAGACTCATTTCGATAATTAATCCATATCATCGAATCATCCACCTTGCTTTCTGAGGCGAGGATATTCATTAGTATCACGACCACGAATTATCCATTACACTACGACGAAGATAATCGTGTGTATTCATTAGTATCGCGACCACAAATTATCCATACACTACGGCCAAAGATAATCGTGTATTCATTAGTATCCGACCACAAATTATCCATACACTCTGACGAAAGATAATCGTGTATTCATTAGTATCGACCACAAATTATCCATGCACTACGACGAAGATAATCGTGTTTTCAATTACGGTTATGATTATCTTAGGAACAATCCACGGTCATAATCATACCAAGTCCATCTATTCACGTAAAGCCGGATGACTTTCAACCTGATATAAGCGTGAGGATAATGATATAAAGAATCAATCAAATGAGATAAAGGATAAATATTAAACATTTATAATATAATTTATCCGGGATTCAAGAATATCCCCATGTTATCAATCACTTAATAATCTCATAATCTAATATCATTAATATTATAACAATATTTTAATCACTTCTTAAATTTATAAATAATTTATCTCGATTGTTTACGCTTTACCATATAATGCATTTAATCATTCAAAAATGCCATACTCATAAGATATCATCACCAATTATCAAATCCTCATCAAAAAATATGCATATACTTATATAGGATTCTCTAGCCATAAAATCCTATTTTCAACTTTGTTACTTCACATAACATATTTAACTCATATGTTAAGTAACTAAACTATTTTCATGAAAATACCAAATCAGTCCCAAAATATTTCTTTTTTTGGGATTTAGCATAATATAGTCCCATGATGAAAATATATTTTTCTCGAATTTTAAAATTCATTTACTATTTTTCAAAAATCAATTTCTAATTAATTCCTTAAGAAATTAGCTACCTCAAGTTTAACTCCAAAATTCCCAAATCTTGGCAGGACCTTACACATGTTAATGTGAGCCTCGATTTAAATTTCATGGTTATCGGAGTTATAGAACTCGATTATAGCATTTTTCGTCAAAAAAAAAACCTAAATATTGAAATGGTCATAACTTGTTCATTTTAAGTCGAGAATGAGCTCATTTTTGGACAGGAGGTACTTTATAACATATATTTTCATGTCCCAAAAGGCCAGAATTTTTCACATAAATTTAGTGGCGAAACAGCCCTTAAAGTTTACAGGCGTTAGCGTTTTGTAATTTGCAGCTTTGGACTCTTTTGCTAAATTCAGTCCACACGAAAATCTCACACCTTTTCCGGTGATTCCACTTGGATAAGCTACAAAACTCATAGATCTAACTCTAGGACTTGACCACACTCAAAAATTCAAAATATAATAGGAGATATAGTCATTGAATTTCATATTACGTTTTTACCAAAATCGATTTTTCAACCCTTTGTGATTTCTAAGAAACTTTCATGTTTTCACATAATAACCACATAACTCATCATAACACTTACTAATACTTCATATACCCATGATTTTCATTAGTCCAATGCTTTTATTATGACTTTCATCATCATAATCCTAAATAAGCAGAATCCTTTTAGTTGAAGAAATATTTGAGGTTTAAGAAATGGGTTTTTTCTTTGGGGTCATACAAAATTCGATTTCACGCTCTAGGGTAGGCTAGGAAATCTTCAAGAATCGTCGAAAAATTTATTAATGATAGAAATATCATTCAAAGCTACTCTCTTATCCAAGACTTGGATAATACGTTACATTGATACCAATTGTGACTTACATCCTTTAACTGAGATAACACCTCCTGAATGATACCTATCAACTTGTCATCGTCATTCACGGCGTCGCCTCTGAAAGTCGGCTTGTGCATTCCACACAAGGAAGTCAACAACGAAAGGATCGGGGCTCTTTACTTATGGCTTGATATAATAGTGATTAACTTTAGGGTTTGGTTACTTTGAATTAATATAACGAGGTTGGTTAGGAATATGAAAGCTAACAACCTTACAAAAAAGAATAATAAGTAGTTAATCAATCGTTTTCAAAAATTACCTCAAAAGCAAGTATTTTCAAAGAGATAAGATCGTGAAAGTGTTTATTTGAAACAACAAGATTAATAAGCAGTGGAGGTAACGAAGGTTTCTCCCAACGAAGTTTCATAGATAAATCAAAGTCTAATTTTTTCCGTAGTCAAATTTAAACATTGAACACAACTAGATAGAATAAAAGAGTGGGTAGAACTTGTATTGAATAAAGTATAGACTTATGATAATTTATAATTAATTTACATAATAACTTCGTTCGGGTTTCTCGACAAGCGCTCTCGCTTAAATTACAAGAGTTTGACTTTACTATAGGGTACATTCCACCCTTAAGTGCTTCTTCACATTCTGATCCATGATTTGAATCATTATTCTCAGATCCATATCGAATTGGGTTGTGCCATTATGCAGGGTAATTCCAAATTCGATGTTGGGTTCTCAATTCTTTGTCAAAAAGCAAAGTCCATTTCATCTATTTTGGCTTTATTGGATCGGACGTCTTTTCTACACTATCAACGCGTTGTGCGACTTTTACCCGTACATCGTCTATTCTCCTTCGTTCGAGTTGTTTCTTCTTTCATTGATCTTTGATTTTTAAATTCTCGATTCGACTTTAATATCTTACACCACCTTGAAGCGTGATTTTGTTCGAGCATCACATATCGGGTAACCCATTTTGAATTGTTGTATCCCTTTGTTCCACGACCGTTTTGCCGTTCTTCACTGTTCTTCTAGCTCACGAACACGATTTTGTAATTCTAAGTTTTGATCATAAATTTCTTCTAACCAATTCTCCTCGGGTTCCTCTTCTTCCTCTTCTTCCTCACTCTCTCTGTTGCTACCTCTGCCTTCAACTAGCTCAAGTGCAACAATTAGTTCTTCATTCACTACGTGGATATCTCTAATTTGTTCCTCGTAAACCTTTGCATTAACTTTGATTAGTGATTAAAGGTGTCTGGCGGTCACATTCACTCCATTGTGAATATTTTCATTTGCCATTTCAAACACTTTGCCACAACCACAAGGGTTAATTAATATATCAAATATTATCCCTATACTCGTGACCGATCAATTAAATAACAAATAAACTTAGGTAGGTCATACTAGCGAAGAATTCCCGTCTCTCCCTCCTGGTTCTTATCTCACATCTTAGCGGGGATCATATCCTAAGCTACGATACTGTTGTGGCGCCCCCAAAATTTAGGTATCATCACCCATCTTGGGTCGCCACTTACATGGTACATAAATTCAAATACAAACTTAATTATACATACAATAGGTGTAACATCTGACAATACATAAGCGAGAGTTCTAATAGGAATATTGTCATTTAGACAATATCCATACTCAAGAGTCCTCATTACATTTATTGTCACCTTTATTTAACGAATAGTGAGGACTACTAATGCTATCTTGGGACCATCACTCTTTTCCCAGACTAAGTCCCGGCTATATTCTCATTTCACGAAGAAACGGTGAAAGAAAGGGTGAGCTCAACTAGCCCGATGAAAAATATTATAATTAAGATAATGCGAAATAAATTATCAATAGTCTTGACAATGTTAAGCGATAAAATACAATAGACAACCGGTTTAAGCTGCGGTGAATATCTGATCCATTAAAAAGTCAAGTAGAAAATAAAATCTACTATCTTTTAGGTTTTAAAAGGTTTTCATCAATTTTTATCACTAAGACTAAGTTTAATGAATAAACCACAATATCTAATCATCCTTATACCACGATCAAGGATTTTCATCAAATTATCAATGGTCATGACTATCTTAGAATCACCCACAGTCATAATCATACCAAAAACTATCCATCAACTGCATTACAGAATACTTTGAGGACTTTTGTCACATCATTTATATCAAGCCGTGATTATCTTAAAGATGATCCACAGTCATAATCATACTAAGTTCATCTATGCCGTAAGCGAAGATAACATAATATAACATGAGGATGATGACAATGACATAATAATTCAATAAAACAAGTTCACGAATTAATTTATTAAGGGAACTAATAACGTCAAATTATCGACATGATCTTTGCTTTGTAGAGTAAAATTCAAGAATGCTCGAAAAAATATTTTCATTAAAAAATCTTTGGATGAAGCGCAAATATCGAGGATATTCCACTAAATTCATGGAGTATAGAAGTCAAAATTTTAACTTATTTGAGTATAATAGCGAATGAAATAACAAAAGAAATCACCGTGCATGCGGTGCTTGGCATAGAGCGAGTTATTCAACGAGAATAATAAATCTGAGAATAATAAAAAGCGGAACCCGAGAGTTGTAAAACACCTGACGCATGGGATATTCCATAGAATAATAAAAGACGAGAATAATAAAAATTTTAACCGGTCCTAAAACACCTGAGCAGGATATTCCATAGAATAATAAAAGGCGAGATAATAAAAAAAGCGGAACCGAATCCCAGCGTAAAAGCATGAACGAGGATGTTCAAATCGGAATAATAAAATAATAGAAGAATATCACCAAGTATAGGGGATTCAGTATACGAGTTATTCAACAGAATAAATAAGAATGGAATAATATAAGTTTTCACCAGTATAGGGTATTATGCGTATCTGGTCGTATATATAGGTATGCCACTTTTATAGGTTATTCAATGAGAATAATAAAGAATGGAATAACGAAGTTCTCTTCATGAATAAAAAAAATAACACCCTTTACGAGTACAACAAATAATATTCCTACCTTAGAAGAGTGAATATTGGAAAAGTGAAGTAGCAAAATACTTTTCTTCTTTCTCTCTATAGTTTCTCTCTCTAGAGTTTGATTGAATTAAGTAAGAAATAATGAAGGAATGAGCTTTCTATTTATAGAAAAAGCGAGGGTGGCTCTTGGTCTGTGAAGAAGGTCAAAATGACTCTTGGTAATATTGAAGAGACAACTACTATTTAGAAGGGTAATTAACCCTTGGAACAGAAGAAAGCGATTAACTCTTGGTAATATTGAAGGGACAACTACTTATTTGCGAAGGGATAATTACTATTGTGAAGGTAATTACT